>JABTTQ020001566.1:0-600000 GCA_016081115.2 Rehmannia glutinosa
AAATATCTTCATTAGACATGTTTCAGATGGACTTCCACGAGGAAGATACTCAAGCACTTTAAGAAGAGGAATGTACAAGTTCCATGATAATAAAGGAGGCTGCAAAGGCGTAGCAACTATGATTTCAGGAAGATCCACCGAGGAGGAACTTAAAGGAATCAAACCATAAGCAGCTTCCCATATCGTACATATTCTCCATTCAACCTCAGGGCCATGTGCACAAAGCATCGACGCGATCCCTTGTGCTGTAGCTTCTACTGTAGCTTCTGCTGCGGGCAATTCTCTTTGCTGAAATAATTTGCAGGAGTTTGCCAAAATGCATGAATAATTTGAGGAACAAATAATATACGCAAAACATGCTGAGACTACAACAGATGAATTACCTGCTTTCGTTCGGATGATATGTAACCTCCTAGATGTTCGTGTTGAACCTCTACACCATCAACTTGTCTGAGTGGAGGAAAAAGTAAAGCTGGTTGAGAAAGTATTCGAAAAAGCAAAGCAGCTGCAGCATCTGCAGCAATTCCAGCTCTCATGGACATTGCAACACCTATTGCACGCAAGAAATGCAAGTGCATCCAATTTCTTGGAAGCTTCACCAATATTGAACTGTCAGTACTATATGGTTACAATAATCAACTTTTGATAAATCTTGCCTCAGAAGGAAGTTGGATTCACATAATATTTATCAAAGACACCAGCAATACATCTATATATATTACGTTCTTTATTCTACGGAAACAAAATGTATTATTTGAGGTAAACATGTGCTATTGTATTACAAAATATATATTAAAAAAAAACAAAAAAATAAAATGGTTCTTCAAGCTGGCTATATTACATGGATTTTTAGAGCCCTTCAACAACTCCCATCTCTTATGTGGCCTCTCAGCTATCAAATAAGGGATGAACTGAGCATTCCAAGCTCTAATCCTTATATTCCATCACTTACTAAGAAAGACACTTCACATTGGCAGCTTCCAAGTTGATTGGCACAAGCATTAAACTTAATATTTGAACCTTTAAGCATTCTTAGTCATCTAAAGTAAAAGGTTGTCCTTAAAAGAGAAAGGGTTCAAAATCAATCAGAAGATACCATTATAGCATTTCACAATTTCACAGTGCGACCAAAATGACATTATCGGAGCATATATGAAAGCAGCCCTCCGCAGATCACCATTTAGGAATAAAAAAAAAAAACAATGCAGTTTCCTATTTTTTTGTTTCTATTAGTTTTTCCATACTCTTGCAGATGTAATTCCAGAGTATTGCAAGTTCAGCCTATCACATTCGCGTTGCGTAAAGATTCTTCTGCACTTCAATTGTGCATAGTTTTCTTCCGAGCTGCCACTTTTTCTATCATTGAGGTTGAAGAAAGACCATAGGGTGTATTACAAGATTCCACACATATAACAAAGAATGTGTTTTTGACAAAATACATTCCTCGCAAGTGTCATCATTAATTGTAAAACCAGATAGTAAAAAAGAAAGAAAGGATAGATACACTCAAAAGTCAAAACCATAAGGTGCATTTAGAACACATTCAAGAAAGAGAATGTATCTTCCATGACATATATGCCTGGCAATCCTCGTTAGGATATAAATGCAATGGCTGCATCCACATGAGACACCGTAACGTATTAAGATCTAAATTCAAACTAAAAATGGAGGAACTAAAAAAATTCCAAAAGGCAATTGCAGAAATGTAATACAGATAGAGCGACGAAGCATTTCGAATCTTAATTTCATACTAGAAGTATTAAACTTACTGAATATATATATTACACTGAGATAGATAGCAAAGGCTCTCAAATCTATGCACACAAGTATTTCAGAAAGATTTGTTATAGTTGTAGAATGAAAAACCAGAAATGTATCCACATTAATATACTGAAATAGATACAAAAGCAATGAGTACTGAACTGGGTAAGAACAGAATATACCACAAGAATATGCTTTTCACATGCAAACTAGTAATATATGAGATCGGTCACTGATTTCTTAAATCATCATAGTATACATTTAACTTTTCTTTAGATATTTTTTATTTTTCGTAAAGAAATGGGAAAAAAAGAGAACAATGTCCAACTTACCCTCATGCCTGAGGCATAGTCTTCTGCTGCCCTAAGGAGTTCCACTAGTTGCACAGCAGCATCAAGTGCATCAGGAGCCCAGGATGGTGGTGCTTCTAGAAGTCCAAGAAGCAACCTTTGGGTGGCACTTGGACTTGCAATTGCATAATATCTAAACCAGAAGAGCAAATAAAAAACTGACTGAATCTACTTAAGCATCTGAAAAACATTTCTAAGAAACTTACCGATGAAATAGGCGTGAAAAGGGCTCAAGAGCTGGCAGACCCGCCACTAGATGCTCATCCATAGGTGTTGTTGGAGGAGGAAGCAGAAGTGCTGGGACAGCCACTGCTGTCAGTGTAGCAGTCTCATAACGAGCTACTTCCTCGTCACACACACTAAGTATAACTCCAGCACCATTAGCAACAGCCCACCTTGGAGTTGATGGCATAAGCTGAGGATGCTTTCCAGATCCACGTGAAGAAGCTGATATAACATTCACAATAAAGTCATCCTTAAGCCATATCTGAACATTCTCCATAAGTTTGTTACAACCTCAGAGTTATAAAACAAAGTTAGATGGAACAAGCAACATCACACATCTGTTTTGAACACAGAATCTGGCAGTCTTTGGCTTCAACAATAATAGATAATAGATATCTTTATCAAAATGAATTCCATTGCAACCAATTTGATCGGTGTGGAGTTGAATGCGAAGATTGTCATAACAGATGATCTAGAAAAGAATAATTAAGCCAGCTGTTGGGATTTGATGCATGGATAATATTCACCACAATTAACAAAGTGGACCATATAATTATAATAAACAATACAACCTAATCTTTATTATGAAGTTCGTCGAGGATTTAGAATCTTCACGTGAAATTTATTTGAACTATTTGAAATGTAATGCATAACTGAGTAGAAGCTCCACAACTTCACAGTGCTTGTGTTTCTCAAGTCATTGTTTAGACTACTTTACAACCGAGTTTTACTACAAACTGCTAAATGTAATTAACCCTAAAATTATCTTATTTGTACAAGCTGCTACTTCACCTATCTTATTTGCTTGGAATAAACATTTACTATCAATTATTCTTCAAAAAAAGTCCAAAGGTGATTTCAGCTAACCTTACTAATAGTCTTATCTATAAAAGGCAAAATTATTTTTTTAGTCCTCTAAGTGGAGCCTCTCAAAAGATTTAGTCCTTTTTTTCGACTTTGAATTCAGTCCTTTAAATGGATCTAAATTCGGACTTTTAGTCATGTTATCCGCTATAACAGGTAAATGCTGCTAGTGTATTTTCTTTAATTCAAACTTTAAATAAATTTTAAGAAATAATAGAATATTTATTCATAAGTTTTATTTTTAAAGTTTATTTGTTAAACTTTTCGAGTATGAATAATATTCTATTTTTTAAATTTATTTAAAGTTTGTATTAAAGAAAATCCAATGGCGAGGTAACATTTAAATGTTATAGCACGTAACAAGTCTAAAAATCCGAATTTCATCCATTTAAAGGATCGAATTCAAAGTTGAAAAAAAAAAGGACCAAATCACCGAGAAGCTCTACTTAGAGGACTAAAAACAATTTTGCCTCTAAAAACACAAGTTTCTAGAAACCCTACCTATTATGGCATAAATTGAGAATATTTTTGTCTAGATTTAGTAAAACAAAACTGTAATATTTAGTAAATAAAGCACAACAAACCAGCAAAAACAATAGGAATAGTTAAGCTCATGCGCACAACAAACTCTTGACCAAGAATCATAATTAGGCAATGGTTTCTAATGTACAAGCTAACATAGTGGTATGTGTATGAATTTAAAAAATTAGATTAGGAACTCGACTAACCAGCTGAAGGTGGTTTGAGTTCTCCAGCTGCATATTTTCCCATAACACCTCCACACCTACAATGCATTTACCATTTCATCATGGTTAACCAAAGGGTGCTCACATGCAAATTGGTTAACTTCATTAACAAAATACACATCTCCACACGAACTAGCGATGCTATTGCTCATAAATTCTAGTATGATTAACGTATATAGCGGATCTACCATATCAACCAAGATTTCATCGTAAAGGCATCAAAACTCTGCAAATGTAGTAATGCACTTCAGGGAACCCTATTTATGATCAGACTCATGAACTTTAGTTAGAAAAGAAGAGGACCAATATTTGACCGTAGTAACAAACTTAAGGCCTACAAAGTGGGAGATGGATGGAATGTGCCTCAATATTTCAGAAATGGAAAGGTTAAAATTGTCTAGCTTAAATGACTTGCAGATGCAAAATATCTAGGGTCGGAAATAAATAAGCTCAAGCTGTGTGACTCGCTGGCTTTTGAAAAGTGACTCAAGAGTAACTAGGGATAGGCAACATGAGGTTTAGGCACATCAAAAACCTCAAAGGTGATTTATTTCTTAAACATTATCAAATGAGTGTTTCATTTAAAAAAAAGTAGAGGAATAATTTTGGTAATGAATATCTTGGTTTTAATTCTGTCCTCGGCCAACTTGTGTATTTTAGTCCTATACATGTGTAGTATAACTTTTGATTGACAACATCAGTTCACCATGCTATATAGGGTGCACTTACCAGCGAAAATAATCACTTCTAATACCAAGAGGTGCTGCAAGCAATATATCAGTAATCCAGGGAGACAACGGCCTCAGCGGTTTCCTCTCCAGCTGTGTGGGAGACAAAGAAGGTTCTCCATCTGTTGACTTACTAGTTGAAGCATGGGTTCCACTGCTACTTCTATCTGCTTCATTTTCCTGACGTTCTCTCTTAAAAACTGGTCTGTTGTAGTGGGTCAAAATTCTCAATATCTCCCCACATGCAAGGGCCCACTGCTCAGAATACTCATTCTGGAAAGAAAAAAAAAAAAAAAAAAAAAGATGAAATTACTACCATCAACATGACCAAATGCAATTGGTGAGTTGCAGATACATGAATGCTTTAAACAAAACCATTAGTAAAATAAAAAATGGAAAAAGATGCTCCGATTGCATGATGTAGAATTATGAAAAAGGCATCAAAATGATAGTGTCTTAATACCTCGCTGTGGGGGCAAACCAGGGAAATGAAAGAAGCAAATGGAGGACCGTTCTTATCATATTCCAGAGAACCATCAATAATACATGAAATAATGGGAAGGATAACAGCATGACCATGCTCCGGATGGTGAAGAACAAACATTGCTGGAAATTGAAGCAAAACACAAATGTCATTTTGCGGCACAAACTAATTTGGGAATTGTACTTTGGGGGACAACTTAAATGGCAATCAATTCAAACAAGATATAACAAGCATACCCAAAACATCATCAAAAAGCCTGTTCTCATTGTATGGATATCGGCCGAATCAGCTGCAAAACCAGTAGGCATTACAGTAAGAAACATTTATCAGTTCGTATTTGACTGTTGAACAAGCAAGAAATGTATACATACATATATATATATATATATATGCAAATTGAAAGAGACAAAAAATTGATTCATAATTGGATCTATTTAAAAAGGTAGTTCAAAAGTAATAGAATACCTCTGCTATATCATCAGGAAATTGCTCTGACGTGAATTGGCCAATGAACTCAACGTAAGCAGTAATTTGAGCCTAAAATAGAAGAAGGGTGCAGATTGTTAAGAAATGTTGAAAATTTGCCAAAGAGATGGCTAAAGGAGAAAAGTTTGAAGAGTAGAAGTTACATGTCATTATCACAGAGTAAAGTACAAGGTAATAACAGGCTAATATGCACAACTTAAAACCCAAAAACAAAGAAAAGACGGTGTCCATCGTTGAGTAAGAAACCATTGGCACTTATCACTTTAAAACAATTGTGACTCAATAGTTTCATAAACCAGATTATATTCATGATGAAATTGTTTTATGTGTTGTGTCCCAAAGATGTCTCAGCATAGAAAAAGCAAAACTGACAAAGTTAATTTATGTTTGTCCTTTATCAATGGATTTAGCACATAGCACAATCTTGTAAAGAATAACCTTAATACAAATGAAACGTTTGCACTCAAGGTTATAGCATCTCTATTATGAACTCAGATATCTGCATTTCCATCTGTGCATATACAACCTGATGAGGCAAGAACGGGATAATCTAAAGGTGCATAGTTTCTCAAAAACAACAAAAACAAAAAAGAAAAAGTTGGACAAATTGCTAATTCACGGTATTGGTTGTGATCGACTGAAGCCTAACCATTCAAAATATTAAGCCAAGTGAAAATGCTCACATCCCTATCCCTAAGTTGTCTGACTTCAGATTACTTCTGCACACATATAAATGCCATAATTACTTTTCCATGACAAGATCAAGGATGATAAGACAAAAATGGTGTACTAGTCTTAATAGCTTAACTCTTATAAGTTAATAGGAGTCCTGAACTCAATGTAAATGCATAAAACTTCATGCATAATTCCAGATGTTCTTGATTTAACCTCTTAACTTACCCTCCTATCCCAGATGCAAGCAAATTCACTCTACGTACGGGAACCTAAAGAGAGTGAGACCTATTGATTTGAAGAATGCAATAGAAAAGAGAATTAAGCTGCAGATGATATGTGGACAATCTTTCTTCTTCTGTGGCTCCCAAGATGATATGATACAGAGGCTCTAGTCCGAACAGACGTACTGCTCCTAGGTTTGAACAAGGCTAACAAAGTCAAAAACATTTGAGATGCTGCTTAAATAATGCAAGTGATTTATACAGAAAGCAGATTCTGGTGCAAAGGATTCTTTCGGTAGTTGAATACAGAAGGTCTCATTGACTAAACCTAGCTGTATTGCTCTTAAATGCACATTTGACATTACTTTAGACAAGACTTGGTTAGTGAAGTCCCGAATACTATTTCAATCAGCTGATGGAGTTTACCAGGTTCAAGAATTTAGGAAATGGATTGAGAATAATGAGCAACATGATATGTGGAACTTTTGGCATTCGGAATCAATGTATCATGTTGAGGAAAAGTGCGAACACACGATAATTTTGTACTAATTTCCATTTAAGTGCCACATGTATGACAAGTACCTTGAGCGGTGTAGCGCGGCTACTTAGGAGACAAACTTTTGTTTAAACAGAAAAAACAAAATTTGATTGTAAACAAAAATTTCGAGATATTGCTATGAAAACAAATCACACCTTCCGTTGCTCTGCATCTAGTGGAGGCCGCCAAAACAATGAGGAAAACTGTAGGCTGTCGATCCACCTCTCGTTTTGAGTTGCCATAAACCTTTTTATCTAAACAAGTAGGGAGCAACAAGAAAACCCATCAAACTCCATATATCCTTCCACCAATCCAGGATCAAAAAGACTATAATTCAGCATTTTTGACCCAAGCAGAAAACTTGTCCAGATTTTGATCAGTCAAAGCAACAACCTTCAAGCTTAATATCAGATATCTATAAACAAAATTTACTGCATGTTAACTTCCCAGGCACAATAATAGATTGGTTATAGATTGTGCCTGCAGCCCTGCAAAACCATCAAAAACAATTACCAAAGTCTTGCAATAGCACTGCTTATGGTAGTCAAATAACATTGAATGGTTTGAATGATAGGACTAACTGAATTAGATCAGACTGAAGATGCAATACTGTATTATAAAATTAACAAAACCACAGAAAAGTATAACTTCTTAAATAAGTCCGATAATTTCATTATAGTGTCTCAATAAGCATAAAATTAAGATAAATTATATTTCAGAAAATATGAAGGTTAGCTCAATTTACACAATACAAAGTATTACATCTAGTTACCCACAAACATACTATCCTAAGAGGTCATAATGAGTGATCGTCAAGAGAGAGAAAAAAAAAAAAAAAAAAAAAAAAAAAAAAGAGTGACTATCCTAATTCATATTACATATAACACATAAAATATATAATTATCAGTTATCATACCCAAGAATAATATCGACATAGATATCTATGAGCTTGGTGTCAACAATTTTTAGGAAAAATAATTAAATTATACTCAACCAAAAGCAAATATTGAAACAATACTCGGTTTAAACAGAGCTCCATTATTTTCTAAATTACCAAAAAGACAAAACAATAATAATGATAAATGATATTTCATCACTTTTCTCCTAATAACTACATTTTCTACATACAATTTCACCGAATAAACTCCAGAAATAATCAATCATGCAAGCTGAACAAACTGACCAATCACATAAAATTAATTTAAATACAGCAAAATGGAGAGAAAAAAACCGTACCTCAGTTTCAGTTTTGCAGAGAAATTTCAAGGATTTAGTCAAAATAATTATATTCTTCTCTGAAATCCAGCTCGAGTGAACAGAGTACAAAAAAAAAAATATGTAAGAGATTTTTGGGAGATTTTGGGTGGAGAGAGATTAGAGAGAGAAAAGTGAACACGGTGAGGGTGAGGGAGATTTAAAGAGAGAGAAAAAAGAGCTCTTGGAGGATCTTTAACTGCTCTCTCTCATGCAGACGTGGCGATGATATTTTTCTCATGCCTCGATGGGCCATGTGGCATCCATCATCATGATGGCAAGAATGCAATGACCATGGTCATGCACCCCATCATCATGCATTCATGCTAATGTAGGGGCTACTCATGACCAGAGGTGGCAAATGGGTCGGGCCGGTGTCGGGCCATATGGAAAGTTGGACCGAGTCAAGCCAAAATCCATTGGGTCGCTTATTTTTGAGTTTGTCGTC
Organism: Rehmannia glutinosa; assembly: GCA_016081115.2. Taxonomy (NCBI): domain Eukaryota; kingdom Viridiplantae; phylum Streptophyta; class Magnoliopsida; order Lamiales; family Orobanchaceae; genus Rehmannia; species Rehmannia glutinosa. Next base: position 8,781 of record JABTTQ020001566.1, read on the forward strand.
CCGTCTTTGAAAATACATGAAAATGCCGATTTGAGTTGTTCGGGTTGGACGACATTTGGCCTAGTGGGCAGGACAAATATGTTCGCCTCTTTTCAGGCCTATGAAATCATAACTCGTTCCGCCCTATCACCTGGTCGGTCCTGGTTGTCCCATGACCCATCTGATTTGGTTTTGACAATTTCTTACTCATGACGATGCTACTTACTTTTTTTTTTTAAAAATCAAATGTAGAACTTCATTAATAAAGCAGATAGAACTGCAATTCATTACAAATGAAGAGATGAGCAATGAATTAACTCCACTCCTTGACACCGACACAAAGAATTTGTTGTTCTGACTAACACGTGGGCAACAACATTCGCTCTGATCTCTTAACAAAAACACAAGACACATTTGGCAAATCATCCAACAAACATTTACATTCATTAATAATATCTGAGAAATAAGAATTATCAACCAGCCTTCCTCTTAATGTTTTAATCACCTGCAAAGAAGTTGTTTCCATAATTACTTGACTTAAGATAAAAAGGAAATTCTTTATATTAAGATTAAAAAAAAAAATTGCATTTTTGTTGACCAAGTCCTACAAAAATATATATAAATAAAAAGGCAGATTCAAGAGAATATTGTAATGCCGACAATATTGTAGTAAGAGGAAAGTATTTATAACTATTGCAGCATATATTGAAATCTTCATTTTGTTGATGAGATAATTGATAATTTATTTTTTATGTAATAATTATTTGTATACATATCTTGAAATTTGAAACAGTACAATTTATTTCTATTCAAGGATTGTTTACGCTACAATCTTCATGGGCTAGTATAGTCATATTTTTCAATTATGAATTACCGCTTCATATTATATAATATACCACTTAGTTAACTTTTTTTTTTTTTTTTTTTTTGATCGGTTAATATACCACTTTTTATTTGTGCGTATGACACGTTATACCATAAATTTTATTTTATCATTGATTATCAATAATTTGATTCATTACTTATATGGTACTTCAACTTGATGTTGATTCAATTCTTAAATAATACAAAATCATTAATGGGGATGTATGGATGTGTTTCCAAATTCAATTTCCAATTTTTAGTGTTGAAAAATTAATTTTCAAACTTTATTGGTTTTTAATAATTGAGAATATGTTTGGTTTGTTGTCTGAATTTCTGTTTAAAAATAAAAATATGTTTGGTTATAGTATTTTTGACATAGATTTGCGTGATTGTAGTATATTTTTGACATCGATTTGCGTGATTGCAGTGTATTTTCACATAGATTTGCGTGATTGTGGTGAAAATTTGTTTGGTTGAATTTTCAAAAGAATTTTTCCATAAAAAATGAAAATTGGAAATAACTTTATTCATATTGAGAATTTCTTAAATAAACATAAATTGGAAAATGCCATTTGAAAACAATTCTATTTGATTTTCACTGGACATAAACTTTCTTCAACACATTTTAATAGTATTTTTTACCTGTTTATATATATATATAATATTTAAGTATTTTTCGTGTAATTAATATATCACATTTTACATATATTACTTTCATATATATTTTCCTAAAACGCTTCCCCTAAATGTTAAAAAAAAAAATTGGGACAGGAGCATCTTATAGTGGAGGTGGGGGTTTCCAAAATGTTGGGTCCACTATGGTTTAAATATTTGCAAGTGAAGGTGTTCTTCAATAAATAATCGATTTATGCTTAGATATTTTTGTAAAGTTGTTATATATTATTAAGACAAAACCTGTAAAGCAATCAGTGTTCATTTTGTTTAGTATGCCCTTTGCCCCTTTCTCTTATTGAGATTAAATATTCATATTATTACCATGTTTAGGTTAATTTCTCAAAGAAGACAAGTAATTAGGCCATTATTGATATTCATGACTACATATTCTTTTGTGTCATGAGGTACATTTTCTTTAACTTTTTTCTCATTCATAATTGAATATTTAATTTTAATAATAAGAGTGGGAAAATTGTCCAAACCATTGGTAAATTGGGAACTTTAGATTTTTTGTCTGCCATACAACTTGTCAAAAGTTTATAGCCTTAGTACAATATCTTTAAAACAAATGGACATTTGCTCCGATTTTGGCAGGAATTTCTATCGAAAATTGTTGACTAGGACCGAATTATTGTTGCCATGGCAAATGACAATTACTCACACGTGACTAATTGAAACTAAATATTGTGTCGTACTTTGGTTATTCATGTGAATAATTGACCTAAATATTGATTTACTCTTTGATTTATCCAACATTGTTCAATCATGGGAGTTTCTTCATTGATTATATTTATATTCTACAAATCATTTATCATACTTTTAATTTATTTAGTGGGTCTACATACTATAAGAAAATTTCAATTTGTCTATAGAAAAATTTATAGGCAAATATTAAGATAAATATAAAGTGTAGGTAAAATTGTTGTATGTAAAATTACAATAGGTAAATATTTACCTACATAATATAAAATTATTGGTAAATATCTACATTATTTTTGTTGGTAAATTTAAAAATTGTCGATACTTTGTCGATATAACTTGGGAAAAAACTATTTTTTTTAGAAAGAAAGCAATTTCATTCAACATAATCAATGAGGCGTCCTCGGGGACGGATGCGTAAGGTCGTTTTTTGGGCGAAATCCGGGCGGTCTTGAGGCGCGCGCAGATGGTGCCAAGATAAGAGGTCCTCCGGCGAGGACCCCAAGTTTTTTTATATATGTATATATACAATCAATGGCGGAGATAGGGCCAACCAGGCCCCCTCTCTTTTTTTAAAAAAAAAAATTACTAGGTAAAATTTTTAAATTTTTTTGTATTTTTTTATCACATTTTACCCCAATTTCTTGTATCAGCACTACCCAGTAATAATCCCTAGATACACCATTATATAATGGCGTATCTAGGAATTATTAAGGGTAGGCCGATACACGAAAGTGGAACGGGCCGATAAAAAAAAAAAACTAAAAATACACATAAATATTAACTAATTTTTTTAAAAAAATACTTTTTTTAAAAAAAAAAAAAGAGGGTGCCAAAGCCCGGGTTGGCCTCCTCTTATCTCGCGATTGTATATATATTATTTATTGCTCTAGGTCCCTTGAAACCTTGGACCGACTGCAAAATCAAATCTAATAAAAATAAAAATAAAACATACAAGCTTTTATAACAAAATTACATGAAAATTTGGGGGGGGGCAAAATATGTTGGCTTACATTTTTATATACTATATTAATTTATTAAATAATATATTATAGGGGTTCAATCGCAAGACGAGGGGGCGGTTCGCCACCGCCCCCCACTGGGTCCGTCGATCACAGGCGTCCTCAAAAATAAAGTCATCAATGTACATACACGGATGCACGCCCCTTTTTGCGGGGCATGTGCCCTCGTCAATAATTTTATTTTTATTTTTTATGTTATTTTTAAACTCTAATAATTATGTTAAAAAATAAAAGTATGTGTGTACTAATTTTTTATGTAGTTTATAATTGTACCTATTTTATTTTTGATATATATAGTTTATAATTGTATTTATTTTGTGAGTACGTTTATTCATCCCGAGCTACGGAATTAAAAAGTAATACTTTTTAATTTTAAAAAAATATTCTTAGGGCAAAAACTAATACATTGTCTCAACAACTAAAAAGTACGTTCAATCAAAAGTATTATTTTTTATCCAAAAATATTATTTTTACCCGAATATTTTTTCCACAACCACCTCCAAAAACCGCCACCACCACTTTCATAAACCCCTGAACCCGCAAGCCAAGCTCAGAAGAACTATACCCCCAAGAAGAGGAGCATCCACCAGAAAAGGAAGGGCTAGTGATCGGAGACCATGGGGCTTTTGGTCTCCGGCCATGGTGAAGAGGAGGGGCAAGGCTGAAAATGACTAGGTGAGCGAGAGAGTGAGGGGGACGCCTGGTTTTGTGTGTTAGGAGAGAAATAGAGAGAGAATTTTTATAAGAGGGAGATTTGCTTGTTAGTTTCTGATTTATTATTCAATCCATTTTTTAAATATTTACGTGATGATCTTAGTTATATGAAATGGCGTATCTTGGAAAAAAATTGGGATGAACCGTCACGCGAAATGGGTGGGTAGGATAAAAAATTAGAAGAAAAACCATATATATATATATATATATATAGCGGAAAAGAAGTATCAATTTTGAAAAAAATTGCTTGAAGTTGATGATTTTTCCTCCATAAAAATCGGATGAATCGAAAAGGTAGATTATGTTTCCTTAAAAATAGCTAATAATAGTCAATTAACAAAAGCGATTAAATATAACAAAGACAATTATACCCTTATTAGCCTAAATTAACTAAAATGATCTACATCATCCAAAATTTTAAATCAAAAGTCCATAAGTGTTCTTGTGGACTAACCTAATCAATCAATCCTATATATATATATATATATATATATATATATAAATCTTTAAAAAATTACAGTATTTTTCCCTAAAAATGGGGCCAAAACCCATATTGGTCCCTAGCTCCGCTAGTGGTTATATGATTACTAATACTTAGTCTAACAGTATATTTCAATAGTCTCGTAAACTCTGTGTATAATGCACATTCACTTACTTAATATATTTTGTGTTAAAATATCCAATTCGATAAAATAAAATGATAAAGTTTGCAACGACTGACCCAGAGGAAGGGCAAGGGGTTGCTCACCCCCTCCAACAACAACAACAAAAAAATCAAATTTTTTTACTAGGCATTATTTTATATATTAAAATTATTTATAAGGTAAATTTTGTATTCAAACCCAATTTTTTTTATAAATGTGTTTTATTTCTCCAACTGTGGTTTCGCCCCCAACTATAAAATTCTACTTTTGCCACTCAGATTTTGTATTGCTATTTTACGTTCAGTGTAAAAATAGAAGCAACTTTTTCAAACTTTAAACCCTATGTGTTTTTCTTTATTTTTGGTGCTACAAGTATAGTTTCTCTTTATGTAGTATAATACAATTCGATCAATGAGTGTTATAGTTAGTGCAAGTTGACAATTCGAGATGTGACATGACATTTTTCCACCACATTTGACACAAAATTTTAGTTTTCATGTTGCAACCTATATATAATAGGATCAGTTGAGAAAAAATAGTAAAAGACTTGAAACTTTTTCTTTTTTGTTCTAATATTATATTTGGAATCTATCTTCAATAAGTGATTTTGACTTAGGAATTACCCACTAATACATTTTTTTATTGTCAAAAAATGGAGCACTCAATTAAGTGAGGCCACTTAGGGTTGACAAAGATCAATGGTGCGTTCATCTTTACTTAGTGGAATTAGACTTAATTATTTTTTATAAGTTCTTACTTGGTGCAATTACACTTCATCTTATTACAATTTGAAATTGGCCATGAAATTTAATTATTTCTTTAGCAAAACGCGCTATTCCGATGTGACAATTACTCTCCCTTTTTTTCAACAATTACTTTTCCTAATTCTTGTATTTTTAATTTTTTTTATCTCAACTTTCACGATTACGCATAACTATTCGCTTATGACAACAACTCGTCATCGGCCGCCATCGCTGCCACCAATACATTCTTTTATATAAAATTGTGATGCTGCTCAAAAGCACATATCGCTCCAAGTCAATGAACTTGATTCATCGATTTAACTCCTTCTCTCGAACGGTGAAATCTTCGGATAAAAACTAACACGCACCACACATAACAAGGTCGAGCTACCTGGAGACAGTTGGAGTTGTCCTATAGAGGATTTTCTGACGCTCAAGTCAGTGACTATATAAGAGAAAAATCAACACATGAATATAATCCAGAGTAATTAATTAAACTTACTTACGAATAAATCTGGTAGGACCTTTTATACCTGAGATGATGGATCACATGGACTTAGCGTAATCAGGTGGGACACTTGTAATAGGCCTCGTGGACCGTAAATAATGAACTAAACATCATGAGCTGCTCAATAATGATTTTGGCCTCATGACAAAGTGTCCATATTCAGGACCTAACAATAGAGCATTCCAAAGTGTCCTGGCTCGGCTCGTCTTGCCGCCCAGGGCCAAGGGGAGAAATCGGGTCGAGCCGGAGTTTCTTCGGGCCGCTATTTTAAGGGGAGCCAGCCCTCGTATATAAAAATGCACTAAAATTGCTTTGGCCTGGTGTTTCGCCTAACGGTCCGGGCCAAATAGACATGGATCTTTTCGGGCCTACAAAATCGTAGTCATCCGGCCAAATTTATTATCTGCCGGTCCCGCCCATCGACGATGCCATTTTTGATGACTCTACCCAACAATGGAATATTATTGGGTGAGTATCTAAATAATGACATAATCAAATAAACAAAAATATAATTACTATTACCCCAATAAATATAAATTATTAATTTATTATACATAATAACAATATCATAAAATTCGACCAACTTGAATATTTGAATTACTCATATTTTCAAATTTCAACCAATGGACTTGATAATAGGAATTTCTTTTTTTTTTTTTTTACGAAACGATAGAAATATATTCATTACTCAAATAAACTTACAACGCTAATTAAGAAAATGGCCACCTTGAACATACATACATTGATACATGTCGGGGAGAACTCCGTGCGAGAGGTAACCACCGTAATTCGAGGGAGCAAAACAAGAAACTCTTTAAAAAACAAATAAAAACTAAGAACTCCAAAGGAAACTAAACCACATCCGAAAGGAGGACTAAGGCACTCATGAGAGACTACCCAACTCGAACAAACCAGGAGCACGAGCTACTACACGCACCGCAAGCCCGAAATTACCGACCGCCACGAGTTTTGCAAATCAACCAGGTAAAAAAAGACAAAAAAAAAAAAAAAAAAAAAGAAAAACAGAAAAATCGAAAAAAAGAAAAGAAAATGTCTCTCCTCACCCGATCTTCAATCAAGCAATGGCAACCCATCACCTACTCGGCTCCAACTCTCTCTCTCTTTGTAGCTCCGGCCTTCGACTTGCCTCCACTCTCGATCGGAAAAACCGATCACCTCCTGGGATAACGCATGAGGATATACCTTCATTGGCTCCATCGCTAAAACACGTGGTTGGGGGGGGAGGGGATAAGAGAAGGAGGAGGAGGAGGAGAGGGAGGGGAGGGAGGGGAGGGGAAAGGCTGATAGGATAGGTGAGGGAGGGAAGAAGAGGAGAATATTAGGGTTTTTTCTTTTTGGGTAGAGAGAAAAGGGGAGAAGAAGAGAGATAAAGGGGTTAGGAGCGGGATAATAGGAATTTCTACACACTACTTTTCTTTCCTCTTTCCATCCCATGTTTTCCCTTTCTTAAGTCCAGCCAATAATTCCATACAAGTGGGCAGCTCAAAACCTAGACATCCGCTAAAAAAGTAACGCATGTAACGGGCAGCACCTGCCCATCCGAACAATGTAAAAATAGACATGGCTAAGAATGAACGGGCAGGATTCACGGGCAGCCAAGCACATAAATATCTCTAGATATTTTCATCCCCTTGTTGTACCAATAGCTATAAAGCATTTGATACTACACCAAATATTCCTTTTCTCTCTAAATATTTATACACAATTTTCTCTCTCTATATATAAGTCATTTATATATATATATATGCATAATAAGGCCTAACACACATACGTGGCTGAATGAGATTCAAGATTTATATCGTCTCTTCTTGTGATCTGATCTCTGCCACTTGCCCCATGGCTATGTGGGCCATCCTATGTCGGTAGGGGGCTATGACTATGAGATGGTTACATACATGCATGTGACACATGCATGTCATGTGATGGATTTAAATTTTAGTCACGCATACATGACATTTATTTTTCATTTGTTTTGTTTTTTTTTTTTTTTTTATCATTTTTGAATTATTAAGCCTTGTATGAATGTAGTTCACGAAAGTGAATTTATGTTTATTTAGGGAAATTCTTAGTATAAACAGGATAATTCCCAATTTTTTTTTTATAGAAATAAGATTTTGAAAATATAACAAAATAGTTTTTCACCATAATCACACATATTCATGTGAGAAGTGAAAACATACCTCAAAAAATTATAACTATAAAAGTTTCACTAAAATCGCGTAATTCTATGTCAAAAATAAACACATAAAATCGCTCCATCTGTGTTACTAAGATAGACAAATAAAATATTTCACACATATAAGAATACACAATAAATATAGCTAGGATCATAATCTTTTTCATATTATTCCTATTTTGCCCTTACATTAAATGAGATTATATCATTGTTGGTCTCAAACAAATTGAATTAAATAATTGTAGTTTAATCTATTGTTGTGTAATTAGTACTCTTCTTTAGAAAGAGTAATTACTAATTAGTACTCTCAATAATGAAACAAACCCACAATTTAGGGCAAACCAGAAAAGAAAAGATGGTCTATTTTAATGGGATCGTATAATAAAATATATTTTTATTTCTAAATTTCTACCATAAATAGAAATTCGGATAATGCCAAAGTTCCCAATTCTCACACAAAAAATAAATAAGGTCTGAGAATTCATTTTTCAAATATTAAAAACGAAAATTGGACTTGAAATTAAATATATCTATACAAGACTTAGAATTAGATTTATTTTTGTTTTATGCGGGGAGATGTGTATTGAAAATAAGATAATTCAAGAAAGTTCGTATTCAAAGGAAATTATACTGAATAACGTGATACATATTTAATTTATATTTTAAAGAAAAATAAAATAAAAATGAAATTATAATAATACCAAACGTAGCCTTTAGTTTCATATGGCCAACCAACAAGTTGATTTATTGTCGTTTCATTGTCCATTTAATGTTGAAAGTTGCACAAGCTAGAATTCTTTTGGAGTTTGTTTTCTATTTCCCTAATGATTGAATTTAACTCTTTTATTTTTTTTTTATTTTCCTTTTCTTTTTACGTTGCATTTGAATTTAAGGCTTTCAGAAATTAAATAGGGATTTCAAAACTATAATTATAAATGTAGTAAACTTGAGATAATGATTTTTGAGTTATTATGAATTTATCCTATTAGAGCCAATTATAAATTCAGCAAAATGGATTTTTTTTGAGTGGGATGCACATACACACTCAAGTAATTATGATAAATAATATTGCTTTCTAAATTTCAGAGAAAATTTCTATTTTTTGAGTTTACTTATCCTTCCCATACTCTCTACTATAATAAGTAAAAATATGCAAAGAAAAAGTGTGACAAATAAATATTTGATTACACGTGCTCCTTTTGCACGTATGGGTGTTTCCTCGCACTTATCAGGCCAAAAAATAATAATATTTTTACATAATGAATCAAGACCGTAGCCAACCGACTCAAATTATATTTTCTCATTAAAAAATATATAAGTTTTTTAAAAAAATTGTCTTCAATAGAAAAATCGGGATAAACAAAATTAGGGTGTGCGAGTATCATGGAGGCCACCCTGAATATGCTCTGAATGAATCTTTATTATATTCTAAATGGTTCATATTTACAATATTTTTGATCAAATTTATATATATGATAATTGGAAACCAAATTGATTATGTCTTCATTTTTAGCATATGCCAAACATTCAAAGGAATCATCTTTATTGCTCAAAAAAAAAAAAAAAATCATCTTTATGATTAACCCTCAAATAACCAACCAACCTAAAGAACAATCTAGAATGAGTCATAGAACATGAAAGATACTTAATTTTACATTATTATATTTTTAATAAAAAAAATTGTCCCCCTCATTATCTCACACTCATGGTAAAATCGAAAAGTCATCAAAGGTCGGCTTAAATAATATAAAATAATTAGTGAAAGTAAAATCAATCACCTTTTATATAATAAGAGGTAACCAAAAAAATAGAAAAGAAAGAAGGTGCACCGTTGGATCAGCCACGTGGCTCCCTCTTAGCCGTTCACTTCATTTTGGAGTCAATTTGAGTTGGGGCTTTTTTGTAATTTCGAGAAAAGTAGTAATGGTGAGTCATTGGACAATACATTTTGGACGGTTCATCAACTGTGACATTTTGAGTGTGCTTTATTTTCATCGAGTTTTATAACAACACCACAACATGATAATTTGGACGGTTCAGATGTGACATTTTGAGTGACCTCAACTGTTACTTCACTTTTTATCATTTTTTAATAACTAACTTAGTCTTAATAATAACAACAATTAATGTGATAAAGGTGTATTAACCAAAATATATTGTCTGCTTGGTGAGGTCAAGCCTTCTCCTAAGAAAACAATATTCTAAAAAGACGGCTGGCCCATTTCTATTGGGGTCTAGTCAAGTCTGCAGGTTGGCTGAACAATGTTAGGTGAACATGGGTAGAATTAAGCGGGCCCCTAATCATAAAAATAACAAAGTCGGATAAGAGAGGTCGACGCCTGGGCAGAGAGGTCGACGCTAGGCAAGACTAATCGGTGTTAGACGGAGATTTTTAGAACATTGGAAAAAGGTATTTGATGGGAAAATAGATATGACCATTGCTTCTAAGTTATAGTCCACTCGCACGCTCCATCAACATGAGATGTATTTCTTCCGGTATAAGCCCCAACATGTATGTGCATTGAGAACCTAGGTGTAGGATTCCGACATACGGTAATTTCCAGGATAAAATCGTAAGACCAAAGCCTAAAAGCAGACAATACTTTTTGGAGATAACCAATGTTCTTTATGAATTCATTATTTCTATAACTATTGATAACTTAAGCGTTGGAGGAATGTCTTTGTATTAATTGGGAATTGGGGGAGCCTAGTTGTTTGTTCGTGAGAGGAGTTAGCACACGAAGATGTGAGATGATACTATATCAATAATAAAAAAGTAAAAATATTTATGATTTTATAAAAAACAGAGATAAATTTTTAAAGCTTAATAATGTTATGTATAACATTTATACTAACTTAACAATGTCATGGAGTTGAGGACGATGGCCTAAAGCAAGTAAAGCTCCATTTGTATGTATGGTCCGATAGATCTTCTTTCTTGGAGGAATATCAAAGTGTAATCGTAGATTTGTATACAACATACGTCTACTATATGCGATTGTGTGTGAATTTGTGTATATCCACAATAAGTTAACGGTGAGTTATCCACATTGAAAGATTCCTCCAAATGTGTAGCATGGATAAAACCCGTATGTATGTACAATGAGCGAGGATGTGAAATAAAAATAATGCACGAATGATATGAAATAAATAGTTGTATATTCATGGTAAACTCAAGCTATTTAGGCTATGGTTTTGCGTAATTTTGCTAAAAATACTTTATAAGTCATTTGTAAAGTATTTTTGAAATTTACAAATTGTAGTCTCACTCGTAAATAGTTATTGCCTTATTGGTAAAACTTGAGGTTTAATAAGATCCAACTTGATTTGGGTCAACCAAGCAAAAAAATACTGGGCTTTATTATCATTTGGGCTAACCAATCAAAACAATATTGGGCTTTGAATGGTGTTAATATATTTGGGCTAACCAAACAATAAAGTAACGGGCCTTAATGGTGTTAAACAGTTTGGCCAGCCAAATTCAAATTCAAAGGTAACTTTAAGTGGGACTTTTTTTTTTTTTTTTGAGTACACGATTCAACAAAGTTGGTATGAGGAAAGTTTTATACAAGCTACATCTATACATTTTATGTGAACAACTACCGTAGGTTTATCGTGTATATACACAACTTCACAGACTACACGCAATATGGGTATATTGTATGCAAATATATGACAAATACTACATACATTGTATTCTCCATGAAAGTAGCATCTACTAAACAACTTGTTATTTGATCTTTTTCTTCTTTAGTATCATAATTCAATTCTTTGTATTATAATTCAATCAAAACTTCTTGTGGAATTTGGTAATAAAATCTTCAATATACGTGCAACTTATTATTTTGTTTGAAAATCCTGTTGCAATAAATGACACTTGAACATAAACATACCATTTTTATTAAATCAAACCCCAGTCTAAAAAAGAAAAGAAAAGAAATATAAGCCCAATATTATAAGACATGTAATAATTGAATTTTGTTGCAAAATCAACTAAGTTTGTATTCTTCTACTTTCCATTGCCATTTATAAAAGCAATTGCTATGTGAGAAATGTACTTATGATTGTAAGTTTAAATTAAGTTCTATAATATAACAATAACTCAATGTGCAGAATCATTAACAGGTCCTTATTAGTTGATTTACCACATGTTTTGTGTTCATTTGTTAAAAGATCAGCGAATTATTTTACCCATAGCTTAGCTAGAACAACTAATTTTTGGTGTCCAAGAGTGGAGGTCTGTCCTCATCCTTTCATTTGTACTGCACTGTAGAAGGATTTTCTTGATTAATGGAAGATTTTACTTTTATTTTAAAAAAATGAAAACAACATTTCAATGTACTATTTCTTTTTATTTTTATTTTTTTGGAATTTTTTAGCATGCAGATTTGATAAAAATGTATTATTGTAGTATACTCAATTTGATAAAAATGGCAAAATTATTGATTAAGGTATTTACAAATTTTATATATTAATTTTAACATCAAAGATTTTTGGTCAACCATGTCACGTGCCACTCACGTTTATTTCTCCGTGTTCAACGAACAAGAAACAGAGTTTGGCAAAGCCAGATGAAATTTGCAGATTCAATCACTGTTTCATGAAAAAGAAACCATCTCCAAATGATACTCTCTCTCCTCTTTCTCTCTCTAAATCTATCGTCTCTTTTCCACTCCTCCATTGCCAGAGGTCCTGCCCTTCATCGCTCTAATCACTCAGGTCTCCCTCCCACTCGTGATCTGAGCCAGAAGCTTAGACTTTTTATATATATTTTTTTCAATTTCAGTGAATGAAGCTTTTAATATTACTGAGAAATGGTTGTTTTTAGGATTATCTGGATGGTGAAGTTAGGAATTTATGTTAGCATTACTTAATTAGCTGCGGAGTTTATTCCATTTATCGTTCTCGGGATATCGACAGTGGATAAATGATTATTAATTGGGTGATGCTGAATTTATGATCATTAATAATTAGACCGTTTCAGTTATGTATTAATGTTATGAACAGTTGCTCTATATATCATTCTGAATTATTCGAAGGTTATATTTCTTTTTTTTTTTACCTTCTGTTACATACAAATCTCCCTTCCTAGATACATGCTGTATATTCAGTGATTTACTTAATTGTATATTTTTCGGTTCTATCTTTTTTACAGGATACGTTGACGGTGTTTATGGGCGTTCAAGGAGGCGGCTATATTCCCAGAATGACTTTAAGATGTCCGAGGAAGTGTACATTGAGAGGCTGTAAATTCTTTGGCCTTTGGCATACTCTGAGTTATAGTAGGACTAGACTAATTTTGCTTATTAGGTCATTGTACAAGGCGTGATTAAATTCTGAAGCAAAATGGGTTACTTGTGTTTTTCAGTGAAAAGTTAGCTCAAGGATATATGAGTAATTCTGATCTTGAGAAGGCAATGAAGGAATTTAACAGCCGATGTGGTGACATTTCCAGATTATACAGGTAAATTCTGAGATACCCTGAGCTCTATCTCACAAAAATACTCTTAGAAAAGGGAATTTGCTGCTATTTTTTGGGCTTAATTGCAATTTTGGTCCTGTAATTATAAGGGGGTGACATATTTGATCCTGTAAGTATCTTATGTAGCAATTTAAAACCTGTAAATCCAAAAAGGGTAGCATATTTGACCATGTAAGTATATCTGTATAGCAATTTAGGTCCCGTAAATTTTAAATTTTGTGGAATTTTGGTCCCATGAATTCTATTTTTGTGCAATTTGGTCCCAAATAGGTAGGTCATATTTTACCCATTGAGGACCAAAATTGCACAAACTTAGAACTTATGGAACTGAAATTGCAGAAAAATCAAAATTTACAGGACCGAAATTGGAATGCATGCTTGTGAAATGTTAAGTATCAAGGGTAGTATTACTAGCTTCTCATTACTCAATAAGAAAATTCACTGGACATAATCACAGAGCAATTGGAAGGTGCCTAATACAGAAAAAAACAAGGATATGTTGTTTTTGGTAGCAAAATAATATGATAGTGAAAGAAAAGCATGATATGGTTACAAAGTAAATAATTTGAGCTGCTGCACCTGTTATTATAGTAGTATAGGTTTTTGTCCATGTATTGTCTTCCTGTATTTAATAAGAACCAAAACTGAATTCGATGTTGGTTAAATAGTTTCCGGACTTTTGGAGGAGTTTATGCAGTTTTTGCCACAGAATACTTCCTGGTGTTGAGCATTATGTTTAGATACAATATATGATTTCATTTTTGGCCCATACATAGAAACTATGATCTGAAGTGGGACTTGTTGGATAGTCCAGTTGTCTGGGGATTCATTGGTGCCTAAGAGACTAGTATGGCTGCAGACTTTCTGGGTCATCAGTGGTAAGACAGAAGTTTCAGATGTGATGCCTTCTTCATTTACTAAAACTTGGTTTAGAGGAAAGCTAGTCCCTTTAGGTATTAATAAGAAGTGAAATGAAATTGGTTGCCGTAATAGCCCTCAAGCTATGAAATATTCTGTTTGTACTTTATTATATTACTATTATTTCAATGGGTTTACAATTATCTAATACATTCCCGTTTCTCTCTTTGAGGGATTGTTGGAATTCGCAATCAGTATTGGAAAAAGTGTACTTGGAGTTCCTCTGGTACTACTTCTCTCGAATTTTTTATTATTTTATTCTTCTAAAGACACAGCCAATCTGTTCTGCTGACAGTTGTAGTTTGTCAAACATGAATGTTTTTTGCTCACTGTCTCTTTTTCTTAATATAGTGGGCCATAGAAATTTCTGACTTGCCAGGAAATATTGAGGCTGAGCCGGCTTTCAAGGTAGTAACTTTTGACCACCATTTCCCTTGTGGCTTTGTTTGAGTGTTCTGCCAAGAAAGTTACTTCTGCCTATTATCATGAACTCAAAACTGCTGGCTTAGCAAAGGAAGTTAGGATAATCATTTGACAAATGACAAGTGGTTATGTGCTTCATCGTTTATTCATTAATCATCTTCTCTTATTGCGGATTGGAGCTCGTAGCGAATGGTGATTGCATTTAGCAAAAAAGAATGTATCCCGAAAGATTTTAAGTTTAACTGTTGCTGTTAGGATACTGATATTGACATTCATATTAACTTTGGAACTATAGGCCACTTAGGGATATAATTAGATTTCAAAGAAAGTCATAATTATATTATCAATGTATCTAGTGAAAGAATATAGTTTAGGCGCCAAAATGTGAGGCCGTTTTCACATTATTGCTTAGATTAATAGAAAGTAGAGCACACAAAGCATGAAAAAGAAAGGGTCGAGAAGGGTTACAGTTTTTTCCTTCTTTTAGTGGAGGAAGTAAATAACGAAAAACAAAGATTCTACTGTAGTCTGTATATGGTATACTTTGTTTGGTCAGTCAGACTGAAGATTTTAAAATCAACTTCTAGAATTTTCTATACCTTGTAGTTCTTTAAATGTGATTAATCTTTAAGGATGTCCTTTCACATTAGAGAACTTTTTTGATGGGGAGAGTGGGAAATGGGATGTCCTGGGAGGGGGAGGGAGATGGGATTCGAACCTCGGTCTACTTGGCTCAATAACACACCATTTGACCACTTGGGTTACATCGGAATCCCCACATTAGAGAACTTTGTAAACATCATATTTTTGCTCTAAATAAGATTGTTGAAAGAATAGTAAACCTTTTTGGCTACATGATGCAAAAACGTACTTTTAAGTGGTTAAGTGGAGGGGACATGAGATAAAAGATAAGGGCCATAAGCCATTATGACCTGACTAAATTTATCCCATTAATTCTGTTGGATTCACCAATTACGGAAGAGAAGACCTTCGAGATATTTTACATAAATTTTTTATGTTGGGTGTAAAATTAAGACATTTCTACAAAGGATGTAGGTTATTTCTTTCCTTTGTTTGCTCTCTATTGGAAAAGAATGACAAAGAAATGGTGAAAAAGCAACGGAAGTAAAAATATATATATTTTTTTGCATCACATGTATGTAAGGCAGAATTCCATTTAGTGGATTGCCCACACTCCTTAGGGTTAATATTAAATATTTTCTAGAAGAAAAGTTATAAATGGATTCTTGAGGAATTGGTTCTCAAAAGGAGAAGTTTGTGTCCTCTAGATAGAGCAATACATCTTGTCTTTCTGCCTAGATAGGCATATGTTTGTTTTTGGATATGGTGAGTTATATATTGTTGATTGCGTTATATATGGGACCAAGGTGTGTGGTCTACTCAAACTTATCCGAGTGTGTTACCAAAGCAATAGCTTGTGATCTTTGATTACTCCTGATATGCAGTGCACCACCAAGAATTTAAAGCAAAAGAACCAACTTTGCCTATCCAAGAAAGTCTATGAGAACACAGAGAAACTTCAACCCCAAAATTTTCATCTCCATTTACTTTTCATTACCTTTCTTTTCCAGCTCCTTCTGCTCAAAAGAATGACGCAGTCTTGTTTTGGAAAACTGAGTGGCCATGTGCAACCATCTCATTTCCATCTTTTTCTTTTCTTTGGTTTCTTCTTTTTCTATAGGCTTCCCATCAAAGTCATGGCCAGGAGTTCAAGATCCAGTGTAATTTTGTTGATTATTGAACTGAAAAAGGTTACATCAGTAAATTTTAATGGGTTTGGCAATTGTTCAATCTAAATGCATCACTATGGACTTTTCCATTATCACTATCGTTTCTATTTAACAGCTTTCATAGTGTTGATATTTCGGTATTGCTTCGTTCATTAATTTGGTAATTCCTGTCTGCGATAACCGAATCCATATGATTTATTGCAGTTCATTGGAAATGTGCATGGTGATGAACCTGTAGGCCGTGAACTTCTGTTGCTTCTAGCAAATTGGCTTTGCAATAATTATATGAAGGACCCCTTGGTAATACCTTATTGTAACCTTTGTGCCTATTTTTCCATGTTATGTTGTCACATATGGCTTGTTTCACATTTAATTATCCTAGTTCATTGCTATCTTATATTTTATATTATAAGTTTATAGAATAAATGGGCAAGTTTTTAACAAATGTTATTTTCTCCTATGTGGAAATCATGTTCTTTGGGACTGGCTTTGGGTTCTTCTCTTTTACTTACAATTCATGGATGACAGCAGTTGTTTCTTTCCCTCTATTGACCTTTACCTGGCCAAACTAAGAATTTACTGCTTCTAGAAATGTGGCAAGCAGAGTGAAACAGCATACCAGATCATTTGCATGGTTTTCTGTGTTTGAGTTCTATAATATACATGTGTGGCCTTGTTCTCCTGATAGTGACATTTGACAAAAATCATTTAACTTGACTCAAATGATTATCATTTGAATGTCCCTATTAGGCTTAGTGTCTTACATGTTCATCATCCATAACTTAGTGTCTGAAATAATTTTAGTGTGGCTTCTGTCCGTAGGCAACCTTGATTGTGGATGGTGTCCACCTTCATATACTTCCATCCATGAACCCTGATGGATTCTCTCTGAGGCGGCGTGGCAATGCAAACAACATTGATTTGAATCGTGATTTTCCAGACCAGGTATTGGTGCTGCATTGTGTAATTCTTTGAAAAATATGTACTCCAGCTTCAACTACTGTATGGAGTTGACGAATGCAGGTTTAATAAACCAAAGTTCCCAAATATTTAGGATGCCTTCTGTTTGTGTTTCTGGCCTTTTAGTTTAACTTAACAGCTGCTTAGAAAAGAGAACAACTGAGTCATGTTAATTCTGCAACCAGTGTTTGGTTTAGATTTGTTTGTCGTGGTGAATGGTGCTATAGTAAACTATATTGTGCTATCAGTTCTCAATATTCAAGGGAATGACTATATCTGCTGTAGGTTTTGTGAATTCTTTAGCTAGCTCCTTCGCTTCACCATTATATCATGTCACAGGTTTATGGTGCTTGCTTTTTCTGCAAAGTGCGACTTCGCTAATGTTTGGTTCCCACTGGTTTCAATCGAGTCATATTCTGATTACTTTCCATTATCCAGAGAAGAATATTTGCTATCTGCAATCATTTGACACTTTTTTTTTTTTTTTTAAAAAACACACTTGAAATTTATTATAAAAACATTAGAAATGTATGTGCTGGGATGTGGACAAGTTTAAGCAAAAGACATAGACTTTATCCTGGACTCAGAAATAACTTATAAACTCGATTTTCGGCTAAGTTTTAATGGAAGGACAGTTTGTTCTTATTTGACCTTTACAACACTGTCAAGATTACAACATAAGATAGACATCCAGTATTCATTCATAGGCTCTGCCCGGGTAGGATTCATTTTTCACCTCAAGGTGAAAACGAGCTGTTCTTCATTTACGATAGTTTCCTTTTTCGTCTTATTCTTTTGTAAACGTGACTGTATTGGTTAATTTGTTGTATAAAGAGCATTGACTGACATGATTGACATAGTTCTTTCCTATGAATGATGATATGGACTCACGGCAACCTGAAACGAAAGCAATCATGAATTGGCTGGAAGATATACACTTTACAGCATCTGCCAGTCTGCATGGGGTAATGTTCTTCTCTCTTGCTTGAAACTCGAGAAGATTAAACATGCACTCAAACTTTGTTTTCTAGTGGATTTAACTCCTCTATACTTTTAAATACAAGGCATAATGTTTCTAGTGCTTACTTGACTTTTCTGTTCATAAAAAAAGTTATAATAATAAAATTATCAGGAACATGCAATTCTATACTTGACAAAAGATTTCAGAAAGCAGATTGCATTTCATTTTTAGTGCAAATACCTGAATGAGTATCAAGATTAAATGTTAATTTTCATTTCGATCATTTTGATGTGGTTCTTCACAGTCATCTAATTTCTGGAAATGGGTGATGAACCGGAGGGTAACTTTGTTGTCCAAAATCACTCTGCCCTATTAATTTATATTCTCTTGTTTATAGGGAGCACTTGTTGCAAATTATCCATGGGATGGAACTGAAGATAAAAGGTGGGTTTTCTAGCGTTAATTTCTTTTGAATTTTATTGAGATGTTGCATCTGTTTTTTCAAGTCATCTGTTTTCATAGTATACTTTTCTATGCATGGTGAACTTTCTAGTCTAAGATCTTGTGCTGAAATCAGATGTTCACCCCAGTCTGACTATTAACTTCTTGTTCGGTTGCTTATTACATGCACTCCTTGGACATTTTTTGTGTTTGTTAGTATGTCATGCTTTTAGAAGCTTCTATATCTTTCAGCTATTCTGTACAGTATAATTTGATATCGGTTATATACAGGAAAAATTACTATGAATGCCCTGATGACAAGACTTTCAGATTTTTGGCCAGTTTATACAGTCGCTCTCACTATAATATGTCCCTAAGCAAGGAATTTCCGGGAGGAATTACAAATGGAGCGTTCTGGTATGCATGTAAATTATAACCACTAAATTCGCAATTATGACTAAGTCCTCCTAAATATCGTAGTTTGATGGCTTTCTTTCTGCAATTCATTATAAACAAGTTTAGTGAATTTTCATTAGAGTGCCATATTTTGCAAACTTCCTACTCTCTGTGCTCTTTTGCAGGTATCCAATATATGGTGGCATGCAAGATTGGAATTACATTCATTGTGGATGCTTTGAACTTACCTTGGAGATTAGCGGCGACAAATGGCCTAATGCTAGTGAGGTTGGACCTCAGTCTGAGTTGCCTTCACATTTATCTTTTCGTATCATATTCATTTATATCCTTCATCAGTTTTTGATGGTATACGAGTTTAAGCTCACTGAATCCATGTTCTTTTCAACAATTTACGTATTTGTTATTGAAAACATTCTATTCAAATTTATCTGGTTTCAATTGGTGATATGAGAACTACTTACAACGTAAAGCAGCTCCTCACTTGGGTGGGGAACTCAACCAATGTATGCATCATTAACATAATAATATTGTTTCTGAAATAAGATGTAGAGAAGACCATGAAATATATTCCAAAATTTCTTGATAGAAGATGCTGAAGTCTACCAAAAACAATTTGATTTTAAAAATAGAAAATTGTATGCAGTTTCAAAAAGTCACTAATTGATGAAACACCACTAGCAGTTTCATCTTTGCACTGGAGTTGGACTGCAGAATATGCCTTTCATTCTAGTGACATGACTGAGGCACTTTGTAGGTGGATGTATTAGGTGAAAGCACATTCTCATATTTATGCAACTTTATCACCTTCCTAGTATCATAGTTTAGATGTGAATTCATTACTAGCTGAAGCGACCAAACATAAATGGGAAAAGAGACATGATCAGCATGATTATGATAGTGCAATAAGTAATACCAGCCTGTGTTTACTATCTAGGATGTCCCACCTCAGGATTTCTATCAACTTCATTAAATCTTTGACTAGTTCAGATCCAATGTGGACCTTTGCAAAGACACAAGCTGAAATCTACCTCTCTATTATTAGACAGAATTAGGACCTAGAGTTTTTCAGGTGTGTAAATCCAAATCCTTTTCATGTTCTTTAATCACCATCAAAATGCTGCATAATGCCAGCAGCTGGATATTTAGTGTAATTTGACATGTGATGTACACTCTTCTTGTACTGGGGATTTTTTTGGTGCGTATGAACTGAACCATGTGCTACGCCATAATTCCTGTCTCAGACTTTCTTCCCTTGATATGACTTTCTTGTTTATCTGTTTGATTCAGTATATTGGCTACTTTTCTGCTGTTCTGCCCCTACTATGTTGCATTTTCTTTTCCAGGCCTCACTGCATTGTCTAATATTGTAGCTTCCAACTCTATGGGAATATAATAGAATGAGTATGCTAAACCTTGTTGCCAGTCTAGTTAAGGTACGTTCAAGCAGTATGTCTTTCATTCATAATTATGTTATTTTTCTTCCCGACAACATTGTTTTTCTTTAAAAAATTGACTGCTTTTCTTGTGGTTCATCTCTTTAGTATTAGTGGCCTGTTTTCTTGGATGAGTTATAAGTACCTGCCACGAGTTTTTTTCATCAAGTGTTCTAATTTGGTGACAATCATGCTTTTGAAAATGTGAAAATATTAATCTTTATGTACTGTAAAATTTCACAATGACGAGTTTTAGAATAACATTCCTGGACTTGGAAATTTGATTGCCATAGGTGCTTTTAAGGCAATGATTTGGAAAAGTTCTAAACTTATATTCTCCTGCATTTTCTGTCACTTGGATAGAAATAGAGAATACAGTTTATACAATTCTTTATGCTCTTTGTTTTAGCAACTACTGATAGATGCACTTTCTTACAGTTATGTGATGTATACATTTTACACCTTATGTTACGATTTATACATCTTAATCATACAGACAGGAATACATGGACGGATTTTTCTTCCGATACTGAAAGACCTTTGCCTGCATCAGTAGCTATCAGGGAATAAACCACACGGTATGATCACTTGTTACTATTTATGCTCTATTATCTAAATGCCGAAAATTATTCAGTTTGATGAAATGTGCAGATATCATCACTTTAACTGCCTCTCCAAGTTACTAAATGTCTTAAATGTTCTTGGGCCTTACACCTGGAAATTAGGTGACATCAAGTTTTGGCATTTTCAATGCGATAGATTTCTTCTAAATCGTTATGTCAAGATTCAAAAAAAGGATACAACATAAGGATACTGCTTGGTTTGCCCAATTCACCTACTACTATGGACATTGTGCCAGAAAATGGCTAAGACATGTTCATCACTTTCATAATTTTTAAATTACAACTATCACCTCTATATAAAGGTGTGGTGATTAGAAGATGGGCCAATACTTGGTGGAAAACACTCCAATGGAAACATAGCAAATCAACTTAAAATCACGTACATGAAAAGTGACAATTTTGTTATTAATTACAAGAAACTGATACCTTAGTTCGTAATATGAATAAAGAGTGTAGATTCCTATGAAGAGCAATAGAAAACGAGCACCAGTGAATGAAAAATTAGGCTCGGACAAAAGGAATGTTGATTTCTTTTCCCAGTTGATTTACAGATCTTAGGCTTTTCTTCTTCTCTTTTTTTCATTTTTTTTTTATAAATAGGAGCCTCAACGTCTTAAAATTTGAAGTGGATCATTTTTTTTTCCACATTTTTAGGCCCATAAATAATTATGTCCGTTCGTTCTGCTCCAATTTTTGTATATAGTCAATGGTACTAGGGTGACTTGTTATGTTGTTTGTTACAGCTCTTACAAGTATTATGATCTAATTAACTTCATAATAATTGACAGATTGCTGCTAGCAAAAAAGTTTGCCGATTACCATCGATTGCTAGCTCCAGGAGAAAAATATGAAGGTAACTGATTTGAGAATAAATCTTAGCCATCTTTTTTTCGTTGTTCTCAATTAGTTGTTGCTTCTCCAAAAGAAATTATGAACTCATACTTCCATAATTTAAATGCATGCTTGTAATTTCTTTAATTTATAGAGCTAGATTGCAATCTGATTTCAACTGCTTGTTTTTCGCAGTGAAATTTCTTTTGTTTATGCTGTTCTGCAGTCAAATTATTGTGGTTCTGCGCTGTATTTAGCTCATATATATCTAGATATCCATATCAACTATTATTTAAGTTTTTTTGGAAAAGCTGCTTTCCAGGTGATAAAGTGATTTTCTTGAGTTGGTCTAGATGCATGTTAACCAACTGAATATGCATGCTTGCATCTGAAGCTATGAAAGAATTAGAAATTTGATCAGAGGGCACTCAAACATAAACTTGTTTACCCCACATGGCCTACTCTCAAGTTGTATGAAAATATGATCCCTCGGGATCTTTTTGGGGATGGGTTCTTCAGAGTATAATGAGTGGTTCCTTGGCCTTGTGGTAAGATTTGAAAATCTGATCCTTACCAAGGATTGCTGTGGGGAACTATAGGTGCCCATAGCTGTTAAAGAATCATGAAACCGTACTAACTAAAAATATGACTTGTACTATTGAATATGACTTGTACTATTGGATGAACATTACTGACTATACATCAGTTGATTGTGGAACCTCAAAGTTCACTAAGTACTGTGCTATGTGGTAATGGTAGAGTATATACCCGTTTATTGGTGATTGAAACGACCTATTGGCTTGAATTTCTGTGTAACTGGGTTTAACTTGAAGACTTTGGAGCACTGTATTAGATTTGCATCAAGTAAATTCATTTATCACACCTTTTTTTCCGCTTTTTATAAAACAGAGATTCGTCTAGAAAGTTTGCAAAACAAAAAATTGACTCAATAAAAAGAAATTAGCACCTTGTTGTCAAGATTTGGTAAATATTAGAAGTTTGACATCTAAACTGAAAAAAAAAATGGAGTTTGACATATTCACACTTTGCTTTTAGAATTAGCGTCATGAAGTTTTATGAATTGCAGTTTCCAAAACCATAGGATTTTGGCAATTTAATTATGAATCATTACCTACTTTTTCTTTCGACATTCAGGAAGGTTCCCTTTTGAACTAACGATGAATTTTCTCGATTTCCACGTCGGGGGAAGCCGATAGGCAATAGATTCTAGTTATAGAAAATAACATTGGGCTTTGCATTATGGAAATGGAGATCATGAATTTGAAAATGTATAAAACTTGGAACAATTATGGTGATGTGTTTAATCATTGAATTCTGTAGAAGTTGGTGAGAAGGCATTATTAAATAACAGAGAAATCGGAAAATTCATGAGAAATGAAATCCTCAAACCATCACTTACTTTGCAATTGTCCTTTGAACTGTAGACAAAGTTTTAGATATTAATCTGTTATCTAATATGGAGTTAGCAACTTTTCCCTGCAGTTATTGCAGCCATGCCTGGATACAGATCAAAGAGTGCTTGTGTCGTACTCGGGAAGGAGCAATGACCGTAGATTTTGTTCTTGATCCTGAGACCACTCATGACGGTAGTCAACTTATAGTCGATTCTGGCTGCTACTTTGAGAGCAAGACTGGCGTTCAAGTCATCGACTTTTTGCCAGCACCGCATTTGGAAATTTTCGGTAATATTGATTTTAATGTTAGGATTTCTTTGCTTCTTAATGAAGAGGAGAGTAAGATCAAATCATCTTAACCAAAGACAGACGACGCCAGTGTCCAAACGCGCTGTCGTATGAGATATTTTCTAGGAATAATTACAAAAACTAACCATGAAATTTAGTTTAATTGCAACAAAATCCATATATTTTTTAAAATTACAAATACCCTATAAGGTATTACAATTACCCTATTGAGGTTTGTACTTGTATTACAAATGAGGTTTAGGTTAACTGAAACAAAATCCTTACATTATTTAAAATTACAAATACCCCATAAAGTATTACAATTACCCTCTTGAGGTTTGTATGTGTATTGCAAATTATCCCTCAATAGGACAACAATGGTATTTGTAAATTTGAAAGATTTTTTTTGGTAATTAGACCAAGAGTAGTATTTGTAATTGTCCCTTATTGATCTGTATGTTGTAATTTATTAATTATATTAACCTTCTTCCAGTTAATTTTCTGCCTGTTAGATGGCTATTTTTTTGGTGAATTGTGAAGTTGTAGTTTATTTGATGCATCAGCCAGTTTGAGCTGGTTTAAACCTCCATAACTCTTCCAGTTACCATGGTTTAAATTACTGCTATATTCTACATGCAATCATTGTTCTAAAAAGCGCTAGGCGCTAATCAGGCGGTGGGCTGAGGCCTAGCGCCTAGGCGGAAACTAGACGGGGTTAGGCGGGACCTGGGCGGGGTTAGATGGGCCTAATCGGAAGAAAAACCTAGGCGTCAAGAGCTAGCGCTTAGGCGCGAGACTAATAAGAGCTAGGCGGTGAATTTTAGAAACATCCATGCAATACCTAAATTGTTGGTTAAAGGAAAACAAACAGCTACGGGTCGGCCCATAACTTGGGTTACCTCAAGTAAATTTTCTTTTTCTACTTTTAATGTGATTTATTGAGAGATTCTTGTATAATTAAGATATTTAGCCTATCTGTTTCTTAAGCGAAGTATAATTGAGTGATACATTTGACAATAGGTGAAGAATTTATTTTTAAAATGTTTTCCTTTGTTTAAGAATTAATACTTTTTGAAATATTCTTTCGGTTTTATTTTTAATATGAATAATTATATTTATTTTAGTTCTACGTATGATATATTTCCAAGACTTAAAATATTTATTTAAAACTATGTTAAACAAAAATGAATTGGATAAAGTTTAGGGCTAAATTGGTTCGTAGTTTGATTAAAAGGAAGTAAAATGCTACAAGAATATAATAGGAAAAGACTATATTTATTATGTACAAACTCAGAAGGGTATTTTCCTGAGTTTTCCATTCAATTTAATGTGTTAAGGCTGGGGGGCAACTGAAAATTTAAAATGAAACTAATATAGAAACTACACTCGTTTTTGGTTTGTGATATAACCACCAACGGGTTTGCCTAAAAAAATTCAAATTGAGACGTATAAGTGAAAATTACTGACGGCAAGCATGCTACTTTAAAATGTGACTGACTAAAAGATTGATAATATAATATATGTAAATTGAGTTTACAAAGATAATGCGTGGGAAATATTCTGCATTGAGCCTTACTTCTATTTGGTTGGGTACTTGGGTTCTTTTGTTACCCTCTTGAAGTTGGGTTTTCATTAATGAAAATAGTTTTCGTTTCGGATAAAAAAATAATTATAGACAATTGTAGAAGAAGCCAAGAGCAATAAATTTCTAGAACTCTTGAGTTGTTTTTTTTTTTTTAATGAAAATAGGGGAATTTTGAAGTATTCAATAAATTTTATGGATAGTGGGTATTCTTTTTTTACCCATAGACAAAGGAAAATCTTTTCTACCCAATTTGACAAAAATGTCTCTCCTTTAATTTGAAGATTTTGAATTTTAAAGCGATGCAATTAATGCATTCCTTGAAAATCGTGTACACTTCCCCCCCCAAATATATAACACCTATGTATAAAATCATATGCCATATCGTAAAAAAAGCCCATATCGTGTCAACCCATATGTACATATACATAAAAAAAGACACGATATATCGTGCCTAATTTTAATCGAGGCACGGAATATATCGTGCTTAATTTTAACTGAGGCACAAAATATATCGTGCATTTTTATGTATATGTACATATTCTAAAAAATTGTCTATTAATTTTGAAAATTGTTTCAATACAATTAAAAAATATTTGCAATTTATTAAAAATGTCAAAAATCCACAAAATCATTTTAAAATCTAAATATTAAAATCTATAATTTATTTTACAAATAAAAAAGAATCGAAAAAAATCTATAATTTATAATTATTTTAAAATCTAAATATTAAAATTTATAATTTATTTTAAATATGAAAATAAAAAAATACACTTTTTTAAACATTTGCCATTATTTAAAACATGGAAATTTATTTGAAATTCTCAAAAATTGTTCAACAATATGAAAAGTTAATTAAAAAATGAAAAACTGTTGAAGGCTTTGAAAAAATTTACCAAAAAATCAGATTTTTATAAAATTCAAAAAGGTAGTAGAGAGAGAAAAAAATAAAGAGATAGAACACCACTTATTTTTGCATTTAAAATATAAGGGTATTTGGGTAAAAGAACCACAAAATGGGTAGAATTTTTTATCTCACATATCGAAAAACTCTTTCTCCTATCTTAAGTGGGTATTTCCCACAATTTCCTCTTTTTTTAATAAGTAAAAAAGTGAAAAAAATCCCAAGTGGATGTAAATTGTAATATACACGAAGTATGGATGAAACCCAAGTGTCTTATTATGTTAAAAATGGAATACTTAGATGATGGATTTACAACAAATACATGTACACAAAGTGTAGTGTTTATACGAACATCCTATCCAAATCATATATTAAACCCACAACTATGATCGAATTCAAAGTGATAAGAAATAAGAATTGCGTTGAATTTATGGATAATTACAAAAACAACCCTTTAGGTTTAACCTAATTACAAAAAAGAAAAAAACTCGGTTAGCTTTCAAAATTACAAATACCCTGTTTAAAGAGGGCGTATTTGTTGGTAACACCTTAAGAGTTTTTGTAATTTTGAAAGATACCGGGAGCTTTTCGTATTTAGGCCAAACTCATTGGTACTTTTTGTAATTATCCTTATATTTATTGACAATCATTTCAAAATAAGCACTCAGTTACATATTCACAACGACCAATAAAAAACAAAAGCCTTCAACATACTAATTTTCTATTTCTCAAGTCATATAGCAAAAGCCCTTTACAAAACTAACTACAATATAGAACCTGAAAATGCTTTAGCAACAAAGAATCCAAAGAAGGGATGTGTAAAAGCCGACCTGATGAGCTCCAACAACTCATGGATGCTCCCATTTGTAGCTTCTTCAACGTATGAGACGAAATGCTTTAACGCTCCCAATATGATGCATCCTGCGAATAAAATCCAACGACGGTATAATTTATCGACAATCCTACAATAAATCCAATCGTGTAAACACCAAATATTCGTGCTGCATAATGCTCATTGCTACAAGCCTGTTCTACTTTCTTGTTACACCCCCATTCCATATATTGGATGAAAAACGTGTGTACAGTTGTGACATCATTATGTACACATGTCATTCATGCGATGCAGTGGAATAGAGAGTGCAACAGGAGATGGAACAAGAGAGCTCAATCCAAAACGAACATCCAAAGATTCAGATGGAAAAACGTAAAGTAAACGTAGAGGATGTGTTTGCAAATTTAAACTGATCTGCCCATTAATTCTGCTAAAAGGTTGCCTATGTATGCCTGAACTGAAACTTTTAGGGATAATTACAAAAACATCCTTGAGGTTTGGGCTAATTTCAGGAAAAAAAAACCAGAGATGTTTTAAAATTACAAAAATACCCTCAAGTTTGATTCTGTCTAAATTTGAGGGGATAACCGTAATATTTTTATAACTGTCAAGGTGATTTTTGAAATGTGTTTTTGCTTATGAAGGGGAAAATGTAAAACCGAATCAAACATCAATGGTGTTTTTGCAATTCTAAAAAATCTCTTGTTTTTTTTTTTTTTTTTTTTTTTGTAGTTAGCTTGAACTTCAGGGATTTTTATTTTTTGTAATTATCCCTACTTACAAATACTACTAATTACCCTTTAAGTTTAGTCTAATTACAAAAGCCCAATTAATTTTTATATTACAAATACTACCTAGCATGTGTTTCTATTTTACAAATTGCACATATTGAAGAAGGCAAAACATTTGTAAAATACACACAAATCTCAAGCGGCTATTTGTAATTTTAAAATATAACTGGATTTTTTGCGAATAGACTAAACCTCAGGATAGTTTTGTAATAACCCCAAAACTTTAATTCCATCACAACTCACCTCTCCTAATGTTAGCAAGTTCATTCCACTACTGAGTCCCATATCAGTGACAATATCCTGTTCTTCAATTTCTGCATCAGTGAAAGTGAGCGCTCGTTGTAACTTCCTTGGTGAAAACACTTCAACTTCCACCATATACGAGGCAGTCACGGGCCGGTGGTCGGATAGCTTAACTTCAGATCTCCTATAGCTTAGCAGCCTCATACCTGTCCCGAATGAGAGAATGCGATCACACCTGGAGAAGGATATCAAAATCACTAAGAAATGCTATTGGTGCATTTAAGCATAAACCCAATGCATTATACATAGGGATAATTACATTAAAAAAAAAACTGAGGTTCGGCTAATTGCAAAAACCCTCTTGAATCAATGAGGTTTGATTGATTCTGTCATAAATCAAAAATATTTCAAAAATGCCCCTAACATTTGCAAAAATATTACAGTTACCCCCTTAATTTAAGGCGTAATCAAACCTTTGGGGCTTTTCTGTAATTTGAAAATATCCCTATTTTTTTTTTTTTTTTTCTGTAATTAGCCCAAACCTCATGAGTGTTTTTGCAAGTATCCCTTATATATAACCAGACTGTCGTAGACAGAAGTGGATCCTAAGATGTGCAAATTAAAAAGGGATAATTACAAAAAACTCCCTCATGTTTGGGCTAATTACATAAAAATCCAGAGATGTTTCAAAATTACAAAAAAATCCCTCAAATTTGATTGTCTTAGATTTAAGGGGGCATTTTGAAATGTTTTTTGCTTATGAAGAGGAAAAGTGTAAGACGGAATCAAACCTCAAGGGTTTTCTTGTAATATTCGAAAATCTCTAAGTTTTTGTAATTAGTCCAAACCTCAGGGGTGTTTTTGTAATTATCCCAATTAAAAATGGACAATATTAAAATCAATGTTTCTTTAACATCCATCATTTGTGTCAAATCACACTTGAATTACTTTTAGTGGAAACAGAAAGATTCTGAACAAAATGCATACCATGCAGGTGTTCTTCTCCCAGCTTTTGGTTCCTCTCCGACGTAAGACTCAGAATTTAACTCATATTTGTAAGTTGGAGCAAAACTTAAAGTCCCTTCGGACCATCCATCAAATGCACGGCCTTTCTTAAACTCTTTGATAAGCTGTAAAAGAAGCAAGATAACAACATTAAGCATCAACGTCACTGGATACATTTAATATTTCGTGTTAAAAAACAAAAATGACGAACCTAAGCCCATCAATGATGCAAATTATTTGCATGAAACTGAGTCTTTACATTGATCAGTACTATTATATTCTTTTTGTTCTTCACCCGTCATTCAATTGAAATATTAGGAACCAATGAAATAGTTTCCTGCTCATAACCATGAAATTTTGTGTTCACAAAGCGATTGCCTTTATTACGTTCTGCTTTTCCTGTTGTCGGAATAAGCACTCTTTTAGCCTTACTGTTTTCTTTAGTTTCCCCTTGAAATTAAGCTGTGGCCGACAAGTAAGATTGTGTGCTATGCATATTAGGTGCCTTAAGCTTCATGTTAAGTAGAATTTATAGCCAACAACACTTCCAAAATAAATAAAAGCCAAAATTTGCAAAAACAACATTTCATGTGACTTATTTTTGTAGTATTTCAGGCTTTCCAACCAATTTAGGGAACAGAAAGAAATTAAAATCACCTGATAATTACGACTAACTTGGACCAGTCCTTCTTGGAAATTAGCTCTCTTGTCCGCTCATAAGACAAATTGATTCGATAGTTTAGGTCGCCCAGCCAGATTATTCTCCTGCAACAGATGAGAGTTGTTACCACCCTGAATTTGCATTTGGAAATTTCCAAAAACACTTTCTTTAAGGACAGCAATTACATGGGTGGATATGGCTTAAAATATCTCATTTCCCCATTCGTTTGAATTATGATGAGTTCAAGAACCAGGAAGGATTACCCCATGTAATGCATGCAATTCCTACATTCAATTAGATCTAACACAAGCGTATATAAGCATTCTTTTGGACTTAAACAGATGAAAGATGTAGGAGTAGGACGTTAGGCATGAAATTTAAGCCAAGTAACATTACAAATTAAGATATCTTAATTGAAGGGGCCAATATCTTCTTCTACCATTTTTTGGCCTATTTTTTCCACCAACCAATTTTGGAACAGAAAGTCAAAGGCACCTGAGGCCCGATTTCTGGCCGCCTAGCCCAATTTTTGCCTGAAATTAGCGTTTTTTTCCGGTCATTTTAGACAAATTGATTCGGATAATTTAGGGCGCCAGCCGATTTTACAACAACTGATGATGCCAAGTTATTAACTTTTCTATTTGCGACAAATTCAAAGATTTCAGATTAATTTGAAAGAAGGCAAACTACTTCCGAAGATGCTGACTTCTGTCCCTTTCACACCAGCTTCATTTAGTACACTAGTAATATGTACAAGCTTTGCCCTACTATTCACTTAAGTTACGTCATGCCATAAGATATAAAAAAACCAAAAAAAAAAAACATTAGGATGGAACCATATACATACTCATGATCATATATTCTTCTAGGGAGCCCTATAGCAGAGAGCGAATTGAAACGCGTCCGTCTATGAATTTCATGAACATCTGCATTTCTCTTGACTGCATCCGCATCTTTTCTCCTGATGTTAAATGAGTACAAACAAAACAGAAGAGTGTCTGATGCACAGACATGCTAACTGATACTGATCCCTGAGAGAGAGAGAAAGAGAGAGAGAGAGAGTTATGCTAATCGAATGATTGAATATGACTCCATAACGAATAACTGCAGCAATATATAATACACAAAAACAAAATGATCTGAGCATGACCAGAAGGACAGGAGTCAAGTTTAAAATCCGTTACATACAATCAGACAACAATGCAAATACAGAATAAATACAGCAGTGGCTGAATATAAAATTGAAATAAACTGGACAACATAACAGGTCGGTTTTGCAAATATTATACGGAGAGAACAGATTCGCAAACTGTGATATTTGAAAAGTCATGCAAAGCAAAGCAGTAGATCTTTAGATACACGCCTAATTCTCACTTAGCAATGATATCAATGGTCATTACTCTAAAAGAAGGTCTTCACAATGACCACGACTATGGTGAATTACTAGAGTTATCGCCGAACAATAGTGGGGCTACTCAAATTAGAATTTTACAGACTTCAATCATCTGTCGTCCAACTAGCCCTCACTGAGATACAATGACTTTCTTAATTCAAATCATGTTCCAAGAAATATAGTCTAGCATTGCTAAAATAGAATGATATTCCAATATCAAAGAACAAGAACAGGATAAATATGGAGTTTGTCTTTAAAGATAAGATTAATCCAAAAGTTTGGAAGCAAGAACAAACCTTGTTGCCGATAAAGCCCATTACACCAACACCAACAGTAGACACATTCAAGTTTTGTATATGTCGTCGCAAGCTCCTGCGGACCCATACCGTGATAAAAATACCAACCATTTGCTTGCTTACTATCCTAACATACGACGGCCTTCTTTTCCGGTTTATTACGGACTCAAGGTCAAGTTCCACAAGTGAGCCTATGTCAGATTTCATTCTATTTTCACTCATCATGTTTGACTTGAAAGAACTATATGTCCTGAAAGACTTGGAAGCTTTGAAAGATTTAACAGATTTGAAAGAATTAGGTTTCTCTAAATCATGCTGAGGTAACAGATGAAGTGGTTGCTCTGGCCAGCTTAAGCCAATCCTTTCTGTCACACTAAGTGTTTTGGTTAGTTTATTAATGTACTGAGCATTTTGATCTTCCACATTGTCTTCACAATCATCTGTCCTTAAGCAGTTCAATCTGTCCAGCCTTTTGGGAGAAGAAAATTGTCGGTCCAACTCGCGTTCCTCTGGCTTGTCATCAGTCCTTCCTTCGACTATTAATCCATCCTTGGTTTCGCAAAAGACATTTGGTTCCTCATTCAATGGGTATATTTCCTCGCCAACATCGCTATCAGATTCGAGTACAATTTCATCTTCTATGTCTGGGGCATATTCAGATGGCTTGAATCTTGATGGGGAAGGAGGATCACTGTAGCTTTTGAACTTAGTCACTGGTGGAACTCGGTTCAGAGCTTCGCGAATTATGTTTTCCCATTTCGAAACTGGCGGTTATCTTCAGAACCGAATATATTGCCAGCATTCAATGGGATGATCTCCTGAAGGCTATAGACATATAAAACATGTCAATATGAATTAGCTTTCTTTTGACTCAAGGCTTCTAAAAGAGATCAAACAAACAAACAAACAATATTTAAACTGACATCCAGGATAAAACAATTTTATCCAATGCATTAATGAAATAGATTGACATGATAAAAATGGCATTGATAATGGGATCCTGAAAAAGAATTTAGAGCATAGACAAATACTAAACAGTTGGGATTTACAGAATAATGATCAACTTACCCAATTACATAAATATCAGCAGGGTTATCAATTTCCAACCAACCATCAATATCTAGATCATCAGGGGAACTCTTCCACCAACATTCCATGTGGCAGTACAAATCCTTGTAAAGACACAAAGACAAGATAATGGGAATCAAAACCTCATTATTTGCTAACTCACCTAATACTTGCATATTTATCTTATCAATAGCCGGGAAGGAAAACATACTTGATTTCCTTGTTGTTTATATACTGAGCTCTAAATGTCTCTGAGTTTCGTCTTCTTCGCCTGGGAAGAGCTGGGTTTGAACAGTGCACAGATATGAATTACATTTCAGTTTTTCTGAAATAGAAGAATAATATACACTACAGCCCTAGATCAGACTAGCATAAGCAACAGCGACTTGGACAGAGCAATATGGACACACTGAAAATTTATTATCAATTGGAGAAGATGTCACAAAATTTATTTGCTTATTATGCTGATACTTATCACACGCATGCAAAGTGAGTCGCAAACACACATAAATGCACATCCATACACACACACACACACGCATTTATTCGTATATACAAATGTGACAAAGAGTCCCGCATGTTAGAAATTACGGACCAGAACAAACCCATTGAGAATAGTGATGTGACAAAAATAAAGATAAAATAACACAAATGTTTTTACGTGAAAAACCACAAATAAATTTAAGGTAAAAAACACGGGCAAATGTAGGAACAATTCACTATAAAATGGGGATTATGACACATTCTCTCTAAATACAAGAAGAGAACAATATCACTCTATCTCTCTTGAAATAAATAGGAGAAACTAACCCAATTTATAGGCAAATTATTTCAGTATTTCACCTAATAATTTCAACTTGTTGCATATTTAAATCTTTCACATTCATTTGTGAAAAATGGATTAGCTTGAGAATTTCTTCCATTTTGACAAAGTAGACAAAGTAGCCAACAATTGTTGAATTTGTTTGGCACATGAGTGGACAAAAGTAGTTTTACAACTACTTCCACATTTGGTACTTCCACAAATTATCTTTAAGTGGGAGAATGTCAAAAGATAAAACCATTTGGTAGGCTAACATTTTCCAAAGTTGTGGGCGAACTTTGACTAAGTAAAACACCCGTGTGGGTGAATTGAGTAGCATTAAAATGCAGCGGCCACACATGAAGTGTACCCGATATGGGAGAGAGCCCAAGCCCACCAAGTGAGGTTTCATTCTAAAACCAATTGGTGATAGGAGGAGTAGCTCACTTGACTTATAAAGTGGATTCTCTTTCCTTAATCAATCAATGTAAGACAACTCATAAGTGACATATCTCAACACACCCCTCTCACTTGTGAGTCCTTCGTCATTTCATTATTTATTATCACATGATCCTCCATGCTCAATCACATCATGTGCTACGACCCACCATGGGCTGAGCATGGGGCCCACTTTGATACCATGTTAAATTCGGGGGACTTAGTACGTCCCACACATAAAACGTATCAAATATGGGAGAGAGTCCAAACTCACCAAGTGAGGTTCCATCCTAAAACCAATTGGTGATAGGAGGAGTAGCTCATTTCGCTTATAAAGTGGACAATCAATCAATGTGAGACAACTACAAGTAACATATCCAACAAATTGGTGCTACATTTTAATGGCTACTCAATTCACCCACATAGGTGTTTTACTTAGTCAAAGTTTGCCCACAACTTTTGGAAAATGTTAGCTACCAAATGACTTTACTTTTGACATTCTTCTACTTAAAGTCATTTGTGGAAGTATCAAATGTGGAAGCGGTTGTAAAACTACTTTTGTCCACTCATGTGCCAAACAAATTCAACAATTGTTAGTTACTTTGTCAAAATGGAATAAATTCCCAAGCGACACATTTTTGACAAATGAGTGTGAAAGATTTAAATATGCAACCAAGTTGAAATTATAAGGTGAATTAGTGAAATAATTTTTTTTATAAATTGGGTTCTTTGGTCTTAACCAAAAATCATCACAAGCAAATATAAGAGGTCTAATCTCTCAATTTGCTAAGTATTTTCCTCATTTAATATAGTGTTCATTTCTCCGATTTTAAAAGAGTGTGATATTGTTCTCTTCATGTATTTAGAGAAAAGGTGTTATAATCCTTATTTTATAGTGAATTACTCCTAGACTTGTCTCGTGGGATTTACCTTAAATTTATTTGGGGTTTTCCACATAAAAATGTTTGTGTAATTTACCTTTATTATTCTCACACCACAAAATGACAACAAAGTTCGATGTGGAAAAGTTCAATGGGAATAATTTCTCATTGTGGAAAATGAAAATTAATGCAATTTTAAAAGAAAGACAATTGCGGCAATTGGAGACAGACTTCGCATATATCACCGACAATGCCAAGTGGAACGAGATTGAGGGCAATGCATTTGCGATCCGCACTTAGCAATAGCCGATGGAGTGTTATCAATGTGGCGGAAAAGAAAACGGTAAAGGAGATATGGGATACTCGACAAAATTGTACGAGCTCAAATCACTTCACACCGCACATTAATCACAAGCAACTTGTGAGACCCATATTTAATCAATCATCAAGTGCAATTCGTCTAAGATGATTTACTAGTTCAAATAAAATAATATATCAGGATACGTAACTGTTTATACTTTATAGTAATCCCAGAAAGTTATAATACTCAACATTAGTATCTTATATTTTTTCAATTATATTTTCCATTTCAAAAAGACTACTTTTTCAATTATATTTTATTTAAATGAGTAAACTCATAAACTATTCAACAAGAATCAGCATACTGTATTGAAAAAGTAAACATAAAACCCAACAAGAACATTTGACAAAAATTAATGTATGATAACCGAAAAGCTCCAAAAAGGTATATAAAAGGACAAAATTAATTCAGCTAGATTAACAAACCACAATCCGTTCCAGAACGCATATAATAGAGCAAAAAGTACCTTGAATCCTGATATCCCAATACTTCATCATAAAAAACATAAGAATAAAAAATTGTACTGATATGTAAATATAGCATTTTATGCTTCAAATCCGACCCAAAAATCATCAAAATGGACATTTTCCCCAAAGTTGACCAAGTAAATCAACCCAATAAATACACCTTTGTTTGAGAACTTCAGTACTAAAAGAAATACGTTACCATTAGCATCAACCTGAAGTTCATCGGGTTTATCACTCTTGAACCTGGATTCTCTGGGCCAATCACAAAATTCTGCAAAAATCATAAGGATTTTTTTATTAAAAAAAAAAAAACGAGTACGACAAAAGCCAAAAAGGAGCGCAGATCTAATTGACAAGAAAACAGACCTTCTTCTGAATCGAAATCGGAGCCGGACTCGCTGTCGGCCGAGTAATCGGAGCTGTTCTTCGCTCTATTGAGCCACTTGCGCACCACCACGCGCCGCCACGAGAGC
Organism: Rehmannia glutinosa; assembly: GCA_016081115.2. NCBI lineage: Eukaryota > Viridiplantae > Streptophyta > Magnoliopsida > Lamiales > Orobanchaceae > Rehmannia > Rehmannia glutinosa. The sequence goes on from JABTTQ020001566.1 coordinate 44,966, forward strand.
TGCAAAGTGAAAAACAACATTTTTCACCCCCAATTTCCTCTGCAAACCTTCTCAAATCTCCCAAGGAAAGTAGAAAATACACAATAGAAATCCTAAACGGAACTGAAAAACAATATTTCACCCCCAATTCCTCTGCAAACCATCTCAAATCTCCCAAGGAAAGCAGAAAATACACAATAGAAATCCTAAACAAACTACGGAACTGAAAAACAATATTTCAGCCCCAATTCCTCTCAAATCTCCCAAAAAAAAAGCAGAAAAACATACACAATAGAAATCCTAAACAAGCTACGGAACTGAAAATTTCTCCAAAAATGAAGAGAAGATAAAGCATTACCTCGTCGTTTCTGTTGCTCTGTTTCTTCATTTTTGTAACAGAGACAAAAGCTTCAGAAATTTCAGAAAGCAAAAATGGGAAGAAAAAAAAGTTGAACGTAATGATGGCGCCTGGGAGGGGTTATAACTGTCGTCTTTGGACTGTTGCATAGGACTGCATGGTATTAAATAACGGTATATTTAAATTTAGTGGGAAAAAATACATTTTTCTCCTTTTTTTTTTTTTTTTTCTTGGGTGGTTAATTAATTGAGGAATAATTGGATAGCTGTATAATTAAGGTCAACTCATGATGATACTCAACTGGGATTGCTCTAGGAAAGTCTTGTGTTGTACTGATTTGAGTTATTAGAGATTATTTGAGTTTGTTTCTTTAATTTAACAAATAAATTTAATACATTTTCATTCGTGAAAATCTAAAGTTTGGATCGAGTTCAAAAATAAATAATTAAAAAAACTGAGATTTGTGCTAATTACAAAAAAAAATCTAAAGATTTTGAAAATTACAAAATGCCAATAGGTTTGATTTTGTCTTAAATATAAATTATAATTAATATTTTTAAAAAAATTCTTTTAAATATTTTTTTAAATAGAAAAATGTAAGATGGAATCAAACATCAATATAGATTTATGTAATTTTCAAAACTTCTGAGATTTTGTGCAATTGGTCCAAACCTCGTATTTTTTTTTTTTTTTTTTTTTTTTTTTTTGTAATTATACCAAAAAAAAAAATATCCACAAAAATATAGACTCTTGATGAGTTATTTGAGATTATTTGAGTTAGTTTCTTTAATTTAACAAATAAATTTAATATATTTTTATTCGAGAAAATATAAAGTTTAGTTCGAGCTTGATTAATTAAACAAAATCTTGACATTTGTGCTAGTTACAAAAAAAAATCCAAATGTTTTTGAAAATTATAAAAGTCTACATAAGGTTCAATTTTTTCTTAAATTTAAGATTAACAAGGATAAATGTAATATTTATATAAATACTTGGGGGACTTTTTAAATATTTTTTTACACTACTACATAAATGAAAAGGTAAAAATGTAAAGCTGAGAAAAATCAAAGTAATTGAAATTTATGATCAATTTTTCAAAACTTTTTTCCTTTATCTAATTTTTTTAGTAATTGGTCCAAACTCTCGTGATAACATCTGTTTTTTTCCTTGTAAATTATACCTTTAATAGGACATGGTAAAATGTCCATAAAAAGATGAAGTCAACCTCTTAGACGTGTGGATTGGGCCGACGGCCCGCCCGAAAATCTATCAGTGTCGATTTTATTTGTGCTCGGATCGAGCTTTGGAGGATCTCGTGTATTGTATTTTATGTCCGGTCGGCCATGGTTATGGGCGGGCGGAAATAGGTCCGGTCCTTTTCGTGATCGAGAAAAGTTTTTTCTTTTTTCCTTTACTTGGTTTTGGTATATTCTTGTTGGATCGGACTAGTGGTCCATGGGCATGGATGGACGGTGGTGTGGATTTGACACCTCTAGTCATACTTATCTATTAAAGTTTTTTAAATTTTTTCGATTAACAATCAAAGCCAAACAACAAGTGGCTTTTTTTAGTCTCAATAAAATTTCAACCAACTTTCAATAGTAATGTGTTTGATTCGACTTTATTTGTTCACACTACTACATGGTGGAATATGAAAAGGTAATTAACTTGTTTTTAAAAGCTGAGAAAATAAAGATAGTAATTGAGAATATGTGAATCAATTAATTATTTAACTTTTTTCATTTTACCCATTTTAGTACTTTAGTTTGAATTTATAAAAATAATAATTACAATCACTCCTCACTAAACTTAGAGAAAAGGTTAAAAAAATAATTAAGGCTAACAGCATTACTTTAAAAATATATATTATGTTTTCTTTTCTATTGGAGAATTTTTATATTGTAATATTTTATTTATTTTGTGATAAGGTGTGGGCTAAACCTAAAAGACATGAAAGTTCTAATTGGAGGTATGGGGAAAAATGTGCAGTTGGGATAGGAGTGGAGACTCCTACGTTTGGTTTTGACCAAAAGGTGCCTAACTTTATCACAACATTTCACATGTAATCAGATTATTCTAATCATTTAATTGATCGGTGAATAAAGTATATGTTATATTCTTTATAGGTATGAATATATGATGTATCTAGCATTGTTTTCATTGGCTTGAGTAGTTTTATTTTTAAATATTGATCATTCTCGTTAAATAGAATGTCATTATTCCGATTTTTTTTAGTACAGTTAAGGAAAAATAGAAAAGGAATTAAACAAACGTATTAACATGAAATTGAACTTGAGTCAATCACACAGACAATATAAGCATTTACCATTGAAGCACAAAGTTAATCCATCATTATTTTCGATTTGATTTGTGCTCAACAATAAGAATAATTTCTTTGATTGTAATAAGTCATAGAAGATATACCAATAAATTGAGCATGCTAGCGTAGCCAGTCCACGAAAGTAGGATGAGCCAGATGAAACTAAAAAGAAAAATCAATTAAAATATATTTAAAGTTTTATTATTTTTTAATTTCTTAATAAAATTAGTTAAAAAAATAAAAAAGGGCGTCGGGGCCTATTTGTGGGTATAGATTCATCGCATATTGGCCATAAAAAGTATATATGTTGATATTAGTAAAAGTTAGGTATCAAAAATCAAAAATTGTTAAGAGGAAAAAAGTGTTCCTTTGTACATCATTAAAAGTAGTAGTATGGGAGAAATAAAGTTGAACCACTACCATAAAATATATGAACTATATAAAAAGAAAATCCCTAACTTAAAGGAAAAAATATATATTTTTTTAGTATGGTACATCTCAAAATTAAACCCGGTGGATAAAGCAAATATATCTCCTAGTAGAGTTGTCAAAAACGGGCCATCCCACACGGACCGAAAAAAGCCCATCAATTGGCGGGGCGGGGTGCCATTAAGGTGGGTCGGAAATCTTATAATCCATTAAATAATTCATTAAATAATCCATTTTATACTCAAAATCTTATAAAAATCATGAAATATACACATAAAACAACACATATTAAAATCAAACAAATTAAAAATATTATAAAAATAATATGAATAAAAAACACCGTTCAATGTTTGATCCAATCCATAAAAACATGAAAAACATAGAAACAATATAAAAATAACCCAAAAATAATATAGAAAATATCATATGAGCGAAAAGAGTTAAAAATAGGTAAAAATTATATTTAAACATCGAAAACTACGTGGAAACAACAAAGAAACATCAGAACAACATTAAAACGGTATGGAAACAACCCAGAAACAACGTAAAAAAATATTAAAAACATCACATGAATAAAAATAGCTTAAAAATAGGTAAAAATTGTATTTACACATTGAACACTACATGAAAACAACAAAAATAATTATTAGAACAACATTAAAAGTATTATATAACAACATAGAAATAATGTATAAAACAATACATGAACAAAAAAAAAATTGTTTTGAAAAATCGAATCAACAAAAAAATAAATTTAAATAACATCAAAACAACATATATAATATATAAAACAATACAAGAACAAAAAAAACGTAAAAATAATTAATAAAATATGCAGGAGCGTAAAAAAGAAAAAAAAATTACAGAAATGATAGGAGTTTATTGTATGTTACTTTTATATGACATTGGATATTTTTTTGGTAATTTCCCCAAACTTATCTATGCTGTGACGCTGTCACATTCACCCCAAATAAAGTGGATTTAAAATGGGTTCAAACTTATTTTATATTTTCTTCTTATGACTAACTTATTATATTAATCAGTAGATAATATCGATATTGTTAAACTTTTAATCGATAAGCATACGTGGCAAACTATCACTTCATCTGACACAAATCACAATGGACAGTGAAGTTCATTACCCATTGGATAAATATTTCCTAGGAATCCTCGTCCTTTAAAGTTTAATTCGTGTTTGGCTAAGACCTGTTTATTTTTATTTATTTATTTTATTTTTTTTTGATAAGCTATACATATACATATATATAGGACATACATATATATATAAGTGTATGATAGATGCAGCGTGTGTCTTTCTCTCTCCAAATACATAAGAAATTTACATATCCTAAATGGAGAGATTCATTTCCTTCATTACCCATTGGGCCATTGGGTTAAATATTTCCTAGGAATCCTCGTCCTTAATAGTTAATTCCGTGTTTGGCTAAGCCACCTGTTTATGTATGAGTGGATAGTGGTTGGAAAACTTACAGGTATTGTCCCACAAATATTGATTTAAGTTGGTCAAAAAGTAAAAAGAAAATATAGGAAATATTTGGAGTAAAATCTCATATATGTTGTTGAACTTAAAAGAAAAAACAAAAGACTACGAGTTTTACAAATAGTCAAAAGCCCAATATATATAGTGTGTTTAAGAAAAATAAATAAATAAATAAAATGATGGTGGTGCTCTGGTGGTAGTCCTTTTTTCTTTTCTTTTTCTTTTTTTGCTACTTGGAGTCCAAACATAACGGGGTTTGATGCAATTTGCCTCGGAGAATTAGGAGTCCAGAGTCTTTCAATTCTCTGATTTTCCAATAGAAATGTCAATAAACGCTAATTAGGCGTTTCGCCCACCTGATCATCATAAGAGACTTAATGTTTGTTTTTTGTAGGGTGGAAGTTAGAGTTTCAAATTCCTACTCCATCAAACGCTAATTAGGCGTTATACGCGAGTTAGTAAAAATTTGGTGAAAACCCATACTAAATAACATCCGTGTAAGTTTAATTTGGGAGAGATTACCTTGGCGACAACGATGAGGGGCTGGAATTGTTGCCATCAAGCATAGTCAAGCATAAGCCTGGAAGCTGAGTTACAAAAAAATAAAATAAAAAAAAAAATAAATACCAGGCTCTGAAAATTGAGAGTTGGGCGTATATTTTATATGCTTTTATAACATGAGGGCTTTTTATAGCCCGACTCTAATTGGCTCTAGGTCCGTTTAGGGCTTTTTTCTCGATAAATTTTTTTATTTTATAAATTCATATTTAATTTATACCTATAATACTGTCAAATCTAATTATTGGTCTCATTTATCAATTATCATTTAATCTTAGCAAATTATAATTGACGAAGATGAATGAATATGATATTATTTATTATTCATTATTCCATTATTAGAATATTAGATTACTGATTTTTTTATTAATTCATAAAATTATTTAGAAAAATATTATTTATTGTTACTTAATTTTTATTACATTATATTATATGTGTATTTGATTTGGTTTAATGACATGACTTCGTTAGGAAAAAGAAAATTAATTAAAGAAATGAAACAAACATGTAAATTTTGTCCAACACCTTTTAATCAGTTAAGAAATTGTAACATTGTAACGTTGACAATATAATATTCCAATCTTTACTTGCCACTTGCCAGCAGCATACGTGCCAGCAGCATACTAAATGTCACATCATATTGCACTCTTATCCATAAGGTTAGATACTAAATGTCACATCATATTGCACTTATATTATATGTACACGCACTGACACACACACACACACACTTATTATCAATATAAACACACAATTATGCATAATGACAAAATTAGATTTTCAATTTGTAGTATTGTGTAATTTATTGTAACATTATTTTATATAATTGTAAGTTTGTAACCTCGTGTGAGACTGTCTCACGAGTTTAAAATCACGAGATAAATTTAACCTTTCAAATTAAAGCAAATTGGATCCAAAATTAAATGGATTAATACATATGGATCGGTTTAAGATCCGTCTCACAGAAACAAGTCCGTGATACCGTCTCACATGAGTTTTTGTCAATAATTTTATATATCTATACATAAAGTCTAAAGAGAGTTTATTTTCCCACCTAAAACACCATATATAAATAATAATATAATTTTGTGTCAAAATTGTAGTTTAGGTAAGTTTTAATTTTTGGTATATAATAATTATATATATATATATATATATATATATATATATATATATTTTTATGTATAAAATCTGAATTTAATGTTTTTTTTAATAATTTAGGTATTTTTAATCCTTGAATCTTGATATATTATAATAATTATGGACGATACATTTTATATATATAGAAACTTGTTTTAATATTTCTTAATAATTTAGGGAAAATAATAACTCATGTAATTTTAAGAGTCGCTTGGCTAAAACCAAATTCTCTCAAGTCCCCTAACATTGACACCCTAAACTAATCACCTTTATGTAAACCAAAAAACATATGATTATGCAAAATATATTTCTCAGGTCTTACAATAATTTATCAGACAACTAAAAATAATTCCATTTTCTGCATTTTTTTTAATAAATTGGCAGTAGTGGTTGTAGGGGAGGGGATAAATTTTAAATAAATTGAAAGATACTGGTCCTGAACACACTTAATTTTGATGTATTCGGACAACATCATTTTTTACACTAAAAGTATCTCTTTTTTACTAAAAGTATCATCAATCGTGAAATCGCGAATGTCTTACACAAGTTTTTGCCTTGAAGGGGAGGGGATAAATTTTAAATAAATTGAAAGCCATCATAAGTCAACACCCCTGATTCTGGTAGTATCATTCAAGCGTATTTAAGTAAGATTTATTATTTTATTTAAATTTTAAGTAAGATTTATTATGTACTAAAAAAAGTAAGATTTATTAGAGTTTAATATGCGAATTGGGATCAAATCACGAATATTTTTTTAAATTATGAAAACTAAAATTGTGACAGTATCAATTGAATCTAAGTCAAATTCCACTTGTCACGCATTGAATTGACAACCAGAAATTTGCCTTGGATCCTAATAAATGCAACTCAATCTATTATCTAAATTGTCAGAATCCAATGCCATTTTAATTTTAAATAGTGGTTGGAATCTAATCTATTAAACACAAAATAATGCCTCATAATTTATGTTGTGCTAGGTGTCACTTTTAATTGAGAATATTTTACTTAGCCCACTAAATTATTATCAATGAAGTTAGTAGAGTCAACGTTCAAGAGCATTACATTATTTTTTATTCTTTTTATAACCCAGATATCCGAACTTACACCTAATTATAGACCTACCAGCACCAGAGGCGCCTTGCCCCAGTAGGAGGTGAATCGATGGATGTGCTCGAGTAGCCAGTATTAAACCGAGTTCCAACTAAACACTTTGCTAGAATGACCCCGGACTAAAGCTGAGGGGGTTGCTTCAACCTGGAATCGGTCCACCGACTGAAGAGTCAGTGCAGATTACTAGCTTCTCTTTGCCAATCGGCTATGTCCGGGGCAGAACATTACATTATTTCTTTAAATGTGCATTTGACAAGAAAAATAGGAGAATAATGACTATAATCAATTTTACTTAAATTATCATTTTAGGTTCTCAAAAAAAAATTGTCATTCTAGAGTCAACTATTCTCCCATAATTGAACTTTGTCCTCATCTTGCAAATATAATAAATAAACCCCCAATGAAGAGTCATTGTCTATTTAGCTGTGACAGCAACTGAATTGAAGAGCCATTAGATTTTTTACTTAAAAATAAAAATAAAAATATTGTCTTGGTTTTTTTTTTAATTTTATTTGGAAAGATTTCAACTACATTATTGTTTTTTTTCTTCTAACTATACTGCTCGTTTGGAACTTCTTGTGAATATCTAATTTAGTTTTCTTATAAAAATTTACTATGTTCTTACCTTATGTCTTTCCTTGTTGATTTTGTCAAGAGTTTTAAATTGTCAAATTCAATATAAATTTTCGCACTTTGCATCAATGCTTTAATCCTGCACCGAAATTTAAATTGGGCAATTAATTGAGTCATTTTGATTGAAACGTTGTAAAAAAATTGCTAAAACAAATATTATGGATACAAATTAAAAAAATAAGTATGATACAAGTTTGACAATATGAATAAAAATTACAAAAGATCCACGTCAAATAGTGATTAATATGTGTGAATTGAAAACCATTGATTTCTAAAAGGATTGGTCTCGAAGTAAAAATGTAAAATTGATTTATTTAGGTGAAATAATTGGTAATTATAAGATTTAATTTGTAATCGAGTAATGTTATGGGCCAGCGTATAAAGGGTCTCTGTTTAATTTTATGGACCAGCCCAGATTACCAAATAGTTTGGGCTACTTCATTGTGTATTTTTATGGACAAAAGCTCGTTTGATAATCAGAAGCCCGGTGATATGTTCAAATGTTGAATTGGATATTGAATTACAATCCTATGGGGTGGGAGTGGGACCCACCCAATTGGGTTGCATTGAACTTCCTGATTTTCATTACACTTATTTTCCACCGTGTTTCGGATGAGATCTTTTATACCAAAATCGTGTTTAATCTCTTATTCCATACGGATGATTGTCACGTGTATAACACTTGCCATATTAATTTTCAAGTATAAATCAAACATGTGGACTTTTTTTAATATAACAAGTGTTATACACGTGATAATCATCTGTGCGGTAAAATATGAGATGAAACATGATTTTATAATAGAAGATCTCATCCGAATAGTTAGAACTACACTTGAGACGATTTCTTTATTTAGTAAAAAAACAAAAAAAAAGTCATTTTTAAATCCGTCTTCAGTTTGATGAGCAACTCCACCAAACTCTTATAGTAGTTACCATTATAAATTAGTTAAGGCTTCATAAAGTGCTTTATAGACTTCCTAAAGTTTTAATTTTGTTAGCATTGTTCATTAACTAAAACCGAACCGAATCGAATCGAATCGGAAATTCATTACGCTAAAAAGTAATACTGAATATCGAACCAAAATAATAAAAATATAAATTGCAACCATGATTATATTTTTTTATTTAAATAATACATTGTACTTAAAAAAAAGACAACATATATAATTACACACACAAATATAACATGAAAATAAAAATTCGGCATTCGGTACGGTTCCATAACTCGAAACCAACTTGTGTAAAATAAAAAAACCGAATAACGAACTAAAATTTTCGATTTTCCAAACCGTGAACACCCCAAACCTTTATGATAGGGGTGTCAATTGTGTCGTGTTTCGTGTTCGCGGGTCGTGTTTTTACACAGGTATTACAGGTCTGACATGAACCCGAACTCGATCCGTATAATTATTCGTGTCAACTAGAGATGGCGGTCGATGACGGGATTCCCCGTTCTCGCGGGATCCGCCCCGGCGGGCGAGATTCCCGAAATTTTCTGTGGGGACGGGGACGGGACGGGAAAATTTTTCTCCGTTGGCGGAACGGGCGGGGATGGGGATCATACTCCCCGCCAATGGGATCCCGCCCGTTCCATGAAAACCGCTTATTAAATATATAATATAATATTTATAATATAGTATAAATATATCCACATTAAATATGAAAAATAATAAAATATTTAATTTATTTTATTAATGAGTGATTTATTAGTTTTTTTATATAATTTATTAATATAAAAAATAATTATTTTTATAAAAAATTGAATTTTAGCAAAAAAAAAAAAAAAAAAAAAAATTAAAGCGGGGGTGGGGATCCCCGCGGGGACGGGGATGGGGGGAAAATTTTCCCCGATTGTCTCGCGGGGACGGGGATGGGGATCGCTCCCCCGCCTCCGCCCCGCCCCGTTGACATCCCTAGTGTCAAGATACACGACCCGTTTATAACACGGTCCCGACACGAAAAACCTATATAATTTAAACTTGACATGAAAAAAATCAGAAAAAATTGAAAATACAAATAAAAAATACATTAAATATTAAAAATTATTAAAAAATACATTAAATAATTTTTCAATCATCATATAACCAACTAAAACATCACAAAATATTAAAATAATATATCACCTATCCTGACCTATTTTATTTTCCGTGTTAATCGTGTCCAACCAGGTTTTGACCCGAACCCGTTAAGGATTGTACATGTACCTACTAAATTCGTATTAGGTTCGTGTCGGATTATCGTGTCGAGACACATATTGACGTCCCTACTTTATGGGTCGAAAGCTCACTTAACCCATCAACCAACTCAAAAACTCAAATCCTAACTAACCCCCACAACAAATCCTCCAAATTACTCAACAACCCCATAACTCCATGCCTCTTACCTATAAACACCCACATTCCCCCTTTCTAAATATTGCCAAAAAACAAGTTTAACATTTCTGAATATACACACACCATCATGGCTAGAAATATCAACCTTATCTTGAAACACAACACATTTAGCATCTCCCATATGGGATTTGGCATTGGGACCTTCCTATTATGTGCATTGGCTCTGTTCATGTGTGCTAGTCATTCGAGACGATGGCGCGTAGATGGAAATCTTGCTACGGCTATGGAAATCGAGAACCCGTCATCCAACTCAACCCGCAAGAGATCATCGGGTACCAGTTTGGGGACGTCGACCCGAGCACGTACAGTGGTGAGGGCTCTGTTTGGAAGAAGGGTATACTCATGGGAGGGAAATGTCAGCTTCCAGATTTCTCAGGGGTGATAATCTACGACACGACTGGAAACGTCGTCCCTGCCAAAAGCCAGAGAGCTCTTCCAGCACTTACATGGAAGTGATGGAGATTCAAAAACCATTTTTTTGGGATAATTACATAAAAAACCCTGAGGTTTGGACTAATTACAGAATAAAACCCAGAGATTTTTAAAAATTACAGAAAGCACCTTAAGGTTTGATTCTGCTTACATATTCCCTATTTATAAGCAAAAAAAGTTTCAAAAAACTACCTGATATTTGTAGAAATATTACAGTTAACCCCTTAAATTTAAGACAAAATAAAACCTGATGGGGCTTTTTGTAATTTTGAAACATCTCTAGATTTTTTTATAATTAGCCCAAACCTTGGGGGTAATTTTGTAATTATCACCCTTTTTTTTTTTCTAAGTGTTGTTGTTTCCAATCAAAATAGTTTGTTGCTACATCAAGATTTGTACTGTAATATTGTACAAGTTTCATTCTCAGGGGCAGTAATGAGATCAACTAGTATTATAGGGGCTGTTAAGTCTTCATGAGGGTCTAACTGCAAATTAACAGGGAGGTGAGTTTTACAATTGTAGGAAAAAGAGTTAACTCCATCTTAATATTGAGTTAATTACCAAAACTACCCCTGAAATTTAGTCTACTTACAAACAAAAGAAAATAGTTATCTTTTAAAATTACAAATATCACCTTGAGATTTATTTTTGTTTTACAAATTGCACCAATTGAGGACGGAGTATATAAAAAATAAAAACAAACTTTATGGGGACACTTTAGTTCCTCACGGAAGTATTTATAATTTTAAAGATAACTGAATTTTTTTGTAATCAGACTACATATAGTTTTCGTAATTCAACCCAAATATTAAATGAAACAAATAATATAACTATGCATGTTAATCATATGGAATTTCATACTCCCTATCGTGTTTCATTTAGTGTTTCTATTCACCAAGTGAACGTCATGTGTATAAATGTTATTATTATATAGGGATAATTACAAAAACACTCCTAAGGTTCGGGCTAATTACAAAAAAACGCAGAGATTTTTTAAAATTACAAAAAAACCCTTGAGGTTTGATTCCACCTTACATTTTCCTTTTCATAAACAAAAAAAACATTTCAAAAACCCCTTGACATTTATAAAAATATTACAACTGCCCCCTTAAATTTTAGATATAATCAAACATGATGGTTTTTTTTGTAATTATGAAACATATTTGGGTTTTTCTGTAATTAGCCAAAACCTCAGGGGTGTTTTTGTAATTATCCCTATTATATATATAACATAGAAAATGAAATCAGATAAGAAATAGATGAACCAGATTGATGTGTTAGAAAACTATAATCTATAAACATGTCAACCTTGTGCAACTGTGGTATACCTAATTCCCATCCCAGATGTGGGGTTACAAAATGGATAATTTACTGTCACAGTAAAAATCAGCCTAATTCATTAATTTTACCAGGTAGAAGTGAAATAAAACCAAGAATATAATACATCAACAAAAGAACCAGGCTGGCCTTGATACTACTCCATTACACATCAACCAGTCTTCACCACACTCCGGCCCCTAAATCCGACAACATTTAGCTTCGACGTAGATTTAACGACCCCCGAGTTTCGATTTCCTGATTGTCTCTTACCACTAGACGACGTACCTCTCGAGTTGCTAGTGCCAGAAGACTTGGATGTTTTGAAAACTTTAATCACCTTCTTATTGCCTTTGGAAAATGCAGGAGCTTTGCCAGCTTTGGCTACCGAGGTTTTCTTGGCCGGTATTGCTTTACCACGGGCATCTGATGATTTTGTCGCGACCCTGTTTTTCGAACTGGAAGCTCTTACCATCTTTGCATTTCTTTCCTTCTGCTCGTTTATGTGCGACCTGGCACGATCCCTTTTGATGCTATCTACAGAAAGAGACTCCAAGCTCTCGTTCTTCATTACAGCCTCCTCAACGCGAGTGGCCAACATCAAATCCTTTTTAGCAATCAAACTTGTCACCTTCCCTACCATCGTGAAAAATGTATCCTTAATTTAGCAACAAAAAATTATCGTTCATAACGATGCAATCATATCAAAGCAAGGGGGGAAATTGCAAAATTAGTACCGTAGCTGTAGGGGTGTGAGGAAGCTATTCCCGTTCAAATTCAAATTGGTAATAAGACCTTGTAGTTATTAAAACTTAAAAGTGGTAATAGGCCAAACAGGCCATTTACATTTTTTGAAAATGAAAAATAGCCATGTTTTTCAAAAACATGTTTTACAACCATTTTGACTTAAAGCTGACGGTCATTACCCTTTTTGTATTATTTGGTGAGGTAATTGGTCATTTTTCAAAAACTCGATGGGGTACATTTCTTGGTCCAGATAAATGATTTTCGGTCACGATAAATGAGTCTCGATCCCAGAGATGAACCGGTCCCGAGAAATGAAAAAAATGGTAAAGTGGACAATTGAACTCAAAAAAATAACTAAAAAACATGTTTCTGAAAAACATGGCTCAAAACATTTTTCTGAAAAACATTTTTGCTCAAAGACATTTTTGCTATGGACAAGTGGCCAAAAATCCAACGAACTGTTTTAAAACTCTCGATTTGAGTCCTAATTTCTCCAGAAAACTGCATGTGCATGATGTCAAAATGCTCATAAGGATGTTACAAATTGCAATTCAACAAGAGTGAGCAAGAGTAAAATATCAGCAGATTAAACCAAATACCTCCAATGTATTAACAGGTAAACGATATGTAAGCTAAAGCATATACTATTGTACTTCAAATTTGGTTATTGTAAAAACATGTATAAATACCTTTTGCACCCATGCGAGCAGTTCTTCCAGTGCGATGGAGGTAATCAATCTAAAAAGTTTAACGCAAAAACCAATCACTATTTTGAGCGGATGGGGGCATGACAGAGAGAGAGTGTGCACAAAAGATACAATGCTTACAGAGTTTGAGGGAAAATCAAACATGATAACATGGTCAACATCCAAGTCCAATCCCCTTGCAGCCAAGTCCGTGCAGACTAAGGTAGGGCAATCTCCATCGTTGCTCTTAAACCTTTCCAGGTTCTCAATCCTGTACCAGATAAATATGATACTATTTAGACGAACACGACCCGAAGTTATTGAGAGAAACATGAACACAAACACGACTAACACAAATCTGACACGATGTTACTATTTGTCTTAAAACATAGTTATCTTATATTTAAGGGATAACTACAAAAACACCCCTGAGGTTTGGGTTAATTACAAAGAAACCCAGACATGTTTCAAAATTACAAAAAGCCCCTTCACATTTCATTTTGTCATAAATTTAAGGGGGGTAACTGTAATATTTTTGCAAATGTCAGGGGTTTTTTTGAAATGTTTTCGAAAATCACGGGGAAAAATGTAAGACGGAATCAACTTCAAGGGATTTTTGTAATTTTCAAAGGACATTGTTTTTTTTTGTAATTAGCCCAAACCTTAGGGGTGTTTTTGTAATTATCCCTATATTTTACTTGATTTTTGATGTATTTTGAACATAACCAGAAATTGACCCAAAGTTGAACACGAACACGACCCAATGACCCGAATTGCCACCCCTAATTGAGTGTAGACAGGTTGACCATGTATTTCAATTTACTAGATAAGTTTATATCCTCTGTGAAAGCTCTGATGTAGAAACAACTCAAATATTTAATCTTCCAAGGGAAATATCTTTAAATTTACATAAATCCGTGTCGACTGCTCAGTCGTGATGGTATCTTTAGCAACTTAACAGGTCTGGTCATGAGCAGCAAGTTTACAGACAGAAACCGAGACGAGAACACCATATCTCATCTCACCTTTGTTCAGCCGGCACCTCTCCATGGTAATTGACAGTAGAGATTTGGTTTTCACTTAAAAAATGATCCACAGCACGACTAGAATTCAATGTATTACAGAAAACCATCACTCTGTTTCCTTTTGCTAAACTTGGCTCAAGAACCTGTATTCATATAACCATATCAAAACCAAATCGATAGAAATAGGAAGAAATTTATAGTTGGCTTTTACTTTAATGTTCCCCATCTCTATGAGCAAAAACCAGACTGATGAGACTTGAGACTGATTAAAGTTAGAGTGAGAGTACTATACCTGCAACAAGGCTTCCAGCTTATTTTCTGAACCTGAAAGTTTGATAAAATCATGCCGAGCAGAGGCAATCCTTTTATGAAGCGTAGAAGTACGCAAATGAAGAATTCCTTGAAATTCCTCATCAACCAGATTCTGCACTGCCTACAGAAATGAAGCATATGTTAATTGTGCAACAACAGCGAAGAAGCATGAGGCAAAGTACAAGAAACATCTCTTAAAGGACCCTGAAAGGGAAACATACACTAAATTTTTAATCTAGTCCTCTTTATTCCCACACATAAAAAATCTTATTGTAGGTAACTAATATCGAAATGTGATAATTTCTTGATGATTATTATCCAATAATATTGTGTTAAAAAATATTGATAATAACAGCAAATTAAGTGCATCTGATCCAGGCCTCCACTAAAGAATCCCATCTAGCCACATAAACCGTATCAACTCCATTTCCATGACAAAGCTAAATTTTTACATCAAACTAATAACTCACGGTAGCCAAGTTTGTCTTGCTGCAATCACCAGCCGCTTGATTCACTTCATAATACTCACAAAAATTTAGATTTTGACAAACTTAGAGTACTATTCCCTGTCTTGTGAAGGTGTGAAAGAAGGTTTTTACTACGGCTATTAAGATATGTCAACTCTAATTCTTTTTTTAAAAAAAAACACATGCATTTAGAAATAACTAACAAGATTCTTTAAACAGAACCAACTAAAATTACATGGAAGGAGATAATGACTAAATAATAGCTTTGCAGTTAGATATCTATGGTGCGTAAGGTTTTCTCAGATTTAATTAAGTGCGAAGCCAATCGATTTCCTTGGTGAACTCAAACATGAAAATCATAGTGTGATATGTCATATTTGCAATGTTGAAGATAGATTAGTGATTCTTATCTTCTGGAGTTTCAGTCATGGCAAAGAAAAGAGATTGTCATGACGAAGTATGTTCAAGAAAGTATTTGTGTTAGGAACAACAACCATCGTTAAGAAAGAAAATTGAGAAAAAAAGTTCAATTTCATACAAATACAATTGTTAAATTGGGACTTTGTACGGTTCCACACATGAAGTGTACCCAATATGGAAGAGAGTCCAAGCCTACCAAGTGAGATTTCATCATAAAACCAATTGGTGATAGGAGGAGTAGCTCACTTGGCTTATAAAGTGGACTCTCTTCCCACAATTAACCAATGTGGGACAACTCACAAGTGACATATCTCAACACGGCCCCCTCACTTGTGAGTTCTTCATCAGTTCATTAATTATCATCACAAGATCCTCCATGCTCAATCACATCATGTGACACGGCCCACCTTGGGCCTGCTCTGATACCATGTTAAATTCGGACTTGGTACGGTCCCACACATGAAGTGTACCCAATATGGGAGAGAGTCCAAGCCTACCAAATGAGGCTCCATCCTAAAACCAATTTGTGCCAACACATTTCAGGGCTTCATTTGGGACCGAGGCCATATAAAGTGTCACGTACTCCAATTTACTGCATCCTTCAGTCAACGCCATCAATCCTCGTTCAGTAATAGAACCTTCGACATTTTGTTTTTCTCGACGCCTATGAATCCTCAGCTTCTTACAAGTTGCACCAGCAACTTCCAGTCCCTCGTCCCCAATCACTTCCGTTGTCTTTAGAATTTCCAACATCGCTTCCAAACCAAACCTGAGTGCTCTGATACTATGTTAAATGATCTTGGGTACTTTAAAAGCTTTCCCTGACTCGGATGATACAAGTTTATGTCCTCATCAGTAACCATCATTCTCTAACGTCAATTGCTTTAATATTAGGCCGCTCCACTATATCCTCAAACCATGGCGTTATCATATATCAACCAACCCCATTGGAAATATATGCACCAAGTTCGGCAACATTCCCTTTATCTTCACTTAATCGAATTTTGGAAAACGCTGGAAAAGTCTTTTTGGTTGTACAGGCAGATGACATGTTTCCTAGCAATCCCGTTAATCTCATACCAACTTTTGCACACCTTAGTGAGTTAACGGTGGTTTTATCTTGAACATATGGAATCACAAGATTCCATGTTTCATGATGGATCACAATTTCGGATTTCTCTACGATTCGTGTATTTTACCCAAAATACACTTACCCAAAATCTTCATTATTCAAACTCTGGCTTTATGATATGCAAATTTGGGTTTCACCGATTTTCATATCATAAAACCAGAGTTTGAATAATGAAGATTTTGGGTAAAAAGACGCGAATCTGTAGAGAAATCCGAAATTGTCATCCATCATGAAACATGGAATCTTGTGATTCCATATGTTCAAGATAAAGTCACCGTTACTGAGGTGTGCAAAAGTTGGTATGAGATTAACGGGATTGCTATGAAGCAAGTCACCGTTAAATCTGCCTATGATGTACAACCAAAAAGACTTTTCCAGCGTTTTCCAAAACTCGATTCAGTGAAGATAAAGGAAATGTTGCCAAACCTAGTGCATAAATTTCCAATGGGGTTGGTTGATGTGATAACGCCATGGTTTGAGGATATAGTGGAGCGGCCTAATATTAAAGCAATTGACGTTAAGAGAATGATGGTTATTGATGAGGACATAAACTTACTTGTATCATCCGAGGCATGGAAAGCTCTTAAAGTAGCCAAGCTCATTTAACATGGTATTAGAGCACCCAGGTTTGGTTTGGAAGCGATGTTGGGAATTGGACCCTGGCCCATTTGGTTTGGCACGCTCGGCATGAGGGCGGGTGTTAGAGTTTGTATTTGGACATCGCCGATTTCTTTGGGTTGGGCACCCTCTCCCCTTGAACTAGCTTTTTGAATGAGTACTACCCAAGTCCATTTATCAACAATGATGCTTACCTTTTTCCAAAATATATCAAGGTTGCAAGCTAACAACAGAATGAAACCAATTAATATTCACAATAACATTGAGAAGAAACACAAGAAAGGTATATTATGATGTATTGGCTACTAAAGCTCTAAGGCTGATTTTTTTTATATAAATACACTTACAAGAGGTCAACAAGATTCGTTGACTTCTTTAGAGACAAACAGTTATTCACCTGATGTGCATTTGAAGGCACTATTAAATCATCCACAATCTCATGCCAGGTGTAACTTACTTAGAACTTAGCTTAACTAAACATACCTTTGTCATTGTTGCAGTGACTAATACAGTTTGAAATCCTAGACCCTCAGGTCTAGATGCACGGTTTCTCAGTGGTCCAAGAAATTTGCGGATGTCAGGGCCAAAACCGTGATCAAACATAGTGTCTGCCTCATCCAAGACCTATTAAGAAATCGACATCATTATCAAGTAGTAGAAAACATAAAACTGTCATTTCCAACAAAGCGATAGAAGTTGGTTGTAATGAATGAAAGAGAGATAATCGAGAGAAGGAGGTTATTAACCAAGTATCTGATGTCACCATAAACCATATTGCCTTCTTCTATATGTTGCAAAACCCGGCCAGGAGTCCCCACAACCATGTCAATCGGGCCGTTCAAGGAATCTTCTTGGGGTCTTAAACGCCCACCACCACTTACCATGGTTGATCTGAATCGCGCGTGGTGACTGATAGACTTGGACACACGGAACACCTAAAAAAGCAACTGAATTTCATTGATCGAATAATGTAGCCATAGCTTAAGTCAAAAAGAAATGGCACAGAAAACTAACCTGCTCACAGAGCTCCCTTGTTGGGCATAATACAACAGCCCGAGGGCGTCTGGGCTTCATCAGCATACCATGTAAAGCCTCATCTCTTCGCAGCAACTAAAAAATGAACATGAAACCAGGCAATTCTAATATTAAAACAAATCTGACCCTGGAGTTTTACCTTACCAAACTGTTACTTAATTCACTACCAAGTACCATAAGATTGACAAAGAACATAAATGCTTAAACTAGCAATTCCCATAGTCATTTTAGTGTAGATGTCAAGTGCAACCCGAGAACAAGGGAAATAACCCAGTATGGCATTTTCAAACACACACATTTTCTCCTCCATCGTTACACAACAACCTATACGTAAATTCCTACCAGCTAGGCAGTCTAGGATATATTTACCCTTAGTGCAAATTTTAATTATTTTACACATGTACTATATACAAAAAAACTGGGGCCCTAAATTTCATAATTATTTCGGGCCAGAGTCGACCAACTCGTAAGCCTTATGAAAGGAACAGCCCTGCTGCTAGCTTTACAAAAGACAGATCCATTGACCCCATTTCAAAACAGCCATTTCCCAGAAAAACTAATTCCTCAATTAGGACTCAGACAGCACACTGCAATCCTTTTATATCAAGAACCACACTGAACAATTGATTGACATGAACTAAATAAATCAACCAAAAGTAACATCAGGATTTGAAACTTGAGACAGACTCTCAGGAAGAGATAATATGATCTAAAATCAAAAAAAAAATATTCAAAATCCAGCAAAAAAGTGAAAAAAAAATGACATCAATAAACCTGAACAAAAGGCAAAAGGTAAGCCAGAGTCTTGCCAGAACCAGTGTGGGACCCCAACACCACACTCTTCCCATTGAGCACAGCAGGTATCCCAATACTCTGAATCTCAGTTGGGACTGAAATTCCCATCTCCCCTAAAGCCCCCATCACCTCCTCACTCAAACCCAACTCCTCAAAACTCGAACCCATCTCCGCCGCACCACCACCCTTCTTCCTCCTCGAACCCTCATTCTCACCGTATTTACCTTTCTTGGACCCACTAAATTGCGGTGGGGCCGCCTTTGGAGTTTCGGCAGATTCCTTAAGGTGCCTCTGCCGGAGTCTTTCCAATAGAATGGAATGCTTTATGGGTTGCAGTGGTGTTTCCGTTTCATCAATGGCTGGTTCTGTGGTGGCGGTGGCGGTGGCGGTGCAAAGTGGCCTGAATTTGTGGAAAACCACCCTGTGAGAAGGTGGATGAACATGTAATGGCAGTGAGAAGTAAAGGGGTCTGTTGGAGGAGAAGCGTTTGGGTAAAGAGAGAAGAGAGAAAGAGAGAGCTTTTGCTGTTGTTCCCATTTCTATGGTCTATGAGATCAATTCAAGGTTTAGATCTTTTTCATAGTGGCTGTGTTTTGTGGGGTTTTGGGTTTTAGGGATGAGGATGATGGGATGAGAGTTATGATATCTGCATTTTGGGTGGTGATTCTGTTAGGTCACTGCCTCAATTCCTTTCCTTATTTTATTCTTTGTTTTCTCTTGAGGACAGACACATTTTTCAATTTTGCATTATTTTGTAATATATATTTTGGTGAGAATAATATGAAAAAATTATTTTGAAAAATAAAAATAATTGTTGAGAGTATAATAGTGATTAGATGTGATTGATGATTTGAAAAATAAAATAGAACTAATAGTATATTTCTGATATGATTGTGTGATGATGATAGTCGATTTTATAATTATAAATAAATGAAATTGATGATTGAAAAAGTGAAAATAATTGAATAGTAAATATATTCACAGACATTAGCATGTCTGATAAGAAATTTGTTTGGAAAATGAAATAGAGGGAAAAATATTCTCAAGCAAGCATTTCTTTGGGATGGTCTTCGCTAGATAATTTGAGATTTCTCAATCATTCTCTATAAGGTACTAAAAATAAAATAAAAAATTTACTCCATATAAGAGCTACATCCGAAAAGGGTAATGGTAGATAGGGGTGTCAATTTATGACACGTGATAATCTAACACGAACCTAACATGAATTTAGCAAGTGCATGTACAACTCTTAGCATGTTCGGGTCTTGATGGGGACCTATTTAGACCGACCTGTCTACAGGGGCTTGATGAAAGGCCTGAACTAAGGGTAAACTTGGATTGGGCCGACCTCCGGAAGTAGAGGTTTGGATTTGGGCCTACAATGGAGCTGGAGTTGACAACTTGGCTGAGGCCGAGCTCGAGCCCAAGAGTCGAATTGTTGGGCGGACGCTTAAATGGACCAACTTACTGGCCTACCGATCTCTCGGGGCAGACAGGTTTGCGCCCAATACAAATGATTAACCTAGGCTTGTTTGTTAATTAGGGTTTTAGCATGGCCTGATGCCTACGCAACCCTAATTCCCAAACCTATAAATAGGGCACAAACGAGGTACGCCGTAATTAGACTCTAAATACACCTTTGGTATATTTTTGATATCTGATATTTCTTCTCTCTAAAACGACTGACTTGAGCGTCGGAGTGGGTACGCCGGAAAACCCTTCCGGCCCCCCTTCTAACAGTGGTGTTGCAGGTCTCCAGGTCAGTCGCGTAGCGGAGCGTGTATTTATTGGGCGGCGGACATTCTAGTGCCGACCAATTGGCGCCGTCTGTGGGAACTTTGAGTTTTAAGGCGTGAGTTCAAGGTAGCTATGGAGGACGTACGAAGGAATTTGGAGAATGATCTAGATGAGGTTCCGATTGAAACACATGAGGTGGTAACCGGGAAGCGCGCACGTCCGCCACACGCACTGGTGTTGGAGGTGATTGCCCTCCTCCTGGGATGGCTGGAGTCGCTG
Source organism: Rehmannia glutinosa (assembly GCA_016081115.2). Lineage (NCBI taxonomy): Eukaryota > Viridiplantae > Streptophyta > Magnoliopsida > Lamiales > Orobanchaceae > Rehmannia > Rehmannia glutinosa. Next base: position 66,389 of record JABTTQ020001566.1, read on the forward strand.
CTGATCCGATGATAGGTGGAGGTGGTTTAGGACCTGGTTTCTTCCCAGAGATGTCTACCTTCATCAAGGCGTGTGGAAAAAGCGTAAGTAGCCGGATGCGAGAATTTGTCCACTGCAGAGCGGCGAAGATCGGACAGGGCATGAGATGAGGCCTCCCATTGGGGGGAGCGAGCGAAGAGCGCTAGTGTTGGAGGAAGCGCCTCGCGGCCTTTACTTAAACAATGACGGAGACGGATCAAACCGGGAGCGAGAGGATGGATGATCGCATAGGGAGGTGAGAGTGAGAGAGAAGAAGAATGTGTCGGGGAGGTGTCTTGGGCCGATCGAGGAGAGGTACTCTTTCTCGAGAGGATATTATGGGCCGATGAACTCCCTTCTCGTATCGGGCCTTGAGCTTTGAGTATGATGGCACTGGCTGCACTGGGATCACATGTGTCGTTTTGAGAATGTTGCGATGCTCCACAAGTTTTCCGATGGGGTGATGTGTCGGGTGTTCCCAACCACCCGACTAAGTCGGGCGCAAATGGTTTAGTCAATTGTCGCCAAATTCTATTAAGAGTTTTGATGAGTTATTTCAATGTTCTTGCATCAATTCACCATTTGTAGAAGGTGTCAAGACTCATTGACGTTGTTCAAAGATCAAAGCGTATGACAATGAGGATCGAGGAGCTATATTCAACGGTTCACGAAGCGCGGTGGAGGTTCCCTCGGCGACTCGGGACATATTAGCAAACGCCCTAGCTCGGGGTTTGAAGGATGGAGATTTCTTTGAGTCCCTAGTGATTGAACCAGCGCGCACATTCGATGAACTCTTGGCTAGAGCGGAGAAGTACATTAACCTGGAAGAGGCCAGAAGGATGAAGCGTGAAGAAGGAGATAAGAGGAAGGAGCGGAAAGATGATCGAGATGAGAAGTTCCCGAGTAAGAAGCCTAACATCCCTAAGCCTGAGTTGATGGGTTGAAGGTCGTGGTACGAGAAGTTCACACCCCTAGTGGCTTCCTAGGGGGATGTTTTCATGGAAATTGATCGTCATTCTCACCTAAGGTGACCAAAAATTTATGTAATGAAATAACCATCAATGAAGCAAATTTCCTTCTAAAAATTTATGTGAAATTCTTTTCAAACCTCCGAAAGGGCACACAATCTTAGGGTCAAGACAAGCTCGAGCTTGGAAACTTGTCCCTGAATGAAAAATTTGATCAAGTGTTTGGAGCTCGGCTAGAGCCAAAACTCCAAACACCTCGGGCGCGATGGCCCAGAGGGCAAGTCAAGCTCGAGCTTGGAAACTTGTCCTCGAACGAAAAATTTGAGTGTTTGGAGCTCGGCTCGAGCCAAAACTTCAAACACCTCGGGCGCGATGGCCCAGAGGGCAAGTCAAGCTTGAGCTTGGAAACTTGTCCTCGAATGAAAATTTTGATCAAGTGTGTGGAGCTCGGCTCGAGCCAAAACTCCAAACACCTCGGGCGCGATGGCCTAGAGGGCAAGTCAAGCTCGAGCTTGGAAACTTGTCCTCAAATGAAAATTTTGATCAAGTGTTTGGAGCTCGGCTCGAGCCAAAACTCCAAACACCTCGGGCGCGATGGCCCAGAGGGCAAGTCAAGCTCGAGCTTGGAAACTTGTCCTCGAACGAAAAATTTGATCGTGTTTGGAGCTCGGCACGAACCAAAACTCCAAACACCTCGGGTGCGATGGCCCAGAGGGCAAGTCAAGCTCGAGCTTGGAAACTTGTCCTCGAACGAAAAATTTGATTGTTTTTGGAGCTCGGCTCGAGCCAAAACTCCAAACACCTCAGGCAAGCTTGAAGGCTTGCCGTCAAATAAAGTATTAACCAGGTGTTTGGAGCTCGGCCAGAGCCAAAACTCCAAACACCTCGGGCGCGATGGCCCAGAGGGCAAGTCAAGCTCGAGCTTGGAAACTTGTCCTCGAATGAAAAATTTGATCAAGTGTTTGGAGCTCGGCTCGAACCAAAACTCCAATCACCTCGGGCGCGATGGCCCAGAGGGCAAGTCAAGCTCGAGCTTGGAAACTTGTCCTCGAATGAAAAAATTTATCAAGTGTTTGGAGCTCGGCTCGACCAAAACTCCAAACACCTCGGGCGCGATGGCCCAGAGGGCAAGTCAAGCTCGAGCTTGGAAACTTGTCCTCGAACGAAAAATTTGATCGTGTTTGGAGCTCGGCTCGAGCCAAAACTCCAAACACCTCGGGCGCGATGGCCCAGAGGGCAAGTCAAGCTCGATCTTGGAAACTTATCTTCGAGTGAAAAATTAGATCGTGTTTGGAGCTCGGCTCGAGCAAACACCTCGGGCAAGCTTGGAGGCTTGTCCTCAAATAAAATATTAACCAAGTGTTTGGAGCTCGGTCGGAGCCAAACACTCCAAACACCTCGAGAAAGCGTGGAGGCATGTCCTGGAATATAATTTTTTGATCAAGATTTTGGAGCTCGGCTCGAGCCAAAACTCCAAACACCTCGGGCGCGATGGCCCAGAGGACAAGTCAAGCTCGAGCTTGGAAACTTGTCCCCCCCCAAAAAAAAAGAAAAAAAAGAGAGAGTGACGGAAATGAACAAAATACTTAGTACGAGCGGTCCCGAAGCTCCGTAAGGCTGATGATTGCTTAAGGCTGGAGGCTCTGACCAAGGTGTGCTAGGCACGAAGACCGATGCGTGTGACTGAGGTGGATAAATTGCTATTGATGTGAGGACTGATTAAGGCCGGATAATTGACAGACCGAGGTGATTTACTACCAGCCAATAAAAGGACTCATCGGGAGACGCAAAGCTGAGGTCTATCATCCCATGGGCAGAATGTTGGTAATCCCATTTCTGTTATCATGGTGGTACAAAATATATTTTACCCTTGTCTTTTTATTAAGTGAAAAACAAGGGCATGATTGGATAATATTTTAGCAATTGTATTTGTATGTTAAATTCACCAATGCTTAAAATGTAGCTGAAGCTCCAGGTCGGGATTAAAGGGCTAGGTCGGTCCTACGAGTTCAATAATTAATTATGTTTGAAAGAATACCTCTCCAAACATAACTGGGGGGACTGATTGATGGGGACCTATTTAGACCGACCTGTCTACAGGGGCTTGATGAAAGGCCTGAACTAAGGGTAAACTTGGATTGGGCCGACCTCCGGAAGTAGAGGTTTGGATTTGGGCCTACAATGGAGCTGGAGTTGACAACTTGGCTAGGGCCAAGCTCTGAGCCTAGTAGGCCGACCTGTTGGGCCGGACGCTTAAATGGACCAACTTAAGGGCCTACCGATCTCTCGGGGCAGATAGGTTTGCGGCCCAATACAAATGATTAACCTAGGCTTGTTTGTTAATTAGGGTTTTAGCATGGCCTGATGCCTACGCAACCCTAATTCCCAAACCTGTAAATAGGGCACAAACGAGGTACGCCGTAATTAGACTCTAAATACACCTTTGGTATATTTTTGATATCTGATATTTCTTCTCTCTAAAACGACTGACTTGAGCGTCGGAGTGGGTACGCCGGAAAACCCTTCCGGCCCCCCTTCTAACAGTGGTGTTGCAGGTCTCCAGGTCAGTCGCGTAGCGGAGCGTGTATTTATTGGGCGGCGGACATTCTAGTGCCGACCAGGTCTAAATCAGGTTTGATATGGTTAACACGCGAAATAAATAGGTCAGATCAGGTCGATCCGCGGGTCGATACGATTAACCTATTTAATCCATTTAAATTTATAATGACATATTATTTTCTTGTTTTGTAATGTTTTAGTTAGTTATATGATCCTTCAAAAAAAAAAAAAGTTAGTTATATGATGAGTACAAACTATTGAATGCATTTTCTAATAGTTTAAAGTAATTTTTATTTTAGTTTTCTATTTTTTTTTTTCATGTTATAGGTTTTTCGTGTCGTGTATCTTGACACGAATAATTAAACGGATCGTGTTCGTATTTATGTCAAACGTGTCATACCCGTGTTAGAACACAACCCGCGAACACGAAGCACGACACGATTGACTCCTCTAATGGTAGCTGAACCGCCCCAGTGAAGCAACGTTCTTAGAATAGAATTGTTTGTGCTAAAAGAAATTACTCAAGTAGAAAAAGAGGAAGGCAAAGAGAATTGATTCCCATGCGCCTAAGTTTTTGTATTATTTTGTTGGGGGATAAAATCATTATTTCATAATTGTCGCATTTATTTATTTAATCATATATTAATTACCCAATGTTATGAATTATTGGGCCACATATTTGATTATCCGGCCTTTACGGCCCACACCAGCCTACGCGACCCAAGCCAGTCCAAACGATCTACTTTATGTTACAAGACCCATATGGTCCATCATTACAAGTATAAAAATGTCTTTCTGTTGGTAAGTAAGTTCAATTAGAATTTCATGTTGTCTCAAATTATTCTCCTATAATTGTTGACTTGAGTATAAAGGGGTCTTATGGGACCAATCCAGGAATCCCCTAATATTTTCTGTGTGCTGCAACTTGCAAGCTAATTATCTTCCGAAGATTCTACCAGCTTAAGAGAAGAAGTTGGACCGACTACTCAGTTCCTTGAATTTGGTCTTTGAGTTGATCTGACACAAAAGGATCTTTACAAAAAAAAATTATATCATACAAAATCTCAAGGGTAGTTCTTTTATTATCCCAAAATCTTACACAGCAGAACGTGAAATCCAAATGTGAAATTACATTAAGCAATAATTGCCCTGTTGCACGACCAGACAATGGAGAGATTCCAAAAATACATCAAATGAATGAACAAAACCCAATCAAATGATAATTACCAAGCAGAACCAACAATTTGATAATCAAACTACTAAGATAGTTGAGTAGTAGGCTTCAAAAGCAAGTGAAACAAATCTCGAGTATTCACACATAGCTGCTTCACAGTCGAAATGAGCTATCGCTCGTAGATTTCAGGCTTCAAGACGCCAACATACGGCAAGTTCCTGTACACCTCACCGTAGTCCAGTCCATAGCCCACCACAAAATCATCTGGGCACTGTCATTATAAGCAAACATTGTATTCGCATTTTAAAAAAGTCATACAATTGTAGTCAAATTCAGGTTTATAACCCAATGTCAGAAATAACATCACTTAAATGAGCTCTACCATTAACACTTATTTTCTTTGATTAAATGCAATCAGTTACTACATCACAGAACAGAACACGCCCTAAAATTTGAGCGTTTGCTCAGTGGGACCAGAACAAATAACAGATGGTCGCAATAACTTGAACAATTAAACACTTTATAACTTGCATCCATACGGAAGCAATAAAAACTATCAATTAAACATGTATAATATTCAGGTAGGAGGAGTTTGGAGAAAATAAATCAAGAGCAGCAAGTAAAGTAGCGTCAACACTACTCGTTTTCACGTCATCTTCTTTTGTACCATTAATAAAAAGAAAGGTGCCGAGTATTGGCACATTCCTCAACAGGAAAAAGTGAATGAGCAATCTACGCATATGAAAACATATAGGTGTGTGTTCGGAGAGAGATATCACCTCAAAGCCACAGTAATACTTTCCTTTACCAACTAGTTTGAAATGGACTTTTCGCCTTGCTGGTTTATCAAGGAGCGTGCACACGGATATGGATGATACACCTTTAGTTTTCAGGTAGTCAATTAGACAGGATAAAGTGCTCCCCGTATCTACAATATCCTCAACCTAGACAGGGAAACAAAAAAAAAAAAAAAAGACAATATTAGCTTCAAAATAAGCTGCATAACTATATTAATAAAAGATTTACAAAAAGTAATGAAATGAAAGTTATTATTTATTAACACACGGAGTCCAGAGGAAGTGTTGTAAATCACCAAATTGAAGGATTGGATGATCACCTACTTATATGGACTTGTTCACTTAAAAACATACGTTGTCGTCTTAGCTCTTGCAACCACCATTGGCTTAGCTAAGCTTCTTCAACCGCCAGCTCAGCTAAACCAACTTGGAAGTGTCTGTGTAAAAAGTTGTTTGCTCTAGTGTTTGTGTGCGAGGAAAGTAGTGTGTGAGTGTACAAAACAAGTTTAGACACGAGAATTTTCACTTAGAAGTTCTAGAACTTGTGGATTAAAAATGAAGTCTATCACCTATCAATAGAATATTTCACATGGGTATGAATAATGTACCTCAGACCTTTTAATAGAATGGTTTAGTTGGGGAAAAATTAATGAATATAACACGGGAAAATATTGGATATCGCTGTTTAGAAAGAGAAGGAAATAGAGGGAACTAAAATGTCATTTATTTTCAATCTTTATTATCCCATTTCACTTGTCTCACAAACCAAGGGAGGATTACTATTTCGTTCCTGAAATGATGTAAAGTAGTCCTCAATTTCCCATCCCTCTAGTTTCTAATCCTACCAACAAACATAGATTTCTTTCTATCACTCAAAAAAGAAGAGATGATGGGAATGAGTGAAAACAAATTCTCCTCACCCTTTCTCTCTTGTCAAAATAAAACATGAAACGAGATTTTGTGAATTAAGATGAATATGCAAAAAGTGATTGGAAACAAATATTGAAAATTGAAAATGAAACAAATGGACTTTGAATTCTCAATTCTCATATTATACTCCATTTTCCTATTTTGTTACTCTCAGGTCTCAGCCAATTATACAAGGCTCGTGCTATATGACTGTTAGTGCACACCCAAACTTTCCTATCGTGAACCGGATGTATTGTATCAAGGTTGTTTTACAAATGTCTAAAACATGCATACCACGTGTAGCGTGAAACACGACCATATGCCTCATACAAGCAACAGAAGTGTGCCAGAACCATGCCTATTACATATGTATCACTGAATACGGTATACACTGAGCAATAACCCGAGGCATGGTCTATACCTCTATTAATAAAACTCTCTTCCCCAAATTTGAATTTGTACGAAGTTTGGTGTCACCATATCTAGCACCGTTTAGTTTTCTTTATCCACCTTTGTCAAATTTTCAACATAGTTGTTTATCGATCCAACTCCACCTTAAAACACAGGCACAAGGCATAGCACACAGTTCATAGAAAGAAATGTACCACCACTTCAAAAATACGCTCTGTGTTCATATGCCTCTACAGACTACCACTAACCCAAATCCATTTTCCTTGTTCGTCATAAGCTCATACAACGTGCACCTACGAAATCAAAACCAGAGTGCATCTGTTGACGCCATCAATTCACATTTGTAGGGACCAAAATGAATGTGGGTAATGCTCGCTGAGGGACATAGAATAAACCCCCATTCCCTCACTCAAATCCTCCAAACTCCACCAGCCACCACCACAGCCCACAAACTCCTCAAACCACATCATCAACTTTGCCACCAATTCCAACACCCTCCATAAGAAATATACTCTTAAAGACCTAAAATGCACTCAACTCTCCTCTCTCAGTAAATGTGTCGAACACAAACACGCCCATACAGAATGAACTCAAACGGCACGCATTTTCCTTACATGGACAACAAATTCCCAGAACAAACTAATTCATGCCACTAAAACCAGTAAAACAAGCAACAAACACTCGATTCAAAACTGATAATCCTTAAATTAACCAAAAAAAACTTCACCAAACAAGAAACCAATCAGAAAACGTACCAGAATGACGTGACATCCTCGAACATCGACTTTCAACTTAGAAGAAATTGTGGGTTGGCCATTGGAGACAGTGCCCGACCCGTATGACTCAACCCGAACAAAATCCACTGTTACGGGCAAATGGATCTTCCTCACGAGGTCCGCCAAAAACAGCAATGCTCCGGTGGCAACACCCACAATTACTGGAGGGACTGTGCAAGCTTTGAAGTCTCGGGTTATTTGAGAGCCCAGTTCAAAGACCCGTTCCGATATTTGTTGTTCGGTAAACAAGATTTTCTCAATGTGATCGTTCATGTCCATTGATGGAGGGAGAGGAAAGTACAGAAATTAAGGGCGGGCAAAACATATAGATACTTCATTCAGTTTTATATATAAGGGCATGAGTACATCTCAAAGTGTATATAGGTGTACCTCGTGCTATCCTAGGGTGTAAACGAGTCGAGTAGAGTCGAGCTTAATATAGTATTGTTCAAACTTGTTTAAATTTTAATCTCGCTTCAAAAATTATTTTTGAGGTTGATTTGATTATTAATCGAATCGACTTCGAACGAGTTTAGTAGAGACGAACACGAATTGAGCTCGAGTAGCTTGATATTTTCACACATTTTTTCTTTTTTAACTAATTGAGTCGAGCTCTGTTCTAACTTTACATCCTATCGAACTCAAAAATGTATTCAAGTTTGGTTCGTTAATGATCGATCTCGAATCGATTATAGAGTAACTTAGTTCATTTTAGAATTATAATCCCACTAAACATCATTTTAGACATAATTTTAATTTGCCCCAAATTATGCGAGTTTTTAATTTTGCACAATTCACCTCTAATTGTTCTATTTTATCCCCAAACCTTGAAAATGTAATGCATTTAGTGTATAACTCAAAAATTTACCTATTAACCTTTGTGGTTATTTTTTTGTGGTTTCTAAAAATGGTATTATATTCTAGTTTTATTGAAAAAATTTACTAATGTTTAATATTATTTGTATATTGACTAACATTATTGAAAGAAAATTAATCTAAATAATTTTTCCAGATGTAATAGCTACTGACAATCTACAAATAGTGAGGGTAAATTGGAAAATTATAGTCTAAGTGCAATAATTTTCAAAGTTCAGGAGGTAAAAATAGAACATTACAGAATTAAATGAGCAAAGTAAAAAAAATCTACATAGTTTGGGGACAAATTAAAATGACCTCATTATTTTATTATACTTACAAATATATCATGTTTTTCCATTTGTACTTTCAATTAGTATCATTATACTCTCTTATATTTTTATAATATCACTTTATATTCTCATATGTTCTAAAATAACCTAATTATTATTATCTATTATTTTTATATTCATTTAATATCTCATTTAAAATTCATTTATTTTCAATAAAATAGTTTTAATCACTATTTATTAAATTTTAATCACCATTATTTGATATAAATAGTGTTAAAAAATCGACAATTAAATGGACTACTTTTTTAAATTTAACATATTCCTTTTATAAAACTGTGATTACTATATCAATAATTGAAAAATTACTAATTATATTTCACATATTTGATAAAATAGTACTTAGATATATATTACATAATCTATAAGCATAAATGTATTAGCTAAGAGGAAATATCTACAATATAATAATCTAGTAGGAACTAATTAATTAAAAATAAGCAAATAGCACTATATGTATTATAGAATACAATAAAGTTTCAACTAAATTTAACATTAAGTGTTAGTTATTCAATTTGCAAAAGTTACTATAAAACAAAATACAAGTCTATTACTTATAAAATTCTTTCAAAATAATCTATTATTTAATTAAAAATAAGAGGTAAAGGACAATTAGGTAATTTTTCACGACTGCATATTTTGTCAACACTATTTCATATTTTCCATATTTCACCTTACTCATTTTGTAAAATTTAGCAAGGATCATTCCAATGAGTGAAGGGAATCAAGATAATCAGCATAAAGGAGACTTTCAACTGCAAAAACAGAAAAGAGAAACCAACCCTAGACAACATTTTGGGCTACCTAACCTTCACAAGAGAATCAGATAGTCGTCCAATGGTTAAGAAATTTCAAGCTCAGACCAAATATCGGGGGCTCGATTCCAATCACCCATCCCCTTCCAGGACTTTTACCCAAAAAAAAGAAAAACATGAAATGTTGAACTATAAAGAAAAGGGAACATAAAGAACTCTTGCAATGAATACATTTGATTAACAAGAGAAACTACTTGAAAATGACTCATTATGGTTCAGTAGGCACCACAATGGCACAATCTTACTTTTAAAAGCCACTAGGATTGAGTTCTGCATACACTAGCATTTACATATCAAGTTTTTAAAAAAAAGTTCCATGTTCGATTTCGCTCCAAATGATCCATGTCGAGCTAGTTACCACTCGTGGAGGATCCATTGGCAGAATTCTTCGACTATATAAATTACGCGACACTCCCCAGAGAATATATTACACGATAGGTCACAGACACGCAAAAAAGAAGGCCAAGAGAGTGTCAGATCAAAGGTTAGATAGATCGTTCGTCTGAGGAAACCCCAACAAAAGTAGAAACACAACGGCTGGAAATACATACAAGCAACGGTTTTTGTGAAAGACGAGTAACCTTAGCTTTCTCTCCAGTTGCGCCATTCTCTCAAGCTTAAACCTCTCTTATACTCGATTTCCGCATCAGAATTTGATGAACCAAACTGGTACTTCCGGCCAATTCTAGAAACCGCCTTCTTAGAGAATATGCTATCGTCATCACTCATAATGTGGTTATTATGATAGCTTCTTCCGGCGATTCCGAATCGTTTCTGGGAGATTTGATCTACGACATCGAAAAAGTGAATGTTATTAGTGGAAAACATGGATAGCATTTGCTAGCAGTTTGTCAAATATACTCCCTGTCCCAAATATATAGTTCACTATTTGACTTTTAGTTAAGAAAAGTGTTGGAAACTACAAATATGTTAAATATTTCTTGATTTGCCCTTAATTAATGAATAGTGCAAATTATAAAATGCATATTAAATAGAGATATAATAGTAAAAGAATATAAAAATACTATTAAATATACAAAAAGTGGACTATACATTTTGACATCCCAAAAAAGGAATAGTGGACCATATATTTGGGACGGAGGGAATAATTGATTGTGTATCACTATTTGGTTAGTGGAACACCATAAGAAGACTTCAAACAGTCTTATCTGTTTAAACTTTAAAACCAGAATTTAGGAATAATTACAAAAACTAACAGAGGTTTAGCCTAATTCCAACGGAAAAAATCCAATTATCTTTTAAAATTACAAATACCTCTTCCAGTATTACAAACATCTCCTTGAGGTTTGCGTTTGTTTTGTCCAAAATTACCACCCTCGGTATATGCAATTTGTAAAATAGAAGCATATGTCAAGGGGGTAATACCGTAATAGTTTGTAATTTTGGAAGATAATTGATTTTCTTTCTGTAATTAGGCTAAACCTCATGTGTAGTACGTATAAGGGATAATTACAAAAACTACCCCTGAGGTCTGGGTTAATTACGAAAAAATCAGAAGTTTTTGAAAATTACAAAAAAAACCATGAGGTTTGATCTGTATTAAACTTTACCACCTTCATAAGCAAAAATATTTCAAACACTCCCTTACATTTTTAAAGTATTGCAATTACCCCCTTACATTAACCTCTAAGGTTTTTTTTTTGTAATTTTCAAACATTTCTGGGTTTATTTGTAATTAACCCAAACCACAGGGGTAGATTTTGTAATTATCCCTACTTATAATTATCCCCGAGATTGTATCATTTATAACTGCAAAATTGATAGTTTACCTTCAAGACCGTTATATGAAACTGGTACTCCAAAATGCACACTGTTCGAACGATTCAGTCCTGCTTTACGGAGCTGTGGGCTAGAAAAACCCTCTTGCCTTTTCTCGTCTCCTTCTCCCTCTCTTCCTGATGGAGTTAAAATACGTTCCTCTCCTACAGGCCTATTGGAGGCAAGAGGCGTTATACTAAAAGAATCCTCTAAAACATCCGAAATCTCGACGTAATTAGCTGTAGTGATGATCTCATCAGCACTGAACCCAAAGGATGCCCTGTAAGCTTCAAGTTCCTCAGCATCCGATTTGCAAGTCTTGTTCTGCCTATTCTGATACGCATTTCCACCATTCGAGTAACCATCTGATTCCCTCGAAATACTTAGCCTACCACCAGCATTAGAAAACGATGACTGGTCGACGTAAAACTGGGCAAACGTCTCCGGGCAGAAGAAATTCGAATCTTGACGCGACTTTGTGTACGCAGGCTCTTGTGGAGTAAAAGGCGATGATAAACAATCACCAGACGTCCTTGAGAAAACAGGCGATCTGAGAGTACTTGCAGGACTTCCAGGGTAAAGCGAATACGTTGCTTGAAGATCGTTCGCTTCGGAGCTTTTGATTTTTGCAGATGACGAAAGGAAACGAGCGTAAGGCACCTCTGGGGAAGACGGAGTTGTTAAATGTGCTAATTCGGGTGGAGGAGTTAGAGGCGCTGTAGATGGCTCAGTTGTGAAAGTCGAGAAAACGGGAGGAGATACGAGTTGGGTCTCGTGGGCGTACGGACCCGTGACGAACATGGTAGATGGAGGGCCTCCGGGTGAATTTGCAGACAAGAAACAGGTGGGCGACTGAGCTGTCGATGGGATTGCGGAATTCGAGAAAGAAGCGGGAGAAGATGGTGGAGCTAAAATGGAGAATGCGATTCCAGTAGTTTGATTGGGCAATCCACCGGGTTGAGGTCCATTTGGTTGATTTGATAAGGCGTTGGAATCCGGAATGCGAGATGCGGGTACGATACGCTTTCCGCGTTTTTGTTTACGGAAACAAGACAGTCCACCCCAACAACCGCTCCATCTCTTACGCTGCCAATAAACTAAATCGTTAATCCCTAACGTTCATGTAAAGAAATGTTATCTAATGGAAGAAAGACATAAGAAATGGTTATTAGATACAGACTTGACACCGAAATATCAAAGACAAAATGAGGTAAACCATCCAATCTAAAATTTAGAAATCAAAATCAGAACAGATCATGTTTTGTATACAAGCAATCAGGACTTGGATTTTCTTACTTTGTGAGTCAAGTGAACTGGCCCGGAGCTAATTATTTCAATTTTTATCACTTACTATAAAGAAAATAAATATATTAGCATAGACATAAAATCAGATCATTAAATATGGCAGATTTACTATATTCTAATCCAACAGCTAATATGACTGAAAAGATAAAGCCTTCAAGAAGGGGGAAAATATGATTTTCTTTAATAGATTAGCTATTTATTCAGTTCTCACTTAATCATTATGATGATTGCCACTGATGTTTTTCTCAGGTAAAGTGGTAAACTGTTTTAGTAACTATGAAATAATTTCTCTTTAAATTATTACCATGTTATACAGAAAAACTAAGAATTAGGGCAACATCAAGGTTCGAGCAAGATCTCATTTTCACAGGAAACTATTGCAAAAATATTACAGTTTATTTCTAATTTGAGCAGCTGCCCATCATTACAACTATTTGATCATCGGATATTTCAAAGTCTCCATATTTACGAACAAACTTAATTAATTAAGAAAATCTCATTTTAATGAGTACTCAGTATTTGCCACTCGGTGAAGGCACTTTTGAATGGACCAATAGAATATCTCCTTTTTAAGACGCAAGTCGTCCCAAAAGATTATTAGTTGTTGAATTGAAAACAGCTAACCTTTGATGTACTCTGTCCTACCATCAAGAAAGACAGAATATAAGTGAATATAGTTAATTCTTACGATGATGACTGCCTAAGCTCACGACACACAAATTCTACACCTAAAATGGACCATATTTGTACTTCTCGTTGTACCAGAAGCAAGAGATTAGGTGGTAAATAAAGAACTGAATAGATTCATAAATTAATATACCCGAGGTGGTGGTGGTTGCTGTGGGTGCAGAAATCGATTCTGCACCGTTGCCATAACAAGTTGGTTTGTGGAGTACCACAAGCTCAATCTCTATACGTCCGGTTGGTAGCGAGTACTGGCCCACTTGTAATTCCACAAAAGACACTTTCCAACTCTGCCGATCCTGTTTGCCTATTGGGAACTTTCATTTGTAAGTACAAATTCAATCACCAAAAATTGGGATGGAAATAATCATACGCCAATAGGCAAAGACATATTTACACAGCATAACCATTTGAAGAAAGATAAGCAGTAAATTTAATGGTGAAAACACATTAGACTCTCTAGAGAGCCATGGTTCTCTAATTGCATTGACAGAAGATTCGAATGTTGTGTATATTATCCATTTAAATTAGCTGCAGCGCATGCTCACGGACAGGCTTAGCAGATCTATGGAAATATTAGTCTTAAAGAAGCATTAAACATAGACCAGCTAAAATAAGGCTGCGATTGGATACCAAAATTTTGAATATTCGTTCCGCTAGAGAAATTGGTTTACCCCAAACATGTGACTACCTATAAAAAGCCTCAGAAAATACACTATTCACTCATTCTCTCTTTTTCTTCAATCACAACTACAAACTTTTAAAAATAACAAATCATTACTACACATTTTCCCATAGTCTCACTTATATTCAAAAATTTCTAATTATCAAGCATTTCCAATCATTATTTTACTATTTTTATATCACATCAACATTCTCATTTCATATCCAATTATACTCTAAAAAATTCATCATTCTTCTTTCAAAATATTTTTTATCACTATTCTCTAATGGAAAGAAAATTTTCAAAATGAAAGGATATCCAACCACGCCCTAAGTTCCTTGTTTTCTTTTTTTTTTTTTTTTGTGATGCCACTAAAAGCATTAGCAAAATAACATGGGCAAAGTTGCAAGTAAAATCAATACCAGTTTTATATATCACGACAGATTATTCACATATCATAATTTCAGATGGTTCCAATTCTTGTCCATCCCGATTTTGATATTCCAAATGCAGTTTTTGTCAGCTCTTGAACAAAATAATATTATACCATTTTCACCTGATAACTGGAAGAATAATAAGAAAACACAATTTTTTTCTGCTACAAACAAACAAGAAAGCGACCCTACTAAAAAAAAAAAACTAAAAATGCTGACTGCAACAGCCATTATACTCTTTGTAGCATAATTTTAAGAATAATTCCTACCAACCTCCAACAAAATCATCCCCACATAACATCATCTTAAGAAGAAAAAATCAATGAAAAAAAATTAAAAAAAAATTAACAAAACACACTCATCCACATCCTAAACCTGGACTTGTAAAACAGGGTGAAAAAAAAAAACAGAAAAATTAACTCATGAAGAAATCGTACCTGAAACATGTACTATCTACATTTCCATGAAAACTGCTACGAGGAAAAAAAACAACGGGCCGAAAGATCTGCAGAAGTTGAGTGATAATCTAGCTAAGAGAAAGACAGTGTGTGTAATGTGTGTGTTTTAATGGCGTATGAAAGGGGAAGAAAAGCAAAGGGCCAGATCTGATCAGTACTCTCTGGTTCGTTGATTGATTGAACTTTGAAGTGTTTGATAAATTGCCTTTTTTTTCTTTTTCTTTTTCTTTTTCTTTTTGGTTACTTTTTCCTTTTCTTCTTCCTTCTTCAAGAAAAAAAAAAAGAAAAAAGAAAAAAACAAAGGAAACGGGAAGACATAACGGCGTTACCGTGCCTGAGAGTTCCTTAACCAGATAGTGACTATGTGAGCAAGATGTAGCTGGAAATAGGGCTGCAATTGAATCGAGCCGAATCGAGTCGAGCTGTTGAGAGTTTGAGTTTGAATCGTTTATTATCGAGTCGAACTCGAGTTTGAATTTATCGAATATATTGATGACTCGCAAACTCTTCGAGCTTAATCGAATCTAAATGAGCATAGTAAATATCAATTATAAATTAAAGTTATTCTTCAGTTTGTTACAAAATAAAATTATATATTTCTAAGATGCATGATATATCTATTAAAACCTATGATTATATTTAAAAAAAGAATAAGTTTATTTAAAAGCTTTTATATTTATCATAAGTAAACGTAAAAAAATTAAAGTCAAACTATTAGTTTAATTTATACGAGCTTACTAACGAGTCTGCTCACAAAATAATTAATGAGCCTACTTACAAGCTAACGAACTGAATATATCTAAGTTTGAGTTTGATTCATTTATTTTAACGAGCTTCATTAAACGAACTCAAACGAATTTTTATTGAGTCGAGCTCCGAAAAACTCATGAGCAGTTTGGTTCATTTGCACCACGAGCGACTTTATTCATTTGCACCCTTGCTCGAAGGAGCATTTGGAAATTTCAGGGTCCCACAGTAGATTATACAAAGAAATACATCACTTGATAATTGTCTCACATTAATTTCTCTGTCGTATTTATATACTTCAAGTGTTAGTCATAACAAGTTCTCCGAATGTACCAAGTCCCCCAAATTTAATATTATCGTTGTTAATTTCTTCTCCAATACAATCAAACAAAAAAAGACTTTTACAAATTAATCAATCAAAAATAAATTTTAACTTAAAGACCAGCAGCTCTTTAAACCACCTTCATCGCCAATATAATCAAACAAAAAAAGGCATTTTCAAATTAAATTAAAAATAAATTTTAACTTAAAGACCACTATAACTATAAATGACTATTTATGCTACTTATAAACCCACAAAAGTTGTTTTGTTGGGACGAGATTTCACTTTTAAGTGACATGCAAAAACAACTTGAGCTCCAGATTTGGTTGTGTGGAAAAATTCTGTATAATTTATTTAAGATGTAAACTAATAATATAACTAATCGGTAAAAATACTGTCACAACTTAACATATAGATAGACGTACGGGTATCAGTATCAAGCAAAAACTTGTATGAGACGGTCTCGAGCATTATGCTGAAACGGATCCTATACATGAATAGAATTTCAACCCAGACCCAAACATATTAAAAAAACCCATATTTTCTGTGTTTTGTAAGATGCGTCTCACAAACTAAGTACATGAGACGGTCTCATATACGACCACCTCTATCGTGGCAATTCGGATATGAAATGCAGACAAATACGACGATATATTCCTGTCAGCTGTGCAATGAGGAAGGAAATTGAACTTAAATACAGCATAATTATTGCTTGTTCCAAGAGAAAATGCATCAAACAAGAAAAAAACATGTGCATCACAAAACCAAGTTTAAATGTGTGCCCGAGCAAATCCCAGACATTCTATTATTAATGAAAGAGCAAGCCTTCTTGTGTGTCTATTGTTACTCTTCAATCTTGTCAGCAGCAAAATATCTCCTTTCAAACATAGGAGATTTGCCAAAGAGCACAATGACATAATGAAAAAGATGGCGAATAGAAGTACACCAGATAGAGGCGTATTTCCGTCTTAGATGAAGTTTCGGATGTCTAACGACTTCACTTCAGGCATTTCTTCATCCTTGAACTCTTCCCTGCAACAAAAAAAGTTGGGAGGATGTAAAGGTTCAATCTCTTCAAGATCAACGATCAAGATCACATTGCATGTGATTTTCATTTTTCACAGAGAATAACATACCGTTTCTTCTGAGTGTCCATTGCTTCGAGAGCATCCTTCTTCAGCTCCTCCAGTTGGGCTTTTGCAATTTTAAGTTCCAACTGTTCCTCGTATTTTGGCAGATCTTCTTTACGAATGCCTAGCCTACATGATGATAAGTTAATCAGTAAAATCCAACAGGAAGCACCAAAGAGCTGAATGCAACATTTATCGTTGATTTTCACAATGGTGCGCAAAATAGATGATTGCGTGTATAAATTTGGCTGAAAAACATTTAGGCTAATGTTTCAAAACAAAGGTATATCATTTCCGATGGAATAAACAATCATCCACATATACCAATTACTAGTTAAAAAATATTAAAAATATTTATCAATGTTAATTTATTCTTCCATAAGAATTAAAAAGCTTACTTTTGGTTGACTTTATCAAACTCTGCCTTCAGGAGGGCCATTCCTTTTATCATTTCTCAGAAGTGGCTTCTTCAATTCTTTTTCAACTTTGTCCAGTGCATCCATCATCATAGCCTCTGCACCTAGTTCATCGACAAGGCCTCTCCTGCCAAAGATAGATTTAAAAATGAAC
Source organism: Rehmannia glutinosa (assembly GCA_016081115.2). Classification (NCBI taxonomy): domain Eukaryota; kingdom Viridiplantae; phylum Streptophyta; class Magnoliopsida; order Lamiales; family Orobanchaceae; genus Rehmannia; species Rehmannia glutinosa. The sequence continues at coordinate 84,114 of JABTTQ020001566.1, forward strand.
AATGGTGGGAGGAGTTGGGTGATTGCAGGTTCAAACAATACATTCACAAAATATTTACTTTTTGATTTCTAAAGAAAATAACTATGTTAAATAATAATTAGCAACGAAAAGTAGCCAAAAATGTCTGTAAGAACAGCAACAATAACTATGATAAAGGAATGCATGAATGCCATGAAAGTTTAAGCAGAAACCCAAAAACATATAAGCTACAAATATTCAACAAACTTATAGTCCAGGTTATCAGCCCAATACTTTAGCTTAATGAACCAGAGAAAGTAAGAATTGTATATATTGTGTATTTTGACAGTTCATAAGAGAGTGGTAAAACATAGCATTGTAGAGAATATTCATCCACAAACTCAGAACAAAAGCAAAAACCAGTCTAAAAATATGTACAAGCAAGGCCTGAATGTAAGAACATACTTGACCCTAATGTCCTTCAGGGCCAGCAAATAGGATCGAGCATCAGGAATATCTTGTGTTCGTGTTTCAATAGTGTATTTGATCCTCTGTGACTCGGAGAAAAGATCAGCCCTACAGGTATATTCACAACAAAAAAGAAAAAAAAAAAAATTAGATAAGGTCATATATGAATATATGATCAGAAAGGCTTAACAACAAGATGCTTTATCAAGACAAGAAAAGGAAACAGCAGTAACAGAGGAGCTACTGATACAAGGTAAACCTGAAAATGGCTAAAATGAAGTTAGCACAGATACAGATGTTGCAAAGAAGAAAAATGAAGAGAATGTTGAGAGAGACGTTATGTAATACAAGACAAGAAATCTATCATGTTCTAAATGATATAGTACTTTTGAAACTATATGATGAAATGCAAAGATTATTTGATAAATACCAGATGTTTCGACAGAAAAGTGAGAAATCAAGTTTAATTAATGGCTGGCAAGCTCAAACAAAAGATATAAGAATTTGTTGCAGATATTCTTTAATCATGTCATGCTAACCAAACAATACTTCCAACGGAATCAGGTCATGCTAACCAAACAATACTTCCAATGGAGCAAGAGTTAAATAATGATGGATTTACACTGAGTCTACTTCAGTGGATGATAGGTTTTATCATGATTCAACAATTAGATACCATGGTTTACTTACTTTTTCTCACTTCAAAAAAGGGAAATATTATTTGTGGGGTTACAAACACAATATAGAAAATTTAAAGACGCCAGTAAACAAAGATTCACCAGAACAATAGAAGATCTTACTTTTCTCTTACAGTCTTCATGACTTTGGCATATTCAGCCACAGCAGCAGGATCATCGGGATCAATGGTGATCTTCTCTTTCCGGAGAACCCCCATTGCTGTATCAAATTTCTTCTTAACCTCAAGAAATATACCCTTCAACATCTCTTCAGAAGTATGTGCAACAGTCAGAAGCTCTGATTAGGGCATTATATTGACTTTCAAAACTTTAAATATCACATGCACCTCAAAGTGGGACATAAAGCACAGCAATAATACTGCCTACCAACAGGTAGTAGCTAAAACAAAAGAAAATTTGTAATCCATCAGAATCCAGCAAATAATTCAACATTTTCAAGCAACTGAGGCACCCTACAAAGGCTATGTTGTTGAGAATATATGTAAAGATTAGGAATGATGCATTGAACAAACAACAAGTGAATCCTTAGTAAAGACCACAATCACATTAAGCAAAAGAAATTTCCAAAATCTAACACATCAGGGATACAACAGAACAATGTGATGTGGCAGCTATAGAGAGCTCATTGGCATTGTTTTTTGTGTATTAAAGATCTTCAATTGGAACATCATACTCAGTGAATGCTGGTTCCCTAATTTATTTAGGTGACGTTAACAACTAAAAAGAAATGATTTTCTTTCTTTTTTTTTACCTTATCTTTTATTTATTTTCAAGCATATATCATTTGCATGCAGGAATGATTTGACTTCTTGGTCATCACAGATGATATCACATGCTGAGTGCTCTAAAATAACTGACAAATGGAGTGAAGCATTTCACATCACATTTTTATTACCAGCCCTCTGAATTGACCTTACCCATTAAGGTACGCAAAATCAACATATAACATAAACAATAAATATTAAATCAGCATTTAAATAACAAAAAAGGTAACAAGAAGACGAATAGTAACTATACGATATAAAAAATCCTTCTATTTGACCTCATATGACAGATGTTGGAATAAGCATATATAAGTAGGCATATCCTAAGAAAATACTGGAAGGAAAAGTGAATTCAGGATAGGCTGACCACTTTAAAACAAAAATTTGTTATTTGTCACTCAACCTAAAAATTCAGCCAATACAATTCCCATCAGTATAAGGTTCAAGATAATACTCTTCCCACAAGTGCCATATGAAGATAATTTTTAATGTGACCGAACCATTCTCCCCAATTCCTCTAATGCTGTCACAGAGGGCACTTCACCAGCCACCGGAAATCTAATTAATTTCTTGATCTGTCCACTTGATATTCACAGATTCATCAACAGTAAATTACTCAAACAGTCCCAACTGCTTATTTTATAATCCCTTTGGTTTTTCAATCCACAAACCAAGCTTCATGGAGCATCAATCACAAAAACTATTTTACATGCAATCACTCTCCCCATTCTGTCAAATAACTTCTTGTGATTAAAAATATATGGTGTCAACATGGATCAAACAGATCATTCAAAGTGTGGTATAATTGTCTTCTCAGCATATTCTCCGTAAAAATTTCAAAACATTTCCCCAACATTTTAGTAATCATCAGCACTAAACACGCTAATTAAAAAAAAAAAATCAATCAATCCTCGAGACAGTTACAACAAAGAGAATTTCCAAATCAAATTTAGAACTCACCATCACCCTTTAAAGCAGAGGGAGCACTACCAGCTCCTTTGGCAAAGGAACGAGCTGGAATAACATACTCCGATCGCAGTACACTTTGCCCAGTGTACGCCTTCAACAAAATTAAAAAAGTCAAAAAAAAAAAAAAAACAATTAAATCGATACCCACACTTCAGCACAGGCAAAATCAGCAATAACAACCGTAATGAGAAAACATTTTCATCCAAGAATCAGACACTTCGACAACCTTTTTTCACTCAAAACAAACCCTAGCATTTCGCCAATAGATCCACTCAATAAAAAAAAGAACGCGAATAGAAAAGGTAGAGATAGAGAGATCAACCTGGCGAGCAGATCTGGAGAGTAAGCGAGTGGCGAAAGCCATTTTTTCGGATTGGAAGAGCGATTGTGTGGAGTTTCTTCAGTGTTCTTTGTTTCTGAGGGGGATCCTCTGGTATTTTTCAGCAATTCAGCTGACCTAGTTTTTTCAGGATTTCAAGGAAAAGGGCAAAAATGGAATTTTGTAAAAAGAAAAAAAAATTGAATATAATGGAAGAAACGGTGTCGTCTTGTGCTTGTATTCAGCTCCTCTGGGCTCTCTCTTCATGGGCCATAAGAATAGTGGGCTTCCACGTACATAATGGACTCGTTTGGGATAATTGATGGAAACTGTGGGAAATGATAAATGTGAACTTTTATTTGGGGATTAATTTAGTGAACTTTTATTTGGGGATTTATTTGTGTGTCATTTATCATAGAAAATAATTTTGAATTGTGTTTGAGATCATTGATTACAAGTAATTTAAAGACAAATGACTAAGTTGCCCTTGTATATTTTACCGAAATCAGCCAAATTGTTCATTTTTTAAGGATGTGTAAGTCATTTCATAAGGTTGGAAAATTTTGTACAAATTAATAACACTTCAGGGGTGTGATCCAATTTCAATTGAAATGTGGATTAATTCGTGGCCCGAACACTATCCTACGGGCCCAAATCATTAACCCCAAACACAATAATAACACATGATAAGGATATTTTTCACCTCTATCATTAAACCCAAACGAGTTTTGTATTCATCAAATTTGGAAGCGTGAATAGCGTCATCCATAACATTATTTATTAGCTTTTTTGTTTATGTTGTCAGTTGAGAAGGTCCTTAGTGGGTAACTGGGTATAGGCTATAGGGTTTATATTAAAAATTGTTTGTTTTGGATGCATAGGGTGCAAAACACCGATTTTAAAAAGAAAGCTTTTTCTTTTTGGCTATCCTAGGCCTCCTTGCGTCCGTGAAACACTGTTCTGAAAATTCCCGTTTAGTTCGGATTAGTTCCCACTTAGATACTAAGCCTTCTTTATCTGCCTACGTTATTTCTTTTGCCTAGGCTCCACCTAGGTGATAGATTGGGTCTGCCCGCCTAAAACCTAGCGCTTTTTAAAACATTTGCCGTGAAGAAGAAAGAAAAGGGGGGGACTCATTTGTTATAATTCACACGTATACCAGCTACAATTAGAAAATGCCTCATGCATGTCCCATGAGAACAGGATAATAAAGGAAGAGACGCACACACTTGTATGAGTCGAATCCAGGTCAATCGTCATTACAACACAATATTCTACCACTGGACACAAAGTTGATCCCTGTTTAAATCAAGTTCAAAATATACAAAGTGTGACGATGGGCCAAATAGCAGCGACCATATATAAAAGCCTTTACTCAAACAATAAATTCTCAAATAGCAACGAGCATATATAAATGCCTTTACTCAAACAATAAATCCTCAGATCTCAAACTTCTTGATTACATTAATACATGGCCGAGAAAAAGCATTTGGACAGACTCCAACTTTAGAGTTCAAACCAAATAATATACAAAAACGGAAATATAAGACTAGTAAGGAGATGACGATTATTCCAGAAGAATGGAAGTAATAACAATAAGACTAGTAATCATTTGTCATTAATCGAATAGAACCCTCAAACCAGGGAAAATTAAACTGCAAGCATGAGAAACACCATGTATGTCATGCAACCGAAAAATACCAACCCATCAACAAGCGTTAGCTGATACGACCCAAACAATTCAGCTCCGAATCAAAGCTTTTGTAACATTATGAAGAAGAAAAACATAAGCCTCTCAAAACTAAAAAATGTCCGTGTCAAAACGAAAGATTACAACCAGACATGTATCCGGATTAAATGAACATGGTTCAATGGGTCCAAACGGAAAGGGAACTCAATCTTGAAAACATAGTATACAGTGCATACAAAAGAGTGGCCATAAATAACAGCCTAAAAGAAAAGAATCACTAAGAAGAAAGGTAACCCCATGAATTTGACATAAAATGTTTTTAGATCAGCAAGCACAACCACCTTGTTGTTCTGTTTCTGTAACAGTCTCCGGCATGCCCTGGAAGTATCTGCAGGTGCCGACTTAAAACAATTAGAAAGAACAAACCAAATAAAATAAAAGGCTTAAGAATCTGAAAGAAGCATTTGAGAAATCCCATTGGGTCCACACACACAAAAGATAAAAAATTTTTTTTTTTTTTTTTAAAAAAAAAATCCGAGGGAAGGGATAAATTTCAAAGAAACTAAAAGATACCGGGTTCGAAAACAGAACGTATCTTGAGCTTCTTTTTTCGTGTACTATGATTTATATGAAATTCAATGTTGAAGGGCCTATTTCCCAATTTACAAATTACATATTACTAATATACTTAGAATTACTTTTTAATTCTATTTGGTGGAGAATAATTCCAATATTACATAGCTTGGGGGGGTTTCTCCATAACCCCCAGCACTTGTATAGGCGAGCATATCATGTAACTGTAAGTGCGTAGTTTGTGTATATATATGCATGTCAGTATAATTGAAAAGTAGGGAGAAGGATGATGACAAAGTTCGGTCTTCTATTTTCACAAGCAAACGCTGCAATTCAAAAGTTTTAAGTCTCACTCACATGTCTTGGTCATTCTCATTGGCTAAAGCAGCCTTTGCAATACATAAGAATGCAGGATCAACATTGTAGTCCTCTTTTGCTGATGTCTCAAAGTAAGGTATGTTCCTTTTGATGCGCACCATTCCTTGGCTTTCTTCTCGGAAACCTGAAATTTAATTTGGTCAGAGTCAAATATAATGCTTATAAATTAATGCGCACAGAAATCGACTTACCACTCTGCTATTACCACCATCAATATCAATCTTGTTTCCTAATAATATAAACGGAAATGTCTTTGGGTCGTGCGGGTTAGCCTGCATCACAACAAAATCCAGTTAATTTCACGTCAGGTTACCAGCACCAACCATATCATAATCATGAACCAATAGCCATAAGAAGACAGGGCCCAGTGGAGTTGAATTAGATATAAAACATTTGGGCTAGTCATAATGATTCTACTGAGTTAAAAGACAGTAGTCACACATGAACTTGTCATAATAATATTGTGTCACTCTTGTCATAAATCCACAAAAAAAAAGAAAATAAATAAATAAAAACGTAAATGAGGTGAGAAAGTAAATTAGACCATGAACTTGTTTGATTATGTTCGCTGAAGCTCACTTCCAAAGATAAAGTTAATGGGTCTACAAAAACAAAAGATTGTGAAGATTACCTATTCTCATACACGCAAATCCTATTACACCCTCACTTCGTCACGAGTATTTGTTCTTATGAAACATAGCTCATTGGAAAAGCAGCAAACCACCCTCTGTGTCTAAAGGCACCAAAAAGTGCCGGGTCAACTCACTTCTGATTGCAATCAAAGGCCCATCCATTTTCATACTTACAGACATGCACAACACAGATCTGGTCAAATCATAATCCGGACTTGAACAAAAATCATCTCAAACTATTCTCCTGCCAGTTAGTTGTTTCTGTATATTATGTCACAAGACATAATCTAAAGCCTTCACCAAGTAAATCATTCGGGCAGAGTTCTCATTGATAACATCCACAAACGAAAGGTCTGGTTGCATTACGACGTATTTGAACATGCTAGTAGACAATAGGATAAATGCTACACAGGTCATAATATTACTTAAAAAAAGGTAACTCAAATGACCACATATATTTAACTCCTGGCTTTGCGTTGGTGAGAAGGATAATCTAAAGCTTAAAGTTCTTACTATAAATTCCAGTACGATGCGTAACTGTTAATTTTAGTTTCAGGGCCTTCATTTTTACAGCATTATTTTCGAATTGCTTTTATTTTTAGATACTCTTAGTATGCTCATTAATCAGAATAGTTAACAAATTCAACTTTTAGGAAATTAGAAGCAGGTTATAATCAACTTTTTTATGTTACTAAGTGATCTAGTAAAGTGTCCTAATCAAACTTTCTCAAAGGCCAAGGCAACCAGATAAACTTGAACCTAATAGCCTCAACCTACAACTGCTGGCTTTATGGCGGATAGCTGAATTATATAATCAAGAGTTCTCCTTTATGAATCACGTGCAAACAATATATAAATTACTGTAAGAAATATAAGCTCCATAACCCATGTACGGCACAAACTTGCCTGTTACATAATTGGTATTTCATGCTCATGCATCAATATTCTTAAAATGGTCCCATGCAATATCAAATATTTCCTGGTTAGAGAAACGACTATACGGCTATGGAGTATCGGAAAATTGAAAAGAAAATAGAATGGAGTCAGATACAAGTAGCAGGAGTATACTACATATTCAGGCACAACGAGGGTACTTTTTGATATTTATCAAGATTCAGGTCAATATAATACTAAAAAATAAAATATGAAATTATGTGAAATCTTTCTGGATTATTTCTTCTAATTTTGATCTTCCATTGTATCTTTATTTCTTATTTCCAACAAAAAAAATGAGTAGATCTCATAAACAATAAATGAAATTATGAGAATCAATTAAATGAGTCAAACTCGTGACCTTATCTTGTATTCACATTATTGACATATATTGTATGAAATACTTGTTATACATACATACATACATACATATAAATATGTATATAAGATAAATGCAGTATATAAGATAAATGCACACACACACACATATGTCTACAAAAACGAATGTACTTATATTCTACTAGTTATATGCATACATATATATATATATGTATGCATGTCTACATATAACTATATAATTTTAAAATACATATTTACTTGCATATAAAGTATATATATTTCAATTTTTCATTCACACGCACACAAATATAGAGAGCAAGTCAAAAGGAAACCCATTCCATTGCCTCAATGTCCTCATAAAAACCGAAAGACCGAGCATAGTATTTAACTGTGACATGAAAGTGACAATTATCATTTTCTCCTTCAAACTACCACGAGCTAAATTTTACTCTCCTGCATAAGCCAGCTATCCTAAAGATACATTGTCTACCTTGCTATATTTACTATTAAAAACTCAACCATTCTTTTCTTGCCTTTAGCATCCAATGTGCAATTCAAAAATTCCCAATAACTGCAAAACAAGAAACTCCTCTAGCAGACGCAAGGAGCAATACAGGAAAAAACATTATGTTTCAAAAACAAACTCCCATTAAGACTACAAAGCAGGCAACTAATCCATAAGAACGCAGCACAAAAATCACCAACCTGCTTGAGAAATTCTTCATGCCAGTTGTCAAGGGTATCAAAGGACCTCATCACGTTCACGTCATATACCAAAACACAGCAATCTGCCCCTCTATAAAATGCAACTCCAAGACTTTGAAATCTCTCTTGACCAGCAGTGTCCCAAATCTGCCAAACCCAAAATGCAGGTTCATCCCCTCAACAACTAAAACTCGAATGTCACGCAAATTCACATACAAAAATAAAACCAAACAAATTTCCAATAGAAAACAAAAAAACCCACTTGAAGAGTGACGAGGCGATCATCAATTTGAAGTTCCTTGGTGACAAAATCTGCCCCGATGGTAGCTTTGTACTGCTGACTGAATTTCTTATGTACATATCTATTTGACCAGTTAAGGAACCCTCACGCAATACTATAGTAAAACACGCAGAAATCTAAGAGCAACATCATCAATTTAATCAAACTCCAAAAAAAAAATATATTGCAAAATCAGCCAGATCAATGTGAATAACAAATGAAAAAGGATACTGGTTCATCAACGATGTTTTGCCCACCCTGAAAAAAAAATAACAAAATCGCATACATAAATTTTAACACCTAACCCTAAACTCAGAATCAATAAATCAAATCCAATAAGAAAACAACAACACAATACCCGCTGTCGCCGAGCACGATGACTTTGAGCAAAGTTCGCCTACGCAACGACATTTGATACCGATTAATTAACTAAATCTTTATTTTTCAATATTTTCCTCACCAAATTTGAGAGGAAAATTGTGTGTCTGGGTGAAATGTGGGGAGATGAGAAGGGACACGAAAAAGGGGCGCCAATTTCGATCTGAATCACAAACACTATTGACCTTTTTTTTTTTGTTTTTTTCTTTCCTTTTCTGTCTGATAAGACGAATTTAGGCGTTAATAAATTCCTATTTATCAAAATTATTTTGTGATTACACTATTGGTGGAAATTAGGCCGGGCTGGGCTGGGCTGGGCTGGTATAGGCCCTTTGGACTAGAGAGCAAAATTGGGCTCGCCCGGCCCAAAATTTGTTCGTGTCAATATTTTCATGACCCATGTAATATATTTTGCTTCGTGTCAGTCGAGTCGATCGAACTATTTTGGCCTATTAGGCTAGGTAAAATAGGTTGGGTCTTTTCACGCATGCAAATTCATGACCCAATTTGGTCTTATCGTCGATCTCTAGTTTAGAGTGTATTCTTTATCCTTTTAACTTTACTAAAATACCCTCCATACAACCTTCAACCGTTCTTAACTATCGCCACCACAGTTTTATACATGCTACACTTAAAGGAATACTCCATGTGAATAATTACCATAGATTTATTGTGAATATACACAAATTCACGTAGAATCACACACAATAAGCGTGTGTTGTATGCAAATATATGATAAATATTATACATAATGTATTCCTCCAGAGCACTGTCGTCTTCCATGGTCTCTGCCACTTTGTGTTGTCATATTTACATAATTAATTAATTCATACATCATATTCATATATTACGAATTATGCCACAAAAAGGAGATTTCTTGAAAATCAGACAAAAAAGGAAAATGTGAAATTGTGAATAGTGTACCGACATACTTATTAAACTTTTCAAAAATATCGTTAACATACCCGTTCCTTGACTCATGGAGAAAATAAAAGAGAAGTTAGATAATTTGTAGTAGAATAGTTGATGGGCACATTCAAAGTTAATTATTAAATTAAAGTTAAATAAAAGTTGAAACTAAATTACAACTACTAAAATAAAATAAATATAGTGCAATTTGATTTATTTGAACCAGAATTAGTACATAGCTCAAACCAAGATAAGAATTTCAATAGCTAAAATCACCTAGTCCTCATTCGAAATAACATATTAAACAAGGGTTACCCTAGATTACTAGAAGTTTGTAACACAAATTTTGTATCCGTAAAATTACGAACACGAAAACGTAGTACAAATGGAATATTTATAAATCAAATTAGATAATGTAGGTCACAATTTCTATGAATCCTCTTATCTCTTCAATAACAATATTTGGATTTTCGAAGGTAAATTCCACTTTCCACGCTTGATCTCTTTTGAGCTTGAATTTGATATCCAATAATGTTTATTTCAGGGCTGAACAGCTTAATCCCGAATTAAACGCTATCTTTCAGTCGAATCCGTGATGAACGTCTTGAACTGCGCCTCGAACACCATAGATTCCTTGGATTTGGACTTCTTAATTTTAGAGAATTTGCATATTGCTTAGACTTCTCTAGAATTTTGTGTATCCACAAATTATGAAGAGGACCTATATTTACAGGTGTAGGATGAAGATTCTTGACATAATTATCGGATGAAAAAAACTGTAAGTTGTAAACACTTGAAGCTATTTGATATTATCTGCCATGTTAATAATAACAGAGGATAATAACAATAGAATGAAACTGTTCAATACAGCAAGCTGATTTTTTCTACCCTGTTCCTCAGCTTCAGTTTTTACAAACCAGTAAAGCATAACAAACGAAAATGTTTCACCTACCATGTCACAGAGTAGTTAAGCAAAGCAGAAAACAAAATCGACGGAGCCAAAACATTCTCGTACTGTAGCCACGAGCAAAACCATACAACAAATCGATAATCTTACTACGGGTAACTGAGTAGCGCAAACCAACTTAAAAAGAGTAAAATAAATTAGGAATTTAGATTTTTTTTTAAATCTGAAATTCGTGTGAAGAGTCTAAAGTCTCAGTTGAGGTATCGTTCTAGAAAACTCTTAGTTCTCTTCCTCATTCGTGTGAAAACAATAACCACACAAGCTAAAACCCATGGAGGAATGCGGCCACCAGAGAAGTTGAACTTTTTCGCCCATGCTGGAGTCTCCTTCATAACCACCACGATCATGAATGTTATCACTGCTACCCCGAGTAATATCTTGGTAACGGGCTTGAGCAGTGAGTCCTGCATTTAGGAGCATAAAATAAGTCCAAGATAATCTCAATAGGCTAACGCCCAAAGTGTAATTTTCTCATATGTTCATCTACTAGCAAGTGGGGACGGACATATGAACATGAAATGAAGAATTCAATATTGTCAATAACCGGAAATCTGAAATTACTATGGAGCTAGCATGATGCATAATTGTCCGATAAAATCCTTGTAATAGATACCCTGATTAAATTATTAATCCTACACAGGTTTGAGTCTGTGGAAGGTAAGAATATAGAAAGGTAAGAATATCGAAATCATTTGAAATGTTACATAATGCAATTTTAAACAAAAAGCAGCCTATGTTTGCTAAGTTTGATAAATCTTTGGACACCCTAATTCCTTTGCAATATGTCCAGATTTGGATCCTATGGTGTTTGATGTTGACGAAGACTGTGTATGAACCATGCCATGCCACTATTACTTCAAGTTCATTAGATTTCACTAATCAAAATTTAAGAGCTTGGAAGCCATTGCAATGTTAGGATAAGGTCCATTGTATAACTGAAAGTGGTTCTTCGAGGCCCACACACAGTTTGACAACTTTTGGCAGTCTGGTTCATTAATTGGTTAATTCTAAAGGAGCACTTGACGTGGATGAAGATCTTAAGATTTTTGGGTGTAAGCATTCCATACTCAACTTTTGCTTTCATTTCAATAAATGCCACTTATCAAACAATTAAAATGCACGTAGCAGGTAACAGAAAGATTCAATCTTATGAATCAGAAATTGTGCATGATCACGTATAAGAGCAAATGAAGTACAATTTCAAGAATCCAATACTCACACATCAGAAAACAGGTGAAAAGTCGGACTGATAAAGCAATAAGTGGCACTTCAGATGGAGTTTATATCCTAATGATTAATTCCAAACTTGCATAAAAAATCTTTCCGGTTGTTCCCAAGAAAACCAGAAAGCAGACAACTCAAAATTCTTCCATTATACAAACACTATTTGGAAATAAGACAAGATCAACAAACAGATTTGCATACAGATTCATGCATAATGGGTTTGTAAAGATTTGTTTAAGAACCAGATTCATTGGGACAACGCTTCTATACAGACCAGGATCTGCCAAAAGTAGATCAACTTTCATATACGGTGGCAGGGCTCCTAAAAGATATTCCAGCACCACCAAAAAAAGGTGCAAAAAAAAAAAAAACAAGATTCTAGCACCACCAAAAGGGTGCCAAAAAGACAAGTTTTAATTTTCCAAAAAACAGCTTGTGGTGTGACTTTCCTGGAAGTGGTTAGTTTTGGCCATTTCTCAATGTTCACTTTTCGCACAATATATGTACAATGACATTCTCATGGATGACTCAATGGACACAAAACCATGGTATTAATGTCAGCCCTATGACAATATGTGAAGTGTTCCAAGGAAATATGTATGTGATAATATTCACCCAGAGTAACCCGTGTTCCGTGAAAAGTATTAGGTCAACCTCAACCTTAACCATACAAACATCAAAAAAAGCATTTTAAGATGTTGATTGTAATGAAAAAAGCAGTAGTCTATATAACTGTTGGTTTGTAGCCCTGATCACCAACAATAGTTTGAGTTTTGACTTAATATTATATAAAAGGCTTCAAGAACCACTATATTTCATTCACTTCTCACCATTTTGAAGAAATATCACCCAATTTTCATCCACTGGTTTACTTGTGCACAATACTGGGTTGTTTCCATAAAGATACAACATCAATGACATGGGGATGGCATGATATTATGCCACCAATCCATCATTCATCACATTTAAAAGAAAACTGCAACTTTAACAATATGGTTGAGCAATAAAATCAAACAGAGTTGAAGTTTGAGGACAATCTCTTCATGAGATGCAAAATGTATTAAGCAAGTTGATTCGAAATTCAGGAATCACATAGCTGCGACATATAATTAAGCGGATAATAATTAGTTCCGAACAGAGTGGAAGACAACAGGTTGCGGTTGTCTCTCTAGTCTCTATCATGGACAAGTGAAAATGGAAGAAATTCTTAGGACGGGTGTTGTCATCAGTGAAACTGACAGAGCAATAGACCCCCACCCCCACCCCCCCACTCCCCAAAAAAAATGGAAAATGAAAGTCAAGTATTTTCATTTTCACTCAACAATACTATAAGTCTTACAGTAGGTACATCATCAAAGAAAGGGAACGTGAAAATTAAGGCGAACCATGCACCGCTAGTAACCCATATATCGAACAGAAATTGAGGAAAAAAGATACAAATGTCAATGCTCAGCTCAATAATTTCTTCATTTGACTCACTTCAAGAAGAAGATGGTTTACACGTTAGGAAAAGGCAGGCTTCCAAGAGGAGAACATGTACTATTCTAAACTTACCACCAGCTTAATAATCTCGTACATCAATAAATACAGAATTTACATTCCAATCCTGTTGAGCTTTTGGTATTGCCAAAATCTTTCTTAATGAAGATAAGTTTTTTTTTTTTCTCTAAAACACAATGTCAAAGCATCAAATTGTTTATATCGCATATTAATGATATTATATCAGGTCATAACACGCAATTTCTGCCATGATTCTGAAAAACATATTAGAGTAACATAGAGAATGCTACTGCAATAACACTTGTGACCAAATTAATCTGTTGAACAATCTCAGCTAAGTTACTCAACACATTCAAAACCAATTCAATTTCCACCATGATAAGGCCAGTCTCACACACACAAACATATTCACTCCTGCATAAAATAGTATGCAATGATTTGTGCCCCAAAATTGGTCGGTTAAGACACAAAAATTTCCCTTCAAATCTCGACGCAACACGTTCATAATTCCACAAACGCAATAAAATAAGCAAAAAAACATCAAATTTGGCACATCAATATCTGTTTGTGAAATTTTACCTTGGGCTCGCCATCGACGTAAATAACGCCACCATCTCTGTAGGTGAGCAACGACCGGCCATTCCTCGGGTTGAACCGGATGGGCACGCCCCGGCCCGATCCGGGGGTGAATGCATAAATCGATTTGAAGCCATACTTGTCCAGAATTTCACGGACCTCCAGCTGGTCCTGGTCCCAACCGGTCAGACCCGTTTTGATGACGTCGATCGGACCCTTCCCTTGCCTGTACACGTGCACCTCCGCCTCCGGCACTTTCGTTGTAACGGTTCGGGTCCTTTGTGTAATCGGGTCGGATTCAGGAATCTGCTGTAACAACGGCGTCGCTTCTTCTTCTTCTTCTTCGATTTCTCCGACCCGGTTAATGTTCGCCATATCTGTAATTGGGTTTTCACTTGTGTTGTTTGTTTGTTTGTTTTGTTTCTTTGTTATATATATACATAAATTTAGGGGTGTCAATTTCGGACCTGACATGCAAATTCAACGCAAACCTAACACGAATTAATGAGTATGGGTTCAGGTTTCATGGGTTTGGGTCGAAATTGGGTCAAACTCGAATAATATGTTAATTAAACATGTTGGGTTCGGGTCAACCTACTTTGACATATTTAACCCGTATAACCCGTTTGTAAATTTAAAAAAAAACTAAGCAAAATAATTCATTGTAAGAAAAATTAAAAACAAGACAAGCTTTTAAAACTTAAATGCTAAAACCTTCTTAATTATGTTTGTTGTTATTATTTTACATATTTTTTTTTTATGTTATCCTCAAAATATGATTAGTATATTATGTGATTTATGCAATTATGTTTTTTTTTTTGCATGTTGTGAATTTTGATATTTTTTTATTAATTGAATAGAGCATCATTGTGGTTGATTTAATAAAAAAAATTATTCAGTTGAGACTATTATTAAATGTACATAAAAATAATTTTATTAAACGGGTTAAGTTAAATGGTTGGAGTCCGAGTTACCCGTGAAATAAATAAGTTCGAGTTTGAGTTCAAGATTTCGATACTTAATAATTAAATGGGTCGAGTCCGAATTGGCTTATTATAACCCACAAACCCATGAACCCGAATCCAACCTAAATTGACGCTCCTAATACATACATACATACCTTCATTTCGATATTTTGAAATTATAAATCTTAGCCTATGATTATTAAGTTATCACATCAAACCCCTATATTCCATTTTTGGGAGATGAATACCTTTTATTTAATAGGTTAATCTACAAGAATATATAATTTCAGCATTAGCTAGTCAAAAATACTTTATTTTTAGGGATAATTACAAGAAGTACCCCTGATGTTTGACATAATTACAAAAAAACCCAACTAACTTTAAAACTTACAAAAAATACCTCTGAAGTTTGAAATATATTTCAAAATCCCCCTTCATATTTGTAAAATCATTGCAGATTACCCCTAATTTTAACACTAAATCAAACCTCAGAGGTGCTTTTTGTAAGTTTTAAAGTTATATGGTTTTTTTGTAATTAGATCAAACCTCATGGGTACTTTTTGCAATTATCCTTTAAAGTCGCCATATACTTAATTGAGACTTTTGGATTATTGGATTCAACGATCTTTGAATTATGGGGTTCAACGATCATAATTCAACGATCGGCATTGATGTTGTGGCAGCATCGAGGTCTACATGGATTTATGGGTCCATTGTCCACGTGTGGCCTTACAAAGTCCCTCGTGCCCCTCATAGCACGTGAAATGCAGGGCTTTGCATTTTTAGTCACTGGTCATTCTAACCATCAACTATAATTTTTGGTCTAGCAATTGGGGCTTGATCCTAACAATTGGTATCATAGAGAGGTTGCGAATTCGAATCGCTTAGGGCCTCATTTGGGAAGTGGGATTGTTGGATCCAACAATCTCTTTCAAGAATTCACTTACGATTGTTGGATTACATGGATTTATGATGTCCACGTCCGCCCACAACATGTGAAACAGGGGGGAATAGTCTTACTAACCATTAATTATAACTTTTGGTCTAGTTGTTGGGGCTTAATCCTATCGATTTGAATCAGAACGAGGTTACAGGTTCAAATCCCCTAGGTGTCGTTGAGGGAGAGATTGTTAGATTATTGTATCCAAAAATCTCTCTTAGAGATTCACTATCGACCAAATCACCGGGATCACAGGGGGGAGATTGTTGAATTATTGGATCCAACAATCTCTCTTATGGATTCTTTGTAGATTGTTGGATTATGGGGTCTAGCGACTGACATCAGTGCTATAACGACCCAAACTATTGAGGTCCACATGGATTTATGGGATCAATGTGGGGCCTGAAACCCCTCATGCCAACTTGCAACACGTAAAGACTGAGGTCCACATGGATTTATGGGGTCTATGTATGGCCTGAAACCCCTCATCGCAACACGTGAAACGTGGGATTAGTGTCTAGCGACTAACATCAGTGTTGTAACAACCCAAACTGTTGAGGTCCACATGGATTTTTGAGGTCCATGTGTAGCCTGAAACCCTCACGTGTGGCTTGTAACCCCTCATGCCCGCTCGCAGCACGTGAAACGTGGGGTTCTGTCCTTCTAGTCAAGGGAAAAAATAGTCATGCTAACTATTATCTATAGCTTTTGTTCTGAGGCTTGATCCTTATAGAGACGTTATCCAAGAAGCATTTATAACCTACGTTTTTGTTTCTCAATCTGTACTACTGTTATCATTTCGATTCCACTTACTGGTATTGCGAAATTGGTGTAAACATGTTTCTTCTTTTCAAACGAGAGAAACAAAACAAACTATAATCATAATCAAAAGGACATCCTATTATACTTGTGAACACATCCTTAACCTGTTATTACAATACTTGTCAACCAGGTCTTTGTTCTTTTCTTTCAGTGGGTTAAATTAATTTTCAATAGTTTCATTTTAAAATAGAATCCATAAATTGTCAGGTTTTCCAGGAGATCATAAAAAAATGGGCCAATTACAAAACCCCTTGAGGTTCGGACTAATTACAAAAAACACAAAAAAAAAAGAGATTTTCAAAAATTACAAACCCCCCCTAGTTTGATTTGTTTTACGTTTCCCCTTTTCATATGGAAAAAAGCATTTCAAAAGCTCTCCCTAGGTTTATCAAAATATTACAGTTACCCCCTTTAATTTATTAAAAAATCTTGGTTTTTTTGTAATTAGCTCAAACCTTAGGGGGACTTTTTGTAATTATCCCTAAAAAATTGTAAATAAATTGCTAACTGCTGTGAGGTAACTCTAACAAAATGCTGGTCTAATGAAACAAATCAACTCCAGAAGGTTTATATCATATATATGCAAAATAAATTGAAAACCTCTATTTGGGACAAGTTGGACACTTTCTGTCCCACAAAAAAACTCCCATAAACTATATCTCATCAAACATCATTTGGTTTACAAATGGACTGTGAAATTTAGTATTTTGAAACTCACAGCAAAAGGAATTTTTGTAATGCTTTTAACATCATAGACTCACAGAGGGGAAACCTCAACCAACATATATCTCATAAACACAATTCCGACTACGATTCCACTCGGTTTTGTGTCCGGCCTCTGAGCATCTCTTATTCCGGCTGCCGGTTGCAATCAGCAAAAGCCCAAGCAACATCGATAAACCAACTAAAATTTCAGTAATTTATGGTATCTTGAAGAGTTTTTTCAATTTAAACAGCAGTCTCTTCTCTTCCACAGACAAATCTTCCTGCATATATTGAATTGAAAAAGCATCGAGTTACTTCTCCGTGAAACATCGTGACAAAAGCAGTATAATATGATACAGATTACAGAGATAATTATAAATAGGGTTAATTACAAAAAGTACCCCTGAGGTTTGGCCTAATTACAAAAAAACCCAGCTAACTTTCAAATTACAAAAAGTACTCCCGAGGTTCGATTCAGTGTTAAAATTAAGGGGTAAACTGCAATGATTATTTAAATATGAAGGGGGATTTTGAAATATATTTTACTTACAAAGTGGTTAAATGTTAGACAAAATAAAACCTCAGGGGTATTTTTTGTAATTCTGAAAGTTAGCTGGGTATTTTTTGTAATTAGGTCAAACCTCAAGGGTACTTTTTGTAATTAACCCTTATAAATATTACCCTTGAGATTTAGCTTAATTACAAAAAGAAAAAAAAATCCAATTACAGATACCGCCTTAATATATGTTTCAATTTCACAAATTGCACCTATCGAGGGGGATAATTTGTAAAGCAAATACAAACCTACGACGGTATTCGTAATTTTAAAAGATAATGTTTTTTTTTTAATTAGGCTAAATCTCAGGGCGTCTTTGTAATTAACAATTATCGCAATCGTATAAGAGAAAGAAGATGCAGTAATTTTCAAAGTATACAAACCGCGTAATTTTCTTTGAGTGCGTCAAGTGAGTTTCTACTGATTTTGCTCACAAGCTCATCCTCCATCTCAAAATGCCTGCCAAACATTTTTTGCTGCTCCTCAGGATTACTGCCAATTATCTGTGAGAAACGAGACAGCAGATTAAAGAAAACTTCAGCATTATACGGGATATATTTTCTAACAGTATACAACAGTAGCATATCTAACAAAAAACATAAAATCAGCATATCACCAATCATTGGATATATAACCACAATTTTCCTAGATAATATATAGCGTGATTGCTCGATCCTTATCTCAAGCCTAGAAACTTAATGTAACTTATTAACTACTCTGCTTATACGAGAATTACTCAAACCATATCTTGATGATTATTATGGGGCATTGAAACAGGTCTATAACAGCCCAAAATTACCAAAAAGATGATCCTTGAAGGGTTAAGTACTGAGTAGAAAAGTGTGTGGATGTGTAAGAATGAGGTGTTCACAGCTTTCTGTGCGAAAATCATGGGTACTGATTTTTTTGCTGCCGTACAAATATATAGACAAAGTCAGGGTTGGGAAAAGAGACGAACAACTAGAAAATCAAATACAACATAAATTGACATCAATAGACTCATGCAAAATCAAGGTGTTTAAGCTCCTTCGTACACAGAGCACCCAAGACATTAAGTGTCTTGTCCAAAGCCTTCCCCTTTTACACACAGGCTAACAAGTTGAAGCTATCCACATATAATTCATGTTATAGCTTATCAAAAAGAACATGGAAATTGTCTTAAATTTTCGCTATCCACGCTTAGATATTCTAGATAGTGACAAGAAGACATGCAGAATTCGTGAGGAGATTTTCAAGGTCCAGTTCATCAATCATCTTAATTAGTACAAGTTATCAACGCCAACGGAAATTGATTATAATGCCGCCAACATCCTGAAGATGAACTATATAGAAGAAAGTATCCCTTGCCCTACTTGTCATTTCAAGAATCTATGTAGGGTCCAAGGTTCCACATATAGCAGGAAGAAGGTAGTAGATGCTCATCTAAGTAGCGTAAATATCTTTCAACATCTTGTCTGAGATTTTTTACCTCCAGGCATTCAATTCAAATGTATCATATATAAAGAATAAGAGGTATGGGCAACCAAACATCACAAAAGAAATCATATACCTTAATGGCCACCTTCTGCCCCTTTTTGGCATAATCAACTGGCTTGTGATTATTCTCAATGGAGGCTATCCGACCAATTTCAATGAAATCTCTTTGAGGAACGCATATAGGAGTTCCAACCTGTAAGACAGCAGAGTATATTAATATGATGACATTTTAATAAAAGAAAAAGAAATACATATCTAAATGCAATGACAGAAGAGACCGCAATTAGAACCACTAATCACTAGAACCAACACATAAGAAAAATATAGAAAGATGAACATGACATGCGAAGCACACTATGGCATAAATGAAATGCAAGACAAACTATGATCTCAAAATAGAAATACAAAAATAAAACAAATAATACTGTTAACAAACAATAGGAAGATTCGACAGGATAGCATAAGCTTGAATAGAATGAAACTACAAGTAGAACATATACAAAAATATTTTGTCATAAAAAAACATTGCTCCCTTAACTTTAAAATTGAATGTGGTTTGATTTGGCACAAAAGCTGAAATTGTACAGATGAAAATTCTGATACTTTAAACCCTTCAGGTTAGGTGGTGATGAAAAACAGCAAGCATGTTTCGCTTTAGTCATAAACATGTTTCTCTTAAATGTCCAGTGGCAGAAACTTAGAGAATGCAGATTAACAAATCAATTACCTTTGCTGTGCCCTCGAGGACATCAACCCCCAAAACAATGGGATCCTTCTTATTGAACACACAGTTTGGCATGATCTTAAGGACACACGGAAAACTGCTTCGTCAGCAGCTTCTTTCTTCTTTTCCTCCTTAAGATTATCTATGTAAGCCTTAAATTGATCAAACAAATGGTAAATAATGTCCGCAATAAAAATTTTCACACCAACTTCATCGGCGAGCTCCCGCGCCTCTTGTGTTACTTTAACATCGAAAGCCAATATTGTCCCATATTCCTTTTTCTTCTCAAGCATGACACTTGCCTTCATCACGTCCTTCTTGTGTACCGGCCCTATGCTTATACCACTGACAGGTATGTTAACTGCAGGTGTCTTCAAGAACTCCAGTAATGCTTCTAATGACCCAAGAGTAGATGCCTGAACATAAACACCCTCACCACTTTTGTCAATCCTACTCATCACCGACTTCATATCTTCCATAGCTGTTTCTTTGATGTCTTCCAAATCATCATGAGGGCCAACAACATAGAGACTAGTGCCTGCAATGGTATGCTCAAGACCCTACAAAGATAAGGAGGAAAACACACAGACACAAAGTTATACATCGAAAGTAAAGTTACCTAACAAGACAACTAAAACAAAGTTAATCATCAAAATCAATGACCATGTTATGAGTGTTACATCTAACAAGGTGACAGCAACACCTATTCACATTGGGGAAAAAAAAAGAATAAAAAATCATGTTAAATAAAAGAAAAAACTTTTCACACAATCATCTATTTAAGTGATGACTTTCTAGAAACACTTTCTAGAAAGTCAGCACTGCCATAGTAGATCTATGGATGATAAGAAGTCCTAATACAGTATCATAGGCACCGCTATGAAGTCAATAAATCATGTGTTGGAAATACAGTTCCAAAGAGTACCATAATATAGCATTCTTGAGTGAGGCATTTCATATTAGTTATCATATACTTCCAGTCTGACCCAAACATACATAACAACCATTGGGCAAGCCAGTGTGGCGAGTATGTCTTTATGCTTTCTAGATAACAAGTAGTAAGCATCTCTTTTTTATAATTTAGTAATCTTCCAGTTTCGGCCTTTGGAAGGCCAAGGCACATCAACGCAATGAGACAGGGTTACCTGGGCAGTGATCTTGATACCCTGTGCAGCCTTGATTTCTTTATGATGCAAATAAGTTCCCTGAAACAAAATAATGACAAAATAGTGAGACGTTATATATAATAAATCTAATGCTTTGAGTTATTCCATGAAAACAATCACTTCCAGAAGTATGTTCTGATTAGCACCATGACAGGATGAGATATTACAAAGAAAATGCATTTGAAGATCCAGATCAAAACCTTTCTCCAAACTCAACAAATTTGATTAGCCTAGTAACAGTTTGCTTCCAGGAAGACAAAACTCGATGAAAAAACAGTTTGGAACAAGTTTCGGAAACTTCCATGCAAAGTTCTTGGCAACTACAGGCAATAAAAACAATAAGCTGCTCTATGAACCAAAGAGATTCGCGATTAGACATGCAAGCAACCCATTGCTCGAAATTGACTCCTTTTGACTTCACTGTGGATATATTACATGTCAGGAAGAACGGAAACGGAACAGCCTATAAAAAGAAAAGGCTAGATTATACGATAAACAAGTTTGCTTCATTAAATGAGTTGCTGACAAGAATGCAGGCCAAAAACAAAGGTGTCCAGACACAAGTGTCATTCCCCTAATCACTCGTGTCTAACCCTATATAATTACAACCAGGAAAGAACTTGATCATAAGAAAAACATATTGGAACAAAACAAATAAGTAAACAAACTCATCAACTGTTAAAATGATCTGAGAAGTTTCACCTTCACTCGGAGCTCCTTCATCGGATGGGGTGTTAATAACGCTCTTATTGTGGTCACAATGGGCCCCTACATTATATATGTATAGCAATTAGTGTGAATATCTTCCATTAAAGAAACAAAAATAAAAATGAAGCATATAATGCATACCTGCATGCCACAAACAACTATTTGATCTCCTTCATGAAGCACGCCGTTCACTAACACCACATCAATTGTTGTCCCATGTCCTTCGACAACTTTTACCTCCAAGACAGTACACTGCAGCAGGGTCGAAGGTAAATAATCAGAAATTTCTCACTGGACTCTCTCTCTCTCACTGTCAAGGAGGTGATAGGAAAGCAAACCTGCACTTCATTGCTGTATGTAAGTCTTTTCACCATTGACCTCTGGGCCCACTGAATCAGTAGCAACAATAAATCGGGGATCCCTTCTCCGCTGTTCGCCATAATCACCAAAATTTGAGATGATGTAGAGGAAATTTTAAGTTCTTGAGAGAATGCAAAACAGATATAAAATTTCACTAATGATGAAGTGCTTAGTCAACAAAAACCTTATAGCACTAGTGGGGACAATGCTGAAAGTCTCTCCCATTTTTTTGTTCTTGTAATACAATTCCGTATTTAGACCTTGCTCCATAAACTTTCCCTTAATCTATAAACAACAAAATACTTGTATCAGATAAGACAAACCAAATGAGCTGAAGTTTATGGTAAAAAAAGAGATAAGCATTACCTTTTCAAGCCTATCATTAAACTCAAATTCGACGTCTCTTGTCTGTTGCCTCATTGCATTTCTTATTGGCGCATTGCGGCATGTTTTCCATCCATACAATCTGTCCACCTGAAAGTCAGAAAGAGTAAACCAAACTAAAATGATTAGAAAACATGGGTACAAAGACTTGGCAGAAGATGGGTTACAAGGTGACTCACTTTATTCAAGGCTACTATGAAGTCAGTATTTCTCATCTTCAAAAGATTGAGTGATTCAATGGTCTGTGGCTCCAACCCATGCATTATATCGACAACCAAAATTGCAATATCACACAATCCGGATCCTCGAGAACGCAAATTAGTAAAAGATTCGTGTCCAGGTGTATCAATCACTAACAGACCTGGGACATTCAGCGCCGCATCAGGTTTCAGTTCCCTAGTTCTCTCACGTATATTCTCAGCAGGGAAATAGGTCGCTCCAATTTGCTGTGTAATCCCACCAGCCTCACCTTCTTGGACATTAGTACCTCTTATACAATCAAGCAACTTCGTTTTACCAGTATCAACATGACCCATAATACAACATATTGGGGACCGGAGGTCTTGTACATTCGGATCGTCTGATTTTTGTTGTTCCTCTTTAGCTAGAGCTTTTTATTCTTCTTGTCTGGATTAACAGGAATCTCGTTATTGTTCTTGTCAGCCTCACCCTCGGAGTTCTTTTTCTTAACGTCCACATTCTCAGATCTATGTGGCATCACTGAAGCAACTTTCTCAGTCAAACCAATTGTCTTGGTTGGAACAGAAGGCAGGCCAACATCTTGAGTAGCAGTCCGTGCATTTTTTATCTCCTTCCTAAGTGTAGGTTCAGG
Source organism: Rehmannia glutinosa (assembly GCA_016081115.2). Lineage (NCBI taxonomy): Eukaryota > Viridiplantae > Streptophyta > Magnoliopsida > Lamiales > Orobanchaceae > Rehmannia > Rehmannia glutinosa. Next base: position 108,012 of record JABTTQ020001566.1, read on the forward strand.
CTCTGTGTCAACTTCCTCATCAGCAAATGCACCTGGCAATTTCAGATCAGCTTCATCCCAACTTTTAGCATCCCATTCTTCATCATCATCATCATCATCATCATCATCACCTTCTTCTTCGTCATCACCAACTCCATTCTCTTGAACTACATCAGTAGCATCAGTTTTATCCTTTGCACTCGATGAAGCCACATCCTCAACTTTCTCGGCTTCCACAGAGTCCAGTTCCGACACAATTTCTTGCTGGTTTTCTTTTGAATCCGTGCCCTCAACACTATCTAAAGTGGCTGTTCCATTGAGTTGAGCTTGTGGCTTTGGCTTTTTTTCTCGATACAGAGGTCGTTTGCGGGTGCTCCAGCAGGTTCTCCAGTGGGTAATTGCAAGCTAGCATTAGCTAGTATTTGTTTCCTCATTGCCTCTAACCTACGAGCTTCTTCCTTCTGTTTCCCTGTGAGAAGCTTCCCTTCCTGCTTTTTCTTCAGAAGCTTCTCCTTCTCTTTTTCCTTCTTTAAGCGCTTTTTCTCTTCTGCTATCCTTTCCTCCTCTTCCTTCCTAAGCCTTTCCTCCTCCTCTTTCCTCAGCCGCTCCTCTTCTTCCCGTTTTTCTTCTCTTCGGCTTCCCTCATTCTGGCAAGTTTCTCCTGCATCTCCCTGACATGCTTTGGAACTTTCTTCCCTGTTAATTTATTATTTGTCTCGGTTTTGGTTTCTTCCTGTTTTTCCTCCGCTGCAGGGGCAGGTGCAGCTGCCTTTTTTCTCTTTATCTTTTTCCTTCTTCTTTTTCTTCTTTTTTGACGTTAAAGACTCTACAGCTTCTTCAGCTTCCTCTGGAGGAGGTACAGTTGGAGGCTCCACAGAAGTTGGAACATGTTTTGGCTCAGGAGGTACCGCACCAAGCTCAGCTAGAATTTTGTCCAAGTCGTCTTCTTCTTGACCAGTTTTCCCACCCTTCTTTTTCTTCTTTTTTGTTCTTTGAAGTATCTGCCACATCTTCATTTGTCTGCTTTTTAGTTGTAGACTCATCAATACGTTGATTCGGCTCAATAAAATCAGAGGACGCATCACCATTCCCAAGTTCAAAATCAGCATCAGTAATAACATTCTTCTTTTTAGACGACTTCTTCTTACCTGAAAATTTAACCGCTGAGACATCTTCCTCCTGATCATCGCCGCCACCTTCTGCCAAATCATCCCCAATCTTTGAAACAGAAGTATCCTCATCATTTTCTTCATCAAGCACAGCTGCACTAAATGAATTTCCAGAAGCCTTCTTCAAACCCTTCGATGACTTTTTCTTCTTTTTACCTGTAAAACTAATTCCAACATCCTCATCTTCCTCTTTAGAACTCTCCTCTTTGTCTTTACTCTCTTCCTCGGCGTCAAGCAAGTCAAACGCAGAAGACACACTTACACCACTCTTCTTACTCTTTGAAGGCTTCTTCTTCCCGGAAAATGCAATCACCGGCACGCCTTGTTCCTCATCCTCCTCATCATTATCCTTCCCTTCATTATCATCTTGATCCTCATCTTCTCCCAATAACCCAAAAGCCGAAGCACTAAACATACTATTATTTCCGCTCTTTTTCCCCTTAGCCTTCTTTTTACCAGCGAATTTGATCACTGGTGCATCCTCATCCTCCTCCTCGTCCCCAACCTCATTATCCCTCACATCTTCATCCTCATCCTTCAGTTCCATTTTCTTCGGCCCCCCTTTTTTGCCCTTCTTTTTGTTACCAACCGGTGCCACCTTCTCTTCCGGTACAACAGCATCCTCTGATAATTCAGTTCCAATAGAATACTCATCATCAGCAATTGCAAACGCCTTTTTCTTCGATTTACCTCCCGCACCACCCCCTGCCGGGCCACTCTCCTCATCAACGGCAGTTGGCTTCTTTCTCCCCATCAGATTATTCTTACCGTGATTTCGACTGATAAATTAACTCCCACAATTCACCAAAAATTCCTGCCAAAACCACCAGTTTCGAATCAGTCCTGATCAACAACACACACTATTATTATTATTTTTTAAATTCCGATATTAAGCGTTACCCCAAATCAAATCCCAAATATTCCACAGAAACACGTAAACTAAAACAAATTGCAGATATAATTAAAATCCATCACAATTCACATAAGAATCAAATCAGTAATCAGCGGTTACTCACCTGGGCCTGTGGGCGAAACGATCGGAGAGACAACCAACAACAAAATTATAGATATATATATCTGTGTCCGTGTGTGTATATATATATATGGTAATAGTGTGCAAGAAGAGGTCTTAGCGTTGCAGATGTGTAGAGTGTTTGTGTTTTTTTGTTTTGCAATTGCAGGATCTGAAGGTAGGGTTGAGAAACTCTGCTGATTGGAGAGAGGGTCGGGTTTTTATAAATGGGCCTTCACGCCGCCTAGATGTGGATCGGGTTATATCCAGTAATCCATTTAAATTAGGGATAATTACAAAAAGTACCCTTGAGGTTTGGCCTAATTACAAAAAACTCAGATAACTTTCAAAATTATAAAAATACCTCTAAGGTTTGATTCAGTGGTAAAAATAAGTAGAGGTGTCAATTCAGGTATGGCCCGAATATAAGCCCAAGTTGGGCCAAGAATTTTCAGGCCCGAAAATGATCGGGCCTATTTTGGACCGGCCTAACAAGCCCACGATCCGATCGGCCAACTTAAAATGCATTACACAGGCCAGACTGGGCCATGGAGAAATCGGTCCAATGGATTTTGGGTCGGCCCAAATTGGTCCGATTTTTTTCTTTGGCTCGACGGGTCGGTACTGGACTGGCAGGGGCTGGTCTGATTGTCACCTCTAAAATAAGGGGCTAACTGTAATATTTTTATAAATATGAGGGAGGAAGAGGGTGAATGTTAGACAGAATAAAACTTCAAGGGTGTTTTTTGTAATTTAAAAGTTGGTTGTTTTTTTTTAATTAGAGCAAACGTTAAGGGTACTCTTTGTAATTAACCCTTTAAATTAAATAAAATGTATTTATGACAAACTAAAATTACAAGAAAAATATACTTTTTATAGAGCTTGAAAATTCATTATTTTAGCCTTCGATTTTATTTATTTATTTTTGAATCGTGGATTCATTTTATGCGTCTTTAAGTATAAGTGGGTAAAGTAATGCAATTGAAAGTACAAGAGAGTAAAGTAATACTCAACGAGTGTATATGAGGCAAAATGAGATTTACCCTAAAATAAAATAAGGGGGCGCTTTTTGCACACCTATTTTTGATGAATACACCATTTACTTCGTACACCCCACCATATTTTACAAATTCACCTAATTACTTAATACACCCCCTCTATATTTTCCATCTTACTCTTCCAGCAAAAACCCAATTTTACATTCCTTCAACATATACATACATCCATCACAAAAAAATATACAGTGGAACGTCAGCGGTATAATCTAGTGTTCAAGAGTTAATTTTTTCACTAACCTGCTATTCTGATAGTAGCATTAGATGTGAAAATGTACCCCCCCCCACCCTTTTATATAGATTTAAAGTTTTATGAGTTGTGTTTGAAATGGTGTTGCAAATTTTTTATTTTTTTTTTATGTCAAATTCGTGCATTTTTTCCCTCTATTTTCAAATAGGCATGATGGTCATTTTCTTTTAAAGGGTGGTATGATCGTGTCATCTTTTTTTAGAAAAATATGGATCTCACGGTTTCCATTTTTTCATTCAAAAAAAGGGTGGCATTATCATACCACTTTTTTTCTTTTATAATATAGATTTTGAACTAATATGGTCTTTCTGAAATATATATTAGTTCTCACCAGTTTGAATCCTAAAGAACCTCTAGAGGTTTCATCTCCTATAAAAGCGTTGTACACTAGACAATCAGACATAGTGTTGGGCAAAATGCAGCCCAACCCATGGATTGGCCGACTAACCTGAGGTTTGCGTTGGATTGGACAATGACTTTTAGGCCGCAACTTTTTGGGCCTATTTGGCGCAACCTGATTGGCCTATGGGCCGGGATAAGCCCAACTTTTAACCAAACCTGAAAACTTTTGTGTATAAAATGCACACACGAGTTGGGTTGGAACAAACAATTTCTTGCCCCGATTAAAATAAAAGATACTTATTAGTTATTACTTATTATCATCCAACAGTTTGCCTTTGATGTTGTTCTAAAGAAAATCTACAGAAACATAGTTCAAACATAATCAAAAGATTATGTCAAAACCAGAAAAACCATAATCAAAAGATTACTTGGGTTTTAAAACCTAAATTTAGTCGGTAAATGAAGAAAGTAAAATGAATTACAAGAAGATTGAATCCTGCACAATGGCGGAGCCAGGAGACCCTAGCAGGATGGGCCGATATACAAAAATAAGGTGAGTCAGATAGAAAATCCGAAAAAACAAACAAATTATTACTATTTAAAAAAAAAACAATCTCACTATTTTTTTTTCAAAAAGGGCTGGGCCAGGGCCCAGGTAAGCCTAGCCCTAAATCCGCCAATGATTCTGCACTTATTTTAGATAGAATTAACGAACAAATAGACGTAAAATCCAAAACAAAGTTGAAAACCGTCGTAACATTGGTAAAAGAGTGGAAATGAATATGCTTTCATTTTGTGTTAGAAAATAGTGGTGAAAAAAATTTGAAGAAAAAATATGAATTTTGAGAGTGTGACTGGATATGAGATGAAAAAAATAACAATGAAAGTTGATTTGATATAAAAATAGTAAAATAATGATTAAATATGATTGATAGTTAGAAATTTGTGAGTGGTTGAATAGTAGAATTTGTAGGACAATGTGTAATAATGATTACTTGTTTCTGAAAAAGTATGTAGATGTGATTAGAGCTACCAAAATCATCGAGTTGGACCAGCACGGCCCGTTGGGATTGGATGAGAAATCGGGCCGAACCAAACAACGATGGGACCAACCCGGTTTTTTCTGGCCGAATGGGCCAGGCCAAAAATGCCTAGTTTTTTCGGATCTAATAAATTACAGCTCAGCTAAGTGAAAATATTGGGCTGATCGGGCCGGTCCAACTGGTTGATCTGAAATTGACACCTCTAGATATGGTTGATATGAGAAAATGTGAAAGTGAATGGATAGTATATTTTTTTCGAAAATTTTCATAAATAATTGCATGTTAGGTTAAAAAAAATAATTTAACAGAAAAAAATAAAAAATATTTCATATCCAATCTCTACCTATAAAGCTCGTAAAGAAGTCGTGGCCACAACTTTAATTTGAATCTATTAATTAATTTCCATTTTATGTTTGAAAAAGTCCTCTGATCAAAGGAAAGTAAAACATTTGTTCTTCTTCTTCTTCTTCTTCTTCTTCTTCTTTTTTTTTTTTTTAATAAATCACCCATTATTTATCTCCGTACTTAATTGACAATTTTTTTTTTCGTTTTTGAACCAACAGGATTCTTGAATAATTATATTTTTTATTAGTGAAATACCAAGTAATTAAATTTTGTTCTGTAATCCACATATTTTTTGACATTAGTAATGAATGCCATGTAATGAAAGATCTATTATGACATAACAAAATAAGCAACATATATATGGAAAAAAATTCACATGTTAAATTGACTTGCCTAATCAATATTATTTCAATTACCGATTCCAACACATTTTCCTTTTTAACAAACATCATAAGAATCTTATTTTACATACTTTCGAACATATATACTATATAATTGACTTTCAAAAATTAAATCAAATCGACCAAATAATTTATTTTACTTTTATGTATCTATACACGTGAATTTTTTTTTTTTTTTTTAGTACAAAGGGGAATTTTGTTTTACAGTGAATTGTTGAAACACACTACTACGACATTCTTAAAATTATTTGTGAAATATATGCATTAATTAAGACACAATATAAAAGAAGGATTAAAAAAAGTAAATAAATAATTAGTAAATAAGGGTTTGGCTGAGGAAAGAAAGTACACATTAATAAACACCTTCCATAAGAAATAAAATATTCTCTAATAATATACCAAAATTAGACATGTAATTTAAAAAATAAAATCAGACATGTAATAATATCAATAAAGATTTTATGCAAAAAAAACTAGCAATTAAAAGTCGGATTGCATAGAGAATAGTATAACAATAAAACCAGCAGGCAATAAAAAAATTGGATTCTTTTTTATTTAGAAGTGATTGTCATAATATTTCCCATATATATAATTCACGAGACTCTATATAAACTAGGATTTACGACATTTTTTTTTTATCCGAGTCTTATTTGCAAAAGCTTTAATTATCCTTTGAATCTAAAGATGGATATATTGAGTTTTCACTGGGGAATCGCCCTTTTGTGCCTTTATTTCGTTGTTGGTTGTAGTCATGGTTGGGACAATAATGTAAAGAGGTTGGTTCCCTCGAGTCCGAATCGAGAAGAGTCTCCAGAGGTCCCACCTCCTCCAAAAGCTTTGTACAAGAATGTAAAGAGGTTGGTTCCCTCGGGTCCGAATCGAGAAGAGTCTCCAGAGGTCCCACCTCCTCCGAAAGCTTTATACAATAATGTAAAGAGGTTAGTTCCTTCGGGTTCGAATCGAGAAGAGTCTCCAGAGGTCCCACCTCCTCCAAAAGATTTATACAAGAATGTAAAGAGGCTAGTTCCCTCGGGTCCGAATCGAGAAGAGTCTCCAGAGATTCCAACCCCTCCAAAGTATTTCTTGAATTCAATCAAGAGGACTGTTCCAACAGGTCCAAATCATCAAGAGTCTCCGGAAGTCCCACCTACTCCGAAATATTTGTATAAGAATATAAAGAGGTTAGTTCCATCAGGTCCAAACAGAGAAGAGCCTCCCGAGACTCCATTTGATACAATCAAGAGGTTGGTTCCCACTGGTCCTAATCCTCAAGAGTCTCTAGAAGTCCCACCACCTCCAAAATATTTGTTGGGTTCAATCAAGAGGACAGTTCCTACAGGGCCGAATCGACAAGAGTCTCCAGATGTTCCGTCTCCTCCAAAACCATTTTTTTAGTAATATTTATGGAAATTAAAGGCTTGTCCCTAGTGGTTCATTATCCAATTGAGTCTCCCCTTTCTTAATTTATATAGAGTTATACACGACAATAGTTTTGGCTTTGTTAATCAATTTTATATTATTTATCTATCTTTTTGAAGTTAGTTTTTTTTTTCTTTTTTCTTTTTTCTGAAAGATCTTTTTAAAGTAAGTTATTGCATGTACAATTTTATTCGTGAAAACAAAACGCATAGCATTGTTTGAATCCCTCTTCGAAAAATTGAAAATAAATTAGAGTTATTAGTATCCAATGATTTGCACTTGATATAATGTTGTTCTAAAGAAATTAATTCTATAACGAAATTTCAACCATAATCAAAATATTTTGTCAGTAAAAGATAAAAAAAAAAATTAGATAGAGTTAAAGAATATATAGTAAAAAAAAAAAAAGTTAAAAACTGCCATAGCATTGTAAAGGAAGGTCTATAATGCTCATAAAGAATTATTTTTTAGAGAATTTCATTCAATACGTCTATTGAATAAATATAATGTTTATTTTCTATTTCTGTCTAATAACGCATAATTAATCAAATTCAAATATTTGATAAGAGTTCTCAATTAATTAATGATAGAAAAACACAAATGTTTTGAGAACTAATCGACGTGTGGATTGATGAAATGAGACAATCGAAATTCGTGTGCTAGATAGATATGCTCATATACAATTATACATCATGTAAGCAGAGCAACACAAATATTATCAAGGTCATGAATTAGAATTTGGACGATTCAGGCTAATTGCTTATGTGGTAAATATAACTGCTTGCGAAAATAAGTCTAAAAGTTATGTTAAAATTTTACAAATAAATTTTAAAATCAGTTTAAAAGTTTATAAATTAATAATTAGTATATAAATATATGAAAATAACTTTGATAATTATTTTAAAATTTTAAAAATGTAAACATACGAAAATAAATCTGGAAAATAAAAAAGTAAAATTGTACATCTAGAAATAACTAAACGAAGTCTAAAAAATGTTTAAATGATTTAGAAATTATTTAATATATCTGAAAAATACGGAATAAATTTTGAAATTTATTGGAATAAATCCAAATATTATCAAAATAAAATGTAAACATTTTTTTAATAAATATAAAATTTATTTAAACGTTTAATCATTGTTTAAAATAATTTAAAGTTACAAACTAAAATTTGAGAAGTACTTAAATAAATCTGAAAATTATAATTGAATCTAAAAAATTATTTTAATTATATTTTTAAATATTTTCTTCTTTAACTGTGTTTCAAATTTTAGTTTGTAATGTTAAATTACTTAAATAATGCTTACAATTTTTAATAAATTTAGAATTACTAAATAATATTTATATTTTATTTTAATAGTTCTTAGATTTATTCAAATAGTTTCGGAATTCATTCAGTAATTTTTAGATATATATATATATATTTTATTTCACAATTTTGGACTTCATTTAGTTATTATTGGATTAGTTAATTAATTTATATAATTTCATTTACAATTTTCCAGATTTATTTTTGTATATTCGAATCTTAATTGTTAATTCATAAATTACTAAAATAAATTTTTCATGGATTCAGATATTAATTGTTAATTTTGTAAACTTTTAAAGCAATCTTAAGATATTTCAGATTTATTTGTTAATTTTTTAAATATTTTTTAGAGTTATTTTTGCCACATAAGTCATTATTTTCTCCACATAAGCAATTAACCCAAATTGGGGCTCAACATTGAGGTTCATGTGACAGTTGGCCCAAATTTGAACAATCGAGCTCAATTTATCCCCAATTTGCTAAAATTTGAAAGTTATTGTCGCAAGTGTCCTTTTGCCAGGGGTATAGTTAGTGTCCTCGGTTTGTAATATAGCCTATACTTTCATATTAATTGTTTTTTTTCCATATGCGATTATTTGACTTATCTAATGATCAAACTATTGAATTTGTAAAATATTAAAAAAAAAATAAGTCATGGTAACAACATTGGAATCTGCTAATTCTCATTCAATGTTTGAAAAAGTCCTCATCAAAAAAGGAAAAGCTTTTTTGTTTTTTAATTTTTTTATTTTCAATATATATATCACCATACCTGGCAAATTTCTCATTGTTGAACCAATAGGATTCTTCAATAATTATATTTTTATTAGTGAAATACCAATTAAGTACTCCTTTTGCAATCAACATATTTTATGATATTAATATTAATGAATGCCATGAATTGACCTAACAAAATAAGCAACATATAAATTTTCACAATGTTAAATTGACTTGCCGAATCAATATTATTTCAACTACCAATTCGAACACATTTTCCTTTTTAACAATAATAATAAGAATCTTATTTTTAATTACATAATCTCGGACATACAATATAAACGGCTTTAAAAAATTCAATCAAATCGATCGAACAATTTATTTTCTTTTTATGCATATCTATGTATACACGTGAATTGTTGAAGCACACTACTACTACATACTTAAATCATGTGTGAAAAGTATGCATTAAGAAACAATATTGAAAAAGATTTCATAAAGGTAAATAAATCTATAAAAAAATTAGTAATTAATTAATGGCCTGGCTAAGGAAAGAAAGTAAATATAAACCTTCCATAAGAATGAGATTATTCTCGAAAAATATATCATAATAAGACATGTAATAATCATCAATTAAATCTATGCAATAAAACTAGCAATTAAAAATTAGATTGCATCGTTTCAAAAAATAAAATAAAAAGTGGGATTGCATGGAAAATAGTAACAATAAAACCAGCGAACAATAAAAAGTGGGAATCTTTTTTTATTTAGAAGTGATTGTCATAATATTTCCCATATATATAACTCACGAGACTCTATATAAACTAAGGATGTAAGACATAAAATTTTATCCGAGTTCTATTGGCAAAAGCTTTTATCCTTTGAATCTAAAGATGAATATAATGAGTTTTCATTGGGGAATCACCCTTTTATGCCTTTATTTCGTTCTTGGTTGTAGTCATGGCTTGGTAGAATTTGGTGGAAAGAGGTTGGTTCCCTCTGGTCCGAATCAACAAGAGTCTCCAGACGTTCCTCCTCTTTCAAAATATTCTTTTGGTTCCATTAAGAGGACAATTCCCACAGGTCCTAATCGCCAAGAGTCTCCAGAGGTCCCTCCTCCTCCAAAATTTTTGTTCGGTTCAATTAAGAGGACAGTTCCCTCTGGTCCTAATCAACAAGAGTCTCCAGACGTCCCTCCTCTTTCAAAATATTCGTTTGGTTCCATTAAGAGGACAGTTCCCACGGGTCCCAATCGCCAAGAGTCTCCAGATGTCCCTCCTTCTCCAAAATATTGATTGGGTTCAATTAAGAGTACAGTTCCATCAGGCCCGAATCAACAAGAGTCTCCGGAGGTCCCATCTCCTCCAAAATATTTATAATATAATAGGAAATATATAATATAGGTTTGTTTCTAGTGGTTCTGATTCTTCGTCGTTTTAATTTCCACAGCAAATTCCAATATTAATGCGAATTTTTGTCTAAACTACAAAAGTTTTGGCTTTGATAATCAATTTTATAATATTTATTTATCTTTTTGAAGTTAGTTAATTGCCTGTACAATTTCATTCGTGAAAACAAAACGCATAACCTTTTGAAGCCTCTTCAAAAAATTTAAAATTAATAATTTTTATTAGTATACAACGATTTGCCCTTGATTTCTTGTTCTAAAATAATTCTGTAAAGAAATTAATGTTCAACCATAATCAAAAGATTACTTACCTTTTAATAAAATCAAAATTTAGTTAGTAAAAGAAAAAATAAATGATTAAATTATTTTATATAGAATTGATGAATAATTAATAGTAAGCAAAAAAGGTAAAAAAAATGCCATACATTATAAGGGAGGGTCTATATAGCTCATAAAGAATTCTATTTTTTTTAGATAAATATTTCAGTCGGTAATTCATTCAATACATCAATTGCATAAAAGATAATGTTTATTTTCTATTTCTGGCTAATAACGCATATCAAATTCAAACGTTTTTTTTTTTTTTTGACGAAATGAGACAATTGAAAATCATGTGCTAGATAAATCATGTACCCAGAGAATCGCAAATATTACCGAGGTCATGAATAAGAGTGTAAATGAGTCGAGTCGAACACAGTATTAATGTTCAAATTTATTTGAATTTTAATTAAGCTTCAAAAGTTGTGTTTGAACATGGTTTGATTATTAATCGAATCGAGCTTTAGTCCAGCCAAACACGAATCGAACTCGAATAGCTTGATAGTTTTACAAATATTTTATTCTTTTTTTACTAATCAACCCGAGTTTTACATCTTATCGAATGAAAAAACGTGTTCAAGCGTGGCTATTAGGTTAACGAACATATCATTTTTCATGATCGATTTCGAATCGAGTATCGAGTAGTTTGGTTTAATCTTCGACCCTAGTCATGAATTTGAATTCTACATATATAATGTAAATTCTTTTATATAATTTTATGTAATATATAGTTGGTTGTTGATGGTTCATATTTCATAAATATTGTTGCAATAGATTATTGAATCTTCTCATATTTATTTAATTTTTCACATGTAATAAATATAGATATATTCATTGGCATTTTATCTACTCCTCCATGACTGTTTGACTGGGGCCATATTCGTAGAATTAATTGAGAAAAACTTTTAATACTTTCCTGTAATTGAATATAGTCTATAATTGCTATCTTATATTTAGAGTCAATAGATGAAGTATAAATTTCATTAATAAGAGTCTGATTTTATAAGTCATCCAAACAATTAATAATTAATACCAGAGAATGTAAAAATAATTTTATCTTCAAATGAGTTGGTGTATTGATATTTGGTCGTGTAATTGTCTCATATGGGACAACTCATTAGTCATTTTCATGTCCATTTAAATTGTCAATAGCTATGAGTGATTACGGTGCGATTTTGCAGTTTTTTTTACTTTAGCTATGAGTGATTACGGTGCAATTTTATAGTTTTTTTTTACTTAATTTCCAACTGAATTGTCATATGCGGTTTCACTGAAAATACAGTTTCCTTTTTACTTAATTTGTTTTGACAGTTTTAATAACCGAAAAGGTCATGTGATTGATTAAATAATATATTATTTCTTAGGATCTTAAATAAAATGCTGAAAATGTTGTAAAAATTAGAAAATTGTCATTTGTTTTGAAACAATATGCAAGTTTTGAAACAATATGCAATTTGTAAATAAAATGTACATTGCATTCTCTTTTAATTCAATTTACCTTAAAAAACATAACACGATTTAATGGGTAATATATTTTAATTGGAAGGGTTAATTGTAATATATTTTGAAAGCAAAACATAACGCATTTTTGCTACATTAAAGAAAGAATGTAAAACTAGTTTTTAGCTTCTTGGAGTTGAAGAGAGTATTTGCAATCACTGAAAAAAAAATGCACTTCTTAGTTTTTGGTTGAAAAAAATCACTTTATAGTGTTTGCAACGGCGTACTTCTACTTCTGATTCTACTTCATTTAATCAGAATCTTAAAGCAGGGATAGGAGCGCTTTAGATTTTTGCTTCTGTTTTCACTTTTACAAACAAATAAATACTTTCTAACTTTTCACCAAACACTTTCAACTTCCGATTCTATTTTCAAAGACTATCAACTTCTGATTTTGAACTATTTTTACGTCTACAATAAATCACTTCTTCTAACATCAGAAGTTTTTCCAAACACTCCCTAAGTCCAGTGAACAATAAGTAAAACTTATAAAACACAACAAACACTCCAAAAACAGCTTAAATCCATCCATAAGCTTAAAATCACAAAGAAAAATCTTAACAAACACTCTCTGTAAATGTATGATGTTCAAGTTTCTCAAATTATCATAATTCTCAACACTTAAAAACACATACAGAAAGCTAGTATTACTGTAAACTCATGAACTACCTTAGTATAATTCATCAGCAATAGGTTTTTGTACTAAGCAGGACAGCAGAAAACAAACTCATTACATCAACTTTGACAACTTCACTTATGATTCTACCCAAATCACTCTTGAGAAACAAAACAAATAAAACAACGTAAAATCGACGAAAAAACCCGACACCATCTCAACGTATACGATCGTACCAAGTAAAATCGACAGTACTAAAACCCAACCATTACCAGAAAAACGCCATTCCTCAGACCTCATTCGACTCGTTTGCACCAAACGAACCGTCCAACCATCCCTCGGCCTTAGCACGTTCGACAAAAATCTCAAACTGTTTCTTAGCATCCGGCACGTCCAACGCCAAGTCATCAATATTTTCGGCCACTCTGATAAACCCTTTGGTCATCTGATTCATAGTTATAAGCTGCATATCAAAACACTGCCTTAATAAACTCCACATTCTCTCATTCTTATTCTCCATTAACATCACCAGTGATTTTTTCACAACCTCATGGTGAAAAAACGGCATACCGAGTTCTTTTATGCAACGGCACGCCTCTCTCGTGTCCCCGCCGGCCTCAAACTCCTCCAACAACTTCCCGATTTTGTCCTTCACGTCCTCGATAGTCCACCCGTTTTTGCGGCTCCTCCGCCGCCCAAAGACCTCAGATACGCTCGCAGAGAGTCGGGCCTTGAGCAACGACATCGCCATTTGTATAACTTTATTTCCTACCGAATCCGCCCTTGGAAAATGACTCGCCGATTTCTTCCAACTCCTGTGGGGTCAAAACTTCATCGACCTCGGCCCGCGCTAGAAACATCGCGGATCTCGGCGGCACGACGGGGATATCGAGGGCGGTATCGTCCGCCGATTCGATCAAAGCATTATAAATCCACTCACAACATCATCGATGGAAAACACAGAGAGACAAAAGTAAAAACAGAAGCCATTTCTTTCTCTCTCTGTTTCTTCCGATCCATCGCCAACGTGATCGGTTTCTTCACGAAAATCGCGTTCATTTCGGCTAAATACGAGCCGTTCTCGAATTCTAAACAACGGCTCACCTCCGAGATGTCACCGACGAAAAATACTCTCGGATTATCGAGTGGCCTTTTTCTTGAACGCTTTCACCGTGTTTTCTTGAATTTGGCTTTCCGGATGCAACGAAAGCGACTTCAAAGACGACGCGCATAGCCATCCTTCCAGGAGGCCGCCGAAATCAAGGATTGCAATAGAATCTTTGCATTAGGTATGTCAGAGACAAATCATCGACAGAGTCGATGATTCGACTAAATCCCTTCGATATTTGACTCGAATTGATTCGACCTTCCTCGGAAGCTATTTTTAACAGATCAAGAAGGCGATTTTAGGCTTGTCTCTTTTCCATAGCCATTAAAACAGCCCTCTTAACAATCTCATGGTGAAAATGAGGAACATTAAGATCCTTTATACATCTGCAAGCCTCTTTTACATCACCACTCACAACATACTCTATCAATAAGTCATTAATCTTAGATTTAAGATCTTCAACTGTTTTATTCTTGCTACCTCCCCAACACCGCTCGATAATCTCCGCGTGTAACGGAGCCGATAGGTATCCCTTTTCGGCCCGTTTGATAACGTCGACGCCTTTTGAGTCTTTACTCAAATACGCCATCGTCTTCGACAGAAACGAAGGAGGGAGAATGTCGTCGACGACTGCGCGGGCGATGAACAACGCCAAAACGTCGACCGCGTCGGGAATGTCGACGATCAAATCGTCTGCGGACTCGACGAGTTTTTGGAAACCTTTGTAGACTTGTTGGGGATCGATGACATCGCCGTAGAGCGAGGATAGTAGAATCGACGCCATTTCTTTTTCTTTGTCGCGACGATCCATGGCGATCGAGACGAGCTTCTTGACGAAGTAGAAATGGTAGCTCGGCGTCTCGAGTTCTCTCAGTTCGTTGGCGGTTGATGTAACGTCGTCGTTGACAAAGTATTCCTCCACCATAACCGTGGCTTTCTTTTTGAATTCGTTGAACTTCTCGCTTGTTCGGGCGATCGATTTCATTTCTTCCTGATAATATAAACAAGAAGGGGATAGTGTAAATTAAAGAAGAAGAAGAAGAAGAACAACAACAACAACAAACTAAGAATTAATCCCACTATGTGGGGTCGGTTATATGGATCATATCACGCCATCGTTAACTGTAAATTAAAGAAGAAGAAAAAAATAAAAGTCAATCACCTTTTCACTAATGTAATTTGGATCATTGGGATCATCTACATGACCATCTTCCATATCAAGTAGTCCTCCCCAAGCTCCTTTCCCACCATAGCCCCCTATACAGTGATAAAGGAAAAAAAAAGGAACAAAAAAAAAAGACCATAAAAACCATAGAAGTTGAATGAACCTAAGGAAGTGTCTCCAATTACTTAAAAAAAAAGTGTTCTGCTTCCGATTCTGCTTCATTTAATCAGAATCTAAAAGCAAGAAGATGAGTGCTTTAGATTTCTGATTCTGGTTCTGATTCGACTTTTACAAACAAATAAACACTTTTACAACTTTTTTTATCAAACACTCTCAACTTCTGAATCTCAATTAAACACTACCGACTCTTGATTCTGAACTACTTTTACTTCTGCTACAATAGATCTAACTTCTGCAAACACTCCCTAAATCGCAGAAAGTATCTAGTCGCCGAAAGCATTAGCATGGAAAAATAGGCATCATGCCATCAAGACATTGTTCATGAATCAATTGAATATGTTGTACATTGCATTAACCTAAAAATCCATGCAATTTCAACATTATAACACATTAAACCAAGACCACTTCACATTTTAAAATAAAGGAACCCTATCTTAAGTACTAACAAACTTATATCAGTATATATATAAATGGTTCCATTTCAAGATAAAACATCAAATGGCATACCTTTTTTAGGATGACCATGTCTCCCAGAATTCGAATGCCTTTGATTCTTGAGAGGACTCCCCGGGGACCCACCCTGCTTACCTTTCGGAGATCTTGGGGACCTCGGAGACCTGGGGGATCTCGGAGATCGTGGTGATTTTGGTGTTTTTGGCGGTGTTATTTGCAAAGGAGAGACAGATGATGGATCGGCACTCTCTGAAGCTGATCGGTATTGTTCCTGATGCTCGTTCGACATGTACTTATTCCCGAAGTCCATTAGTACGTCGATGGATTTTATCAAACTCCCAACAAAGTTAACTAGTACCAAACAGGGATCACACCACCTTGTTGTTGTATAACTTAATTCATCTTCTCAAGCAATTTTAGATACTTCAACCGGATAAATCGCTCATTCGTCTCAACGACATGCCATGTATCACTAATCCATGGTGCTACAAGAAATCACAAAATATTAAGATGCAATGGCTATATGTAGTTAGATCAAACATAAATCTGTAACAAGAAAATAATTATTTTTACATCATAATTTATTGAAATCAGCCAAGTGTGTGCTTATACTTCACTAGTAACTATATCAGCACAAAAAAGAACGGCAAAATTGCATATTTGGTCCACTTATTTAGGGTTGTGGAAAAATATGACAATAACGACTAATTTGTTGCACATTGAGTCAAAACTTTGTCGACAATTGCGAAATGAATCAGAATTGCTCCCAAATTTTGGGAATTCCAATCCCTCCAGCCATTTTTAATTACATTGGCATATTGAATTGTTTTTTCTTTCCACATGGACAGATTGAAATCCCCAAAACCTAGGAGCAATTGCGGTTGATTTCACAATTGCCTACAGAGATTGGACTCAACGTGCAACAAATTAGCAGAAACTGTCCTATTTTGCCGCACCCCTAAATCAGTGGACGAAAGTGTAATTCAGTATAAGTTATGCAATTTCCCCCAAAAATAACTTCTCAAAATGAAAAGGCCAAATGAAAATCAAATAAATTCCATGTCCCAAAACACACAAAAACACACACACACACACATAAAACTAAGAATTAACTAAAAAGATGATAATAAAAGTCACCATTGAAATGGAAAAGTGAAAGCCCCTGAGAAAGAACAGAAATCCTCGTCGGCCGGAAAGCTGACGTGGCAACCTGCAGATTCAGAATAGTGAAGAGTTCATATAAGTGAGCAAAAAAAGGAGAGTGATGAACTTCTTTAACAGAGTAATTTTGGCTTTATTTTTGTGAAGGATTTCAAGATTTGTTGATCCTATAGATTAGATTTGTATAATAATAAATAAATTAATAATGGTGGTTATGATGATAAGAAAGGGTCGTTGGGTTTAAATTGAAAGGCGATTCCGAGGGGAGAGGGGTATAGATCCAACGGCCAGGAAAACTGTTTCGTGGAGCCTTTTGACGAGGGCCAAAAAGCCCGGGAGAATCGGTTGGTTAAACTAACTGTCTTTTGTGGAGAAAAATGTGATTTTTAGAGGTAATTTTAATTTGTCCCCCAAACTATACGAGTTTTTCTACTTTGTTCACTTAACTTTGAATTATTCTACTTTATCTCTAAATTATGCAAATTGTTGCGCTTAGTCTATAATTTCCAAGTTTTTAAGGATACTTACAAAAACACCCCTGGGTTTGGGCTAATTACAAAAAAACCCAGAGATGTTTCAAAATTATAAAAACATCCCACAAGTTTGATTTTTGTCTTAAATTTAAGGGGGTAAATGCAATATTTTGATAGATGTCAAGGGGGTTTTTGAAATATTTTTTTGCTTCTGAAGGGGAAAATGTAAGACGAAATCAAAACTCAATGAGGTTTTTGTAATTTTCAAAAATCTTTGGATTTTTTTGTAATTAGCCCTAATCTCAGGGGCTTTTTTGTAATTATCCCTTATTTTTATTTTTATTGATGAAATTCACTATTATTTTATACTAGTTGTATAGACTAATGATGATGAAATTTTGAGAAAAAAATGATACAAACAATTGTTAGAGATGTAGGAACAGTGAGGGGTAAATTTGGAAATTATAGGCTAAGTGCAATAATTTGAAAAGTTCATGGGGTAAAATAGAACAATTCAAAGTTAAATAGACTAAGTAGAAAAACACGCATAGTTTGGGGGCACATTAGGGCAAATTAAAATTAACAGGATTTTTTACACCCAAAGTCTTTTGTCAAAAAGCTCGTACAAGAAACTTACTTTATTTTCATTACATGTGAAGGAAAGAAAAAAAAAATCATTTTTTATAGTCACCTTGATAGGAGGCAAGAACTAGTTTCAGTAATATTACTAAAATTTTATTATTATTTGACTTTGGTATTTTTTTTTTTTAATTTCACACCGGCATTAAAAAGGTATATGTTAAACTAATCAATTTGTTTGTTTTTTCAGTGAAAAGTTCTAATCAATGTTTCTTTCTTAAGCATGCATTGTACAATTCATTTTTGAGTGCACAATATTTTTCTTGAAAATATTAAATAATTTTTTTTAAAAAAAAGATTTTTTTTTTTTTGAAACAATCAACTTCATAGGTTATCTACTTGTCTTTGCATATCTACACTAATGATGCCTTTGTAAATACTTGAAACCACAATCCTTAATAGTGTGAGTAAAGATAATAGCCAAATAAAGTAGATGATATGTAACTGCGTAATATGTGATTTTATTATATTATGAGAAAAATTATAATCCAAATGACAAATCCAATTTGATGGAACAACCAATCACATAACACTTGCCTTAAAATATGAACCAATTCCAATGTGATTGTATTAAGTTCTGGTTCAGTCAACCAATATTATTCTAAAAAATGAGGTTTGAATCAAATAGGAGTATGTTTCTTTAACATCCCAATTTGACAATAACATTGGAGCCTCATCTCTCCTCGAATAGCTACTTTTCACAACAATGGCATGACAATGCAATAAATAATTACCAAAAAAAAAAAAAAAAAAAACTTGAGGTTAGGACTAATTACAAAAAAAAAACCAGAGATTTTGAAAATTACAAAAACTCCCTTGAGGTTTGGTTTCATCTTACATTTTCCCCAATCATAAGCTAAAGATATTTCAAAACCCTCCCGACATGTATAGAAATATTACAACTACCCCCTTAAATTTAAGAGAAAATCAAACCTCAATAGAGTTTTTGAAATTTTCACAAACCTCTGTTTTTTTGTAGCTGCCCGCCTGCCCCTAATTCAAATACAGAAGATGTATAAACATTAGAAACACAAAATATAAAACTGAATGTAGATTACTGGCTACATCGTTGGATGCATGGTTTAGGTATCGACAACAGGGATTTTCTTTGATCCACCTCCAGCGTTCAGTTTAGCACGTCGTTCTTCATAAGTGGCTGAAAGGTTCAAGAAAAAATGTGGCCGATCAAATTTGTGAACTATTCCAACATATCATATGATATCAAGAACAAGAAGGCAGTAAATGCCTTACAACTTTGAAACCAAATTGAAATATCACAATGAATTTATACTGGTTGCCATCACACTTGCCAATAAAAGAATTTAAGATTCATGGTTAAGAGTTAAGACAATAGCATTAACCTAACACATGATGGATTTTTAATAAATGATTGCAGCATTTGTAATTATAGCACCATGGAAGGACTAAAATACCACAATAATAATTGAACAGTAAATTAGAGACACTAAAACTTTTAGACAGGGATCACAAATTATTAACTTAAAATAGTGTCTTTATACATAATTTTACAATGCTAATAACTACATCGAACAACGGGAAGAAGAGAACTGAAACGTTGCAGACAAAGATCATTTACTGCAATGTTTCTTCATGGACCTTGTTATATCAGAAAAGAATCAAAAGACACCTCAAAATACTCTAGTATTTTACATTAGCTTTGAAAACCGGCCCATTTCTATAGAGAAGGCACTGGAATGCTTTAGGATATTGACTTTATTGATAAAAGTTATTTGACTGCATATTCTGGTAGCCGTAAGATAAATCAATTACTTCTCTGATTCAGCTTCAGATAATTATTGGGAAAATATAAAGTACAATATTTCACTAATATGGTGTTTGCTATGGAAACACACGCATAACACCACTAATTATGAACAGGGCGACTTGGTTAGGGGACACATAGGTCGTTGCAGTCAATGGAGGGTGAGGGAGGGAACTACCTAATCAAATAAGCAATTTTGGATGTAAAGACTTGTTCAGAAAACATGCAGAACTTACGCTCAGTTGGTCGTGACATTAGGGGAATGTGAGCAGTTTCCTTCTTTTTTCTTCCACTATTAAGCTGAATATGTTCTGCAATCAGAAGTTCTGTAAGAGAAAAATTGAATAAGCAGATAAGAAAAGAAGGAAATTGGTATTGATATATAAGCATTGGTACCATAGTAGGCACAATAAGAACTTAGCACGGCCTCATGAAAGATTGCTGCTTGAAGTTTATAACTTCGGCATTCCTTCTCCAAGTGGGTGCGAAGAGCTTGCCGAGCATCTGTAAGTCAAATCCATGAAAGCATTTCGAGGTCATAATAGAAGTGCATGCAAAATTGTAAAACTACATTTACTTCCAATCATTACATAAATATAATATATATCTTCTACGTTTCATCTTAGTATAATAATAATAATAAAATCACAATGTGAAACTTGATGTGACTATCAGACAAAAAGTTACATAAAAACACACCTACGGTAAAAATGCATCCGCTTAATAGTAGCCTAGCACTTTTATTAACAGTTCTTCCACGACCTAGCAGAGTTCAAACGACTATAACCATTTTTTTAAAATGAAAATATAGTGTACCAAATTTGAGGACACAGCGGAAAAAATGAGTGACCGAAACTATAATTATCCCAGCAAAAGAAAGACTACTCCACATAATGATCTAGAATAATGAACAGCAAGGATTATAAACTTTATGCTGGTTGTGTGATTTTCAGTTTACTACATATAAGTTAGTGTTCTAAGATAAAAAGACAGATGTAGTAAGCCCAGTACAAGCAACAGATGCAAGTGTAAATACAAAGATGGTATTTGCGCTATAAAGAAGCCAAGATCATCGCATGAGAAATATAAGCATCATGTCAGATGTGCGGCAGAATGCCAAGATATATGGTAAGATGGAAATACAAAGGAATGCCCGTTGTTTATATAGAATAAAGCGAACACATGAAGCAAAAGTTACGCAATCATATGCTGATGAAGCAATGCAAAGAAACAGAAGGACAAGAAGAGCTGCAATGTTAAAGAAGTTCACTGCAATTCGGTAGTAAAATACCTGATGAACACTTAAACTTGAGACCTTCAAATTCACAAGACCGAAGAACCAGTGGAATCTCAGGAGCCATTGTGTATTGAGGTTTCCTTGGTGTTCTTTCAATATCCAGTAACTCATCTATCACCTAAAGTTAGATACACACTTCCTCTTTAAAATCTGGAAAAAAGACTCCCATAAACCTTAATCATACGCCATTATAAAGTAGCTCCGGAAAGCAAGGCTCCATACTGGATAATACTAATCAGAAAATAAGCTTACTCACATATATGCACAAACAACAACACCAAGCAACACCAGACCCACGTATTTTATTGGCTCATCACCAAGTAATGTTGTGCATTTGTAAGATTCATTGGGCATCATCATTCATCTCATTATCTAGGTAATACTAAATATCTGACCACTAATGAAACAGTGGGCTAGCCAAAACTATTAGAATTTAAATTACAGCAAGAGAAAAGTTCTCATTCACCTAACTAATACCAACCACAAGAATGCCAAGTAAGCTTAGACATATAAAAGGCTGAAAATCTTCATAAACACTTCAGGCAAAGAAACTTGCATGTAATACGAACCCACATCCATAAAATATCATCTTTTGGAAACCACATTTGCCATTATTCATAAAAGCTTGGTAGCATCATATGGCATTCAAATATTAAAAACCATACTTTATGGATTTGGACAAATTGAACACCAAATAATGGATTTCGCGATGAGAAATTGACTTTTTCAAATGCTTAATGCTAAATGAGTAAGACTTCAAACCAAATATTAAAGAAAATAGTCACGCACATTAGGAGATTCAAGACCTTGGCCAATCAAAAAAAGTACAGCAACCATGCATCGGATCTGGTGCCACAGGAAAGCGCTACCTTTGATTTTTACTGCCCAGAGTTCATCATCTTCAAACCTGCAGCAGATAAGGCAGGAACAGAAATGAACAGATACAATCAGAAAATCAATTATGTTCCAGGACATTTTTATCATCAGAACTTGTGCAAGACAACCACTATCTAAAAGGATAACATAAACATAACATCATTTACATGAAAGAAGATTTAAAAATTAAAAAAAATCTTATATGTGATTATGTGGTGTACAAATATATGGTCGGGATATGAGTCTTTTTCCAACAAAAGCATGACACTTCCACAACTGAGAACCATGCATAGAAAAATTTTATAAAACTAAAGGTATTATTCTTCTTAAACAGAAACTCATAATATCTGCAGCGCAAATCAGTGGTATATGCAATTTCCGTTTGTCCTTTGTTTTCTTATGTTGCTTGGAGGAATAGCAATGTCTTATCTGGAAATAAATAATCTCAATTAGTTTTTAATTCATTTTGGAGAACCACGCTGGAGCTATCGTGTACGTGTAACATTTCAGCAAAGCACGGAGTATGGCCATGTAATGGAAATTGAGGAGCCCAATTGCCATAAAAGTAGCCAATGCTGAAATGGAGAAGGTGACTGGTGATTGGTTATCATGGCTAAGTTTGTTTTTGTGAATCATGCTGCTAATCACACCTTCATTGTCAAATGTAACCTGATGAACAATACTTCACTTGAGGTACTGCATATATGCAATAAGTTCTTCAATCTAAATTCAAAACCATTAGATTTTGAGGACCATTAATTGGTAATCGGCACATCTGATTATATTCTTTTTCATTTATTCTCCAAAACATCTACATAATCAATGATCATTCTACAATATAAGAATTATCTTTTAGCCAAATGTAAGAACCTAGGCTTACCTATTTTTATCCTAAGGGCCAGCCATGATTTTTCTTGCTTTCACCAGCTCTTCATAATATATATATATATATATATATGTGTGTGTGTGTGTGTGTGTGTGTGTGTGTGTGTGTGTTTAACTGCTGTCTAATGGTAACCGGTTTCTCAAGCACATATAATAAATCAACCGTTACATTAATGACAGGAATTACTCAAATTTGCATCTGCACACATTCTTCTATATGGCAATCATAAATTCTCATTGGAATTTACCAGAAACCCATGAGAATATAGCATAAATAAGTTATTTCTTCTCTTATTATTTTATTTTTTTATTTTTTAAGGCGGGGTTGAGGATTGTGGACAAAGAATGTATTTAACGAGTTGGCACATGAAAAACCCTAAAATATGTACTTAACAAAAACTAACTCATAATGTTCAGGATTACTACTAAACCTTTCATTGCATGGGAAAATATCAAATAATGTGATATGCCGCCTATAGTTGTGGACATTAGCTGCATCCATCTTACAAAAGTTTCTGAAATCATGTTCCCCAATAAATTTCTTTCCTGCAATCTCCATTGCCTGTTGAATAATGAACATGTTCAAAAGTTTTCTATCCTTCGTAATCTTCAAGGAGTCAAGACTCAAGCATCCACTGGGTGAAAAGCTCACGAGTTGAACATATATAAAGAGATGCATACCATGATGTTTAAACTTTCTCTCCAAAAGAAGTACTTGTACTCCCTGCTCAAACAACTGAACCTGCAATTTAGAAAAAATTCACAAGATAAATATCAGGCTATCAGCTTTGGAAATTTTCACCTCTTAAACTGGAGAAAAATCACAGGAGTGGCAATTCGTGTGTTCGGGCTCGCGTGTCGTGCTGAGACACAAAATTCATTTTATTCGTGTCCGATTTCTCAACCCTAACCAGACCTATTTAATTATTCGTGTCATATTTCTGAACCCTAACCCAACCTGTCTATTATTCGTGTTTTTCGAGTTGACCGAAAATGACCTGTGTATTTTAGAAATCTAAATAGTTCGCTTTAATTATATGGGTTGTATGAGTTAATTTTAATCCAGAAATTATATTTACATACATTTGATAATTTTTTAAATTCAATCATTTTACTAACAACATATTCAATCAATCAAAATATTGCAAAAAGCAACATAATAATAGGTTAATAGCACAATCGGGTCAAACGGGTTAATCGTCTCATTTCAAGTTAAACATAACTCAACCTTTTAATTATTCGTGTATTCAGGTATGACTCGATTCCGACACAAACCAGCCATGATTCAATCATAGCCCCCTTATAACGTGTCAGAAATTGTCACCCCTAAAAAATCATATTGCCACTCTAACTTTATCATTTACATCAAATTGATATCCTAATTAGTACTTGATTTTCGCAAAAAAGTATATAGTTTGTACATATTGATTGAATTTTGTCCAAAAACTTTAAAAGAACAAACAACTCCCATCTAATTCCATTTCTTCGCATTTTTCAGAATATATTTAACTTAATTACATTAAATCATTTAGACTCGTGAATTCAAATGACTAAAGATAAACCTCCTTGATAATATGAGAAATGAGAGAGAGAGAGAGAGAGAGAGAGAGAGAGAGCTTTGAAATAAAAAAATTGACATTAGTTTGAAATTTAATTTATGGAAGTCGAGATTGAGAAAAGACTTGAGATGAAAAAAGAAACACAATATTTGCATTTTCTGCCATACTATAATTAGGTCGAGCTCAATAAATGAATAGTCCGAAAGTTAAGTGTAAAGGAGTATATAAATCCAAAGGATAAAAAGAAATTGTTGCAGCAAATAGGCACCTTTCTTAATGAGTTTTAATAAACTCTGAACATCAAATAGCAAATCTCACATCTAATTTTAGTTTCAAGTTTATTGCTCTCCCAGCTCCGGTGTATTACAATAAGTCTGTATCGCTATGAGTTTCTCCATCTCTTTCTGGTTTATTTTTAAATTTAATCAAATGAGTTTATTATGAAAAATTGAATCAATACTTGAAATGAATTTAGAGTTTTAAAGGGCATATTTATTATTATAAAAGAAATTGACAATATATGGCATAAAATCAATGTAGCAATTTGACATATATAACAAAACTTTAGTTGAGTACCAATTAAAGTATTTGCAAAGATGTAACTATAGATTGGACATTAATGTCAAAAAATCAAAACTCAACATAGTTTTTGCCCATTCAAATTTTGAGATCTGTGCTTTCATGCAAATGTTACATGGCAGAAATAAAAAACGCAATAAGTTTCCGATATAACAAATCAAAATATCATAATTTATCTCTACTGGAATTAGACTCCATCTATGATCTCTCATATAAATATTTAATCATATTTCGTGTTTATGCTCTCGAAGTGCTGCAGGATCAAAAGAAGTGGTACGTGCCATACTTGGGACATGACATGGTTTGTAGGAGCCTGATATCTTAGTGCCACCTTGGGACCAAAAAGAAAACTGTTGATTTAATGTCACTTGTCAGTTGTCCTACATAGATTGATTAAGGGAAGAGAGTCCAATTTATAAGCCAAATGAGCTACTCTTCCTATCACTAATTGGTTTTAGAATGGAACCTCACTTGGTGGGTTTGGGCTCTCTCCCATATTGGGTACGCTTCATGTGTGGAACCGTACCAAGTCCCCCCGAATTTAACATGGTATCAGAGCAGGCCCATTGCTCGGCCCAAGGTGGGTCGTATCACATGATGTGATTGAGCATGGTGGATCCTGTGATGATAAATAAATGATTAATGAATTGATGAAGGACTCACAAGTGAGGGGGTCGTGTTGATTTAATATCACTTGTGAGTTGTCCCACATAGATTGATTAAGGGAAGAGAGTCCAATTTATAAGCCAAGTGAGCTACTCCTCCTATCACCAATTGGTTTTAGGATGGAACCTCACTTGGTGGGCTTGGGTTTTCTTCCCCATATTGGGTACGCTTCATGTGTGGGACCGTATCAAGTCCCCCCGAATTTAACATAATAGACCAACCATAGGGAAAGATGTTGTTTGAAAAGGCACTACTATGTAGGTATTAATGTTCTTGTATCTCCAGGAAAAAGGATAACAGTATGTATATTAAAACTGATTTATTGTTTAGTGCATCACAGTTTAACCACCCCATACTTTTTATGGTTCATCAATTTATGAATGTTACATTGATCCTATAATATAATATTTGGCCTGACATATTCTATGTCCTATAAATGTCATGTTAAAGTGACCTATTGTCCAAAACCACAAACAGGAGTTTATTTTCTCTTAATCCATAATGTTCACATCAGCAAAGAGAAGAGAAAGAAGTTCCAGAGGAATTAAATACCTTGCACTGAAATCAGTTGGAGCAGGTGACCATCCAATAACTCGTATATCTCTTGGGAGAACTCGGTTTAGTATCTTCACGTAATCTATTTCTCCACCTGTCGAGAAGAATATATATCACGAAGAGAGTAAATGGATCAAGTAAAACTTGAAAGAACATATTTGAGTGATTTGTGAAAAGAAGTGAACTTAACAATTAACATCTATGTGACGCACTAGATTTTAAACCAAAATGATTAAAACTTTAAATTAATCTGGTTTCAGGAAAAAGTAGTATTTGCATCAACCTCAAGAACTTGGATATTTTACTGGGAAAATGCTTAATGCATGAAATAATTCAGTAGCCTTATTTTGGTATGTGGCAAATCAGTCGTATTCTCCATTCTCATGATGCTCATGATATCCCACTGAAGCATTGGTATACTGAGATGAATTTACATGAGCCTGAAGTTTCTTGTTTTGAGAAAAAAATCGCAAGAATTAATAGGCATACCACATGATTCCTCAGCAAGAGATTCTCCAGAATATCCATTGTTACGTGCTGTTTCCTTGAGATTTGATCGCAGAAATAGAGAGATTACCTGCAATAATCAGTTTAATTCTCCACCAATATCGAAGTTAACTAGGAGAAATAAATGCAAGAGGCATTAGGTAACATAAATGAAAATTAGGCTATTGGAAATACAGGCCACTATGGGGTTATAGAGGAAAAATATGACCATTGTTAAAATAGGTTTGGGGTGGTAAAGATTAATAGCATTACAATTAATTCTATAGTAATTTTCACAGGACTTAGAAACATAATAGAAGTCAAATCAGCACAATGGGTAGAACTTAAACAGAGATTTTGGTGTTGAGGGGGAGAGAGTCAACACAGAGTATAAGTAATATTTAAATACCTAAACATAATTTCACCGGAAAAAAAAGTACACAAAATTCATTCTCAATATTTTTGATGTGCCATATCTGTATAACAATTCAAACAGAGAAATTCATCATGTGGAAACATAATTTTAAAGGAAAAGTAATTCAAATAAATGTTATCAGAACTTCTAAATAAATATATCAAGAGATTCAAGACTGGTGACCAGTATTTATGTAAACCAACTGAAAGGCAATAATTAAATGTTGGCAATGTATATTCATTTTATAATCCTTTTCTTCTTTGGTTAAGAAGAAACAGAAACTTTAAATACAATTTTCAAGTCACGTAAGGCAATTAACATATTCTATAATCTTAGCAAGTAGACCACTCGATTACATTAAATCTTGTTGATCTTCCCAGTTTTCCTTTACAACAAATCCAAGGGCAGAAAGGTCCAAAAATGTCAGGTTGTCGGCATCATTTAGTGAGTCCAGAAGTACTACTCCTTTCTAACTATCACTGGATTTGGAAGTTCCATAGCACATGGAAATATTAAATGTTCTTGGAAGGGGATGGGGGAATCATCTCCTCGTCATCCCCTCCTAGCCTTATAAGTAATATTTCAGCCATTTTCTATGCCAGGTCTTGCTTATGGAATTGAGAATCTAAATAGACAAGCTGCATAGATAAACAATCAGTATTAGAAGATAAGACATCAATGTCAAACCTCCTTTTAAAACTTAAGACAGTAAAGCTGGTAGCGGTATGCACTTACTTGACCAACAGAAGAAACTCCCTTGTCTGTTCTGCCACATCTGGAGTATTGCAATTCCTTCTTATCACCAGATATTAACCTTGACTTTTGGAGGGCCTTAAAGATTTCCGACTGCACTAATTTATAAGAAACCTATTTCATTTCTTGTCCACAAATCACGTATGACACGAGCTTCAATAAAAAATCAATTTTTAACTGGACAGAGCAAATTTCTGTTCATGTGATTGATAGAAGATACAAATAACATACCATTCAGCTCTCCTAAATGTAGCAGATGGAAAGAAATGTGACTTTCAATAAAATTCTAATTTTCCTATCCATTGGTTATATTTTGAAACGGTGTCAG
Source organism: Rehmannia glutinosa (assembly GCA_016081115.2). Classification (NCBI taxonomy): domain Eukaryota; kingdom Viridiplantae; phylum Streptophyta; class Magnoliopsida; order Lamiales; family Orobanchaceae; genus Rehmannia; species Rehmannia glutinosa. Next base: position 136,256 of record JABTTQ020001566.1, read on the forward strand.
TGTTGGCTGTTCAGGTATTTCACAAATATTTTTAAGGAATACTTCATTTATACAATAACATTCATTAATACTCTGCACTGCAACCAGTAGTGTATATTGGGGAACAGGGAAATCGACTACAGTTTACAATAATCCATTCACAATAATTAAGCAGCCCATCATAAGTTTGTTCGTGTTCAAAACTCCAGATTTAGTACAGGTAAGTCAGTTATTTCCTGACAAAAACTCAGAATCATGCAGAAGAAAGAGCATCTAACCTGGAGCTACATAGGATGTGCTATTTATAGAAATGCATCCTTTCACCATTTCAATTGTAAAATTGCTAATATTTTATAAAATTAAAGAATAAAATTCAGGGGTGTTTCTTCTTGTTTCAAGCACAAGAAACATTATAATGAGACATGCAGGTAATGCCTTAAGCTAAAGAACCACTCAGCCTACTAATATAAAAGTTTGATTCCGGGAACAATATCTTCAACAATCAGTGGCAGATGTTACAACAGTTGATAGTATAAATACACTTAGGGAGATTGGGTTTCAAAGTCATAGTGAAACTAGCCAATAATTGCACAAATTTTCATTGACTTCCAATCCAACAAAATCAAAAAATTACAAAACTAACCACTTCGGGGGGCATTTCATGAATAAATATGAATAAATCAAAAGGGTACTTGAGCCAATGCTGACAACATTGTACTCAATTGACCAACATGGACGGGAATACCTAACCTATTATTACTCCATCTCTGTGATCCTTTCTCGCCCTAATTAGCTCACTGATGTTTTTCTGATAGAGTAGAGCCATAAAGTGCAGCAGCAGAGATGTTTTTGTATCAATACCGAGAGGATATAATAATGATGGTTCATATTATAGATTCTTCTCATCATTGCATCATCAAAACCAGTGGACTATAAAATGAAGTCAGTTTTAACTTTGTCTAATTTTCTACTGAAAATTTAAAATTTGTAATTCACTGCCACATGGGATACACACAAACAATATGGAGGATTTTATGCAATTCTGATACTTAGGCACTCTTAATCAAGTAACTAATAGGAAAAGTAGTAAATAATCAGTACAGCTCCGCACAGTGTCATACCACCTTACCATTGATTATCTTGACCCAATAAGAGAGTGTCTCAAGTAATAGACTAGAGCTAAAAGGAGTATTATTGTATGTGTGAACACGGGTGTGGGACAGAGAAATAGAGAGAACGAGAGGCAAATATCACCTCTATAGTTGGATCCATCTGTGCCTCTGAAGCAAAACCATAAAATCTGTTGTCCATAATACAACAATTTATCACAATGTAGAGAAGAAGACTGATTAAATGCGAAGAAGTTAAAATTTTCTATAATTTTCCAATGCTCAGATCAAGTTGAAAATAGATCACTATACTGGTTAACAATCCTTGTGAATACACACACCACAGAGATAGAGATGCCGTATGCATGTGATGTTCCGACCTATTGAAATGATGGCAATCATACGCCATGTGAGGAATTATGTGATGACAAAAATACCCAACATGCAAAGCAAATTGAGGAATAAAGGTGTCGTACATCATGGCCATAGTGGATAGTGCCCCACGTAACACAGTGCTAGGTAGGAGATAACTACTAAATTAAGCTGATAGTGCCTCAAATATGAAGACTTTAGACTCTAACTATTCAATTATAATTATTTGCTTTGCAACTTCAAAAAATCTACTTTTGACTAGCATCAAATTACTTTCCGAAAATTAACCTTAAAAGCTAAATAACAGGATAACTAAGTCTATTTCTATATGCAGTTAAGTATTTTTAGCATATCCTTTTCCATGATTGATCGAGGAAGAAGTCCCCTAAATCAAATAATATGTACTTACAATCATAGCAATCATGAAACAATTACTCTTATTTCTTTTTAAGTGGTGCGATAAATCAAGAACAATAGATAAACGAAACAGCTCCCATAGTGTGTACCTCTGACCAAAATACATAACTTTTAAAGCAATATGCCGCTTTGGTAAATGATGCAACGCCGTTGTATCTCTAAGTGTATCTGACAGGAAAAAAAAATCAAAAACAACTCAGCAACTTTATCAAATACAATACAATAAGGTTTCAAGCCAATCCTTTCTTCATACGTCGGAGTATGAGAAATACCTGGCACTTTCTCCTTTGATCTGTTTTTCACATCATTTTCATCAGATTTTCGCCCCTCCATTTCCTCAATTGAATGAGTGCAGTCTAAAACATGAGTTTCATCACTCACTATAATCTGCACCAGAAAACTATGTATCAAAGCACATACAAGCCGTAGGCCCAAATAAAAATCCCCACCCTTTCCAAACAAAAGAAACTGATCGCCTCTTTCATAAGTCAAAGCCACTTGAAGAGGCAATAATCAACACTTCACAACACTTTATTCGCTGTTACTTCCTGTTCTTAGTTAAGAGTTATTTTGGGAATCTATAACTGTATCAGGATTTTTTCCACGAAAAAAAAAAACAATGATTCACAGGCTCCTACATAAATCAGGCCACCACTAACCCAGAACAACAAAATAAAACACTCAACTCATAATATATAATCACTAATTACTGAATAAACCGATTGTAAGTATGGGCGAGCAGCCAGCAAACGTATGTGGCCCACCTTCTGGCAGACGCATTTTGAGAGCTGAATCGAGAGCTTAGCGTTCTCAGTCTCCAATTCCTGCATTTCAGAAATTACCGAATCAACAAGACTAGTTAGAAAAATAACTTGAGAAGCGACTGTGAAGGAGAAACACGGAAAAATATGTGATGAAATTGGATACCCGAATTCTTTTCTTGAGAGACTCCATCTGAGTCTGCAGCGCATTGACGAGTTCAGTGTTGGGATTTCCCTCCATTTTCGTCAGCTTGCAAAGAGGTGCACACCAAATGTTTGAAAGTTGGATTGAGCGAATTTAAGTTCCCTTCGGCCTTCCCGCGATTTGTCCAAGTTTATTGGGAAATTTGATAAAATACCCTTTCCCTAGTAGTTTTGATTTTTCCCCCATATTATTAAATTTAGATTTTTGCCCTTTTTCCTCATGTAAAAGACCAAAATACCCATTTACTTAAAAATAAGCTTGCCCACCCATCTGCCCACATATACTCTGCCCACCTCCCTGCCCACCCATCTGCCCACTTGTCTGTCCACATCGACTATTTGTTCTCAATATAAAACTCTTGTCTACATCCATGCCCACCCATCTGCCCACATAGACTATTTGTTCTCAATATAAAACTCTTGCCCACCTCCCTGCCCACCCATCTGCCCACATAGACTATATGTTCTCAATTAAACTCCTACCCACCTCTCTGCCCACCCATCTGCCCACTTGTCTGCCCAAGTAAACTCCTACCCATCTTTCTGCCCACCCATCTGCCCACTTGTCAACCCACATAGACATGGATTATTGAACACATGGGATTACGATACATAAAAATGCAACTTCATACATTAACTTAGAAGTAAATTACGATAACACATGGGATTATTGAACACAACAACTTTAATTAATACATTACAGTATTCATCACAAATCATATCTCATGTAATTATTCACCGGAATTGGTTTCTTACAAGTTTTTCGATTATGCCTTATGCCTTTGCATCTCCCACACTTTCTCGCAACTTTTTGTTCGCCCTAGGACAATATCCTCATCTTTCTTGGCCTACCACTAGGAGGACGCATAACTGGGGCATCACCTCCATAGCTGATACTTTAGATGGTGTATTTCAAAAGTCCACATGGCCCACCGGGTTTATAGCTTCTGCATATGCAGCCACAAGAGCATCGGTGGTGTAAAAAAGCGAGAAGCTAATTCATACCTTGAGAAACTAAGTTTTCTTGTTGCGGCTAGTGCATGAGCGCATGCATGGACGTAGCTACCGTAGGACGAGTGCGGTCGGCGGACCGCACTGGATCTCGGAGTGACCTTATAAAATTTGATTTGGACCGCACTGAAAATTCAACCGAAGATCTAGTTCATATAAAATAAATCAAGTTAAAATTCAAAAAGCCAATAAATCTTTTTGTCTTGTCTAAAATATTAAGAATTACCTAGTCCAATTAAAGTATATGAGTGGATAAATAATTGTCTTGTTTGTTATATACAGAGATATGTCTTCCAAACTTGATAATGAATAGTTTTTTGGAAGTATTTTTCGAATGAAGTTTTGTATCTAAAAGTCTATTCCATAATAATAATAGTTGTTTGGTCGTTAATTTAGAATATTTTTTTGGATAAGTCATTTATCCAAAAAGTTCATTGTAGATAAACCATAATTGGACATTATGGAAACCCGAAAAAAATTGTTGGAAGGTACGACCTTCATATTTGCCTCTTTTTCTATTTTTTTTTCAAATATCGGTCCGACATCCGTCCTGCTAAAACGAAAGAATTTCTGACCGCACTGGCCGGAAATCCTGGCTACGCCCATGAGCGCATGGTAATTGATCCAGTTGGAACACGTTGCATGTGCATTTCCTTGGACAATTTACATCCAAGCACCCCGCCACAAATCTAACTTTGTCCGACTTTTTCACCACGTGTTGCCTATTTTCCAACATACATACTATCGCAAGATGCCGACATAGTTCGTCCTTGGTAAGAAAAATTTGGCCTTCTTCAATATCATCTTCTACTGCAATTGAGTTACAACTGCTTGTTTGGATACTTGAATGAGACCCACACCACTTTGACCTGTTCCCACAGAGTTCTTTATTGGCTGACCATATCGCCCACTTCCTTGCCCACATTCATGCCTACATTCATGCCCACCTCTCTGCCCACACTCATGTATGTTTTTTTTTTCCACATCTTCTTGCCTACCATGTTGCCCACCTCTCTGCCCACACTTATTTATATCTTTTTCTTCCACGTCTTATTGCCTACCATGCTACCTACCTCTCTGCCCACACTCATTTATATCTTTTTCTTCCACGTATTCTTGTCTAGCATGTTTCTCACCGTCGTCTTCTTGAGATTGTGACAGTGACAAAGTAGGAGTACTATCGCACGGGAAGAGAACAATTTTTGATTGCTTTCCGGTAAACCTCCAACGATAAGTATTTATATCACAGTCTCAAATTTCATCCCACACAATCAATATAGGACATGATGTACCACCTGCAAACAAAGCCATTATATAAGATAATTAATTAGATATTCTACACAACTGCCCACATCTCTGCCCACATTCGGCCCACTCTCCTGCCCACATTTCGGCCCACTCTCCTGCCCACATCTCTGCCCACTCTTCTGCCCACATTTCGGCCCACTCTCCTGCCCACCTCATTTTTGTTGGCCGAAAACAACGATTCCACATTTTTGGCCGATTTAAACAACAATTACAATTACCTATTCCCTCCATACACTATATTCAATAACAAATTATGCTCATTCCGAAAATCTAACAAAGTTGGCAAAAATCTAACAAAGTTGGCTAAATGTAACATTTTTCAAAGAAAATAAGCTTCAATTCAATGAATAACATAAACACCATGAAAACTAACATTTATCCATAACTTTCTTGCACAATATAGATAATTTTGATCCAAATGCCCGCTGACTATCTAGCCGCTTTTGCCCTTTTTCGATCCAAATATCAAGAACAAATTTCAGATTTTTGTGTTGCCCATTTTTAGCACTAGTAGATAGGTTTCCTCTTATTTTGTGATCTTCAATATCCTTGTAGGTCGATTCTTGCTTCTCTTCCTCTAAAGCTTGTTGATTTTGTGAGTTTTTGGAGTTTCTAGGGTTTGGTCGATAGAAGACGTGTGGGTGTGACTTTTGGTTTTCTTTCTTCAACCTTTTCATTTATTCATTTGCTTTTTCTATTTTTTTTTTGTTTTTTCAAATAAAAGGGTAATTTGATCTTTTTGAGCTAAGAAAATGGGCAAAAATTTGAATTTAATAATGTGGGGGCAAAAATCAAAACTACCCCTAAAGAAAGGGGTATTTTATCAAATTTCCCAAGTTTATTTGGTTTGATAATTATAATTTTCCCCTTAAAAAGATAATTATAATTATCCTGAAATAGAAGATCTCATATAGTGGTTTTAGTTTTTACTACTACCTTGATATATCCTACCAAGATTTAAGTTTGGTTGGAGTTTTTTTTATCATAGTTGGAAATAAAATATAATGCCCTGTAATTGATTGTGAACTATATAATTGAGTTTGGATGAAAATTTGATTTGTTGAGTTTATGGTAGCAATTCAGGTCGTGTTCGTGTTTAGCTTCAGATCAATTTTGGGTTACGTTCAAAATACTTCAAAAATTAAAAATATATATGTTTTAAAACAAATTGGTAACATCGTATCAAATTCGTATTAGTCGTACTCGTGATCAGGTTTCTCGTATTTGGGTTTCTCTCAGTAACTTCAGATCAGTTTTGTTTCAGGTTATTATGTTATGTCAAAGATTCTCACATATTATGTTTTACCATCTTCATGAAATGCATGGAAAAATATTAAACTTATAAAATGTTTGGTTGAATTTTATTAATATAAAAAATTAATTTAATGACAAAATAATACAATTGAACTTTACATTTAAAATCAGTATAAATAAATTTAGTATAACTAGAGTCTAGAAGTATGTTTTGCGAAATGAAAGGTAGCATCTGCTTTTAATTTGACTTTTACATGAGGTATAAACAAGTCGAGTCGAGTCAAACATAATATTATTCAAGCTTATTTGAATTTTAATCGAGCTTCAAAATGTGTTTGAACTTGGTTTGATCGAGCACGAATCGAGCTCGAACGAGCTTGAGCCAAGGCCGAGCACGAATCGAGCTCGAGTAGCTTGATAGTGCATTTTATTCTTTCTTTTACTAATCGAGTCCAGCTCAAAGCGCGTTTTACATCTTATCGGGCGGAAAAATGTATCCAAACTTCACTATGTTAACGAATCGAACTCAAATAAGCTTTTAACAATCGAACTCAATAAAATCGAGTATCGAGTACCTGATTCGATTTCCACCCCTACTTTTACACACAGTAAATCATTTTCACAAACATCTTAACTATTTTTCGCTACACTACCATAAAACCACAGGGCAATTCACATAATAAGTACAAGGGTTCAGGGAATAAAGAGGGGGGAGGAGACCCAAAGTCATATCTGAATCTGCAATTTTCATCAATCTTAGAGTAATAAAAGCATGTATCATCCATCATCATAAACCACAAAAGTACCAAAGATTCACACAACTAAACATCTGATAACAGATAACATCTCAAAAAGAAAACTAAAGCTACATTCATCGTCTACTTAGCCGCTGTTAGAAGCATGTAACGCATAGTCCCATAACATCAAGCCTTCGCCACAGGTTCGCTACTAGCAGCAGGTGCTGCTTCAGGTCCACCGTTAGCAGTGGATGATGCTTCTTCCTTCTTCTCTTCGTCAGTGTCGCTCTCATCATCATCACCATCATCTGCAACATTTTGGGTTTAATTGTCGAACCATTTGAACAGACTAACGGTGGTTTTTCAATTAAAAAGCTCAAAATATGAGTCGTGCTAAAATTAATTCATGAAAATTTACCTTCATCACCATCTGCAGCCTCTTCGTCAAAATCTCCAGCCCCACCCATGTTCAGCTTCTGAAAGCAAGTGAACAATGTTAAATGCAATCAGATTCACAATTAACTTATACTGATCCAAATGATAGATGCATGCATATATACATTTGTTTGTATAGATAACCATAGGTAATTTCCAATCATTCTACTACAAATCTACAATATAGCTACTCACCGAGAAATCAAAGTCACCGAAATCCATGTCGCCACCAGCTGGAAAAAGTAAAATTGCATCAGTCCACTAATGTAATCACTAATCAGATATACAGAATTTCAATTTTTATTTCATTTTTCTATTCCTCTTAGGAACAAGAACAATGGAAAGTAGAATCTCAACAATATAGAACTCACGTTTTCCATCTTGTTCATCTTCATCCACCCATTTGTCCCAATCAACTTTCAAAAACACTGGTGGTTTTCCTTCTTGCTTTAGAAGCCTACTCCACCATTTACTCTCTGCCTTCTTCACAAGATAGCATATATGTCTAGAGGTAAAACTAGCTTTGCTCTCCTGAAATTTTCAAGTTACAAAATTATCAGCTTCCAATTTCTCAAATAAAGAAGGGTGTGCTGTTCAATAAAATCAAGTAAAGATATTGGGTTTTGCTCTCATGGAAGGTATAATTTCGAGTTCGAAAACTTACATCGACATCAACCTTGTCGTAAAGGTCAATATCTATCTCATATGGTACGTTATCCACTCCACTAGTAGCTGAAAAGAAAAACTTTCCTTCTGGATCAAGATTAAGCTTCACATTCTTTGCATCGGGAAGCTCCACAGTAATGTATAGTTTGTCGGACCTCTGAGCCCATTTTACAAGTGGATGTCGGCTGCAGACATAATTCCCAGTATGAAAACAACATATCATAGCTAAATGAACAAGAAAAAAGACAGATATACAGACACAAAATTTTGTCAATTAAAGGTTGGGACAGAACAAACAAAGACGAAATTACTATATCATGAATCTACTAAATAACTCAGTGATTAAAGAAATTATGAAAGGTAAGCCAAAAAGTCAGTAAGCATACATTTAATTGAAAAAAACAAATAAGAGGAGATGGGATTTAGTAGGGGAGCTCCACTTACACTGTTACACAGGCCTTTCTAATTTTGATAAAGTCACCCACTCTCAATTGAACCCTATATCTTTATTTGTTCTGATCCAAGAGGTGCCCTTTAGTATGTTCCTAATGCAATCACAGCATGCCACAACTTGTTCTCTACTACTTAATAAGGCCGACAGATAATTGCTTATGTAGCAATTGGATACCAAAATCTAATTTTCATTCCCATAGAGAAATATTTTTTACCCCAATATGCTATTTCTTGTGAAAGATTTCAAAATATACACTATTTGCTCACTTTCAGTTTTTTCTCAATCATTTCTACTCATCTTTCAAAAAATCATCAAATCATTAATCATTATTACACGTTTTCCGAGAGGTGCTACCATTCACCAACTCACATATTTCCAACTATCAATATTCAATCAATACTTTATTATTTCTATGTCAAATCAACTTTCATCGTTACATTTCATATCATATTCAACCACACTCTCAAAATTCATATTTATTCTTTCAAAAAGAAAATGAAAAAATAAAATGAAAGGTTATTCAATCAAACCCTTAGTTTGTGCACTACAACCTAATGATCTTTGAATAGATGACAGGTATATTACGCTAAATTATGATTTATGCAATCTAGTTCACATGAAGTCAGTTATATGAGGACCAGGACTCAAATCCATTCCATCCCCTCTTCCCCCTCCCTCAAATTAATTTATAAAAAAAAAAAAGTGGTTCCCAGCAAGTATAATCACAACAATTGCTTCAAGTTCTAAATTCCCTGTGTTCAGCAATTTACTAGACTACAGTTATCTGAGCTTTCAATTGTAACCATGCGATCCAAAGGGAAGCTCACATTAGTTCGATTCTGTCATCAATAATGAACCATAACCATCTAAAAGTCACCGTAGCAAGGAACGAACTCGCGACTAATCAGCCAAATCCAAAACCATAAAACTCACCACAAAAAATTCTGCCCCAACTAAGAAACTCAATAGACAACTAAAAGCATTACTAACACAACATTGCAACTAAAAACCAAACGAAGCAGTAGAGCTAGGATCCCGATTGTTTAACCTTAATCGATATTTTCCAAAATGCATATCAGAAAGAAACTTGAAAGAGAAGAAATATGACGCGAGATACCTCATTTTCCCTGCGTTTCTCGTTGACGATTGAAATCCTTCAAAAGATGGTGAATCGAAACTCCAATTTGCTGAGTTTTGGAAATTCTGCAGTGAGTTTTGAAAGAGGAGAGTCGTCTTGCTTATATGGTGAAAATATTTAGAACGGTGGTGCTGGAAATGTCTAGATGGTTCTATGGCGGGGGATTGGAATTTGGAAGATAATTGCAGAATCTTTATTTAAACTAATAATTGTTTCTTGGAAATTATTAAAATTAGTAATTCAATTGTAAAATAAATTAAACCCTCAGTCTAGCGACATTCAGGTTGCAATTGCACTTTAAGGTCATGGTTTAAAATCTTGTCTAACACAGAGTGAGTGGTTGGGTCAAAGTGTAGAGTATATGCCTGAGCTGGTGTGAGGATATGGGGATACTTTGGGTCGAAAAAAAAATATTGTAAAATAAAATATTTAATTAATTTATAAAAATGGGTAAAAGAATTTTTTGGAACTATTGTTATATATTTGGAACTACCACTTGGAAAATTAAAATATGTAAACGAGTTATTTAATTAATGGTAAAAATTTGTATGAGACGGTCTCATGGACATTATTAATGAGACGGATCTTACATGTAACTAAGATTCCAACCCAAACCCAAATTACCCATAATAAGGACCCATATTTTTATGCTTTATAAGATCCATCTCATGAATTTAAGTTCATGGGACCGTCTCACATAAGACCACATCTTAATTAATTAATGTGTTAATAACAAATCCATTTAAATTTCATTATAATTATTTTTTATTGAATTTGACATAGTTTATGTTAGTTGCTAGAATTCGATTAACAACAAAAACAATTTCACAAATATGTTTTATATGTGTAATAAAATAATATGTAAAAATATATTACATAATTTTTATAGATTATATTTGTAAGAAACTGATAAATAAAATTAGATAAAACTGTTTACTTTTTTAAGCCAAATGTTTTGAAGAATGAGGCTAAATATTTCATAAAACCGGATATTAAAATATCTTTTTAATATATGTTAAGTTATAGTTTAATATAATATAAAAATACTATATATTCTAGATATATATAAATATATAATTTTTTATGTTATAATTCTAGCTTAAATAATATAAAGTACTTTAAATACAAATCATTTAAAATCAATGTTAAATACGCCATATTAATATTTATTTTGTTTTTATACTTTATATGTAAGTGTACTAGTTCGTATATCAATGATTTCTATATATTTAATTTGCCAATTTTTTTACCGTAACTTTTAATAAATATTCACAATACACTATTATGCTCAGAGTTTGAAGTTTGAACTATCTCGTCATTTCCTTCGAGAAAAGGGTTCTTCATAAAAACCGGGTGTGGTTTATCTCATGTTATCCCACCACGGGAAATGAATGAAGTATATGTAGAGTGTAAGATTTTTTTTTTTTTAAACTAGATTTAACTATTTACTGTTTTTAAACCAAATATTTGGAATAATGTGATTAAACATTTCATAAATTAGATATTATTAAAAAAATATTTTCAATTTATGTTAAGTCACAAATTATTTAATATAATATAAAATCCTATTAATATTTATCAATATTCTAAAAAGCGCTAGGTGCTATGCAGGCGGACTAGGGTCTAGCGCTTAGGCGGAGCCAAAGCAGGTTTAGGCAAATCCTAATAGAAAGAATAACGTAAACGAACAAAGAGAATCTAACGTCTAGGGGGCTAATCAAGGCTAAACAAGAATTATTAAAATAATGGTATTTATACTAAAAAAATTAAAAAACAATCGAGCTACAAAACGATTCTCATAATTGTAGCAGTGTTGATTTGCTTACCACTAAGGATGTCAATTGTCCCGGCCCATTAAGGTTACAAAGGACCCATATCCGTCCTAAAACCGCATTTCCCAAACTCGGCCCAATCCAAACCCGTGTCTAGTGAGTAAGACTCGTCAACCTAGTAGACTCAACTATTTCATATATTCAAACTTATTTATATGATGTTTTTCATGATTTTGCTAACAAGAGTTGTGTTAAGTTAAATATCATATGATTCTGCTGATCTATTAATTATCAAAATAAACATGATGAAAGGAAACGGGGGGCTAAGGAGTACGAGCGGCAAAAAAACACATAAACCCTAATATAAAACTATATACACTAATTACACGGGTCAAGTCCTATTAGCCCCGCCACCCGACTCAAACTCGCCCGAATATGAAAATGCATACCCATCAAACACTCTAGACCCATTTACTTGACACATACCCACCCCAAATAAGGACAGGTCTAGGTCGGGTCTGGGTCTTATCCGGACCCATTGACATGTAGCTCTCTAATTTTAGAAGATTGATTTTGTACATAGGAAACATATAAAAACCATGACTACAATTTCAAATTAGCCCATGGCCTATGTTGAATCTCTCTTACACAAATGCACCTCTTTCTCACACATCCAACAACTCCACGCCCACATCCTAACCACCGGCCTTTTCCATTTCTACCCTTCCCGCTCAAAGTTCCTCGACTTCTGCGCCACCTCCGCCGCCGCCGGCAGCCTCCCCTACGCCGCCGCCGTCTTCCGCTTCGTCCCCCTCCCTTCGACCAACGACTGGAATGCTATCATCCGAGGCCACGCCCAGAGCCACCACCCTACCAATGCCGTCACGTGCTACCTCTCCATGTCACGTGCTCCCTGCAAGCCCGACGCTCTAACCTGTTCCTTCTTCCTCAAGGCCTGCGCCCGCGCGTTGGCCCGAATCGAGTCTTTTCAAATGCACGCGCAAGTTTTGAAATCTGGGTTTGATGCGGATGTTTTGCTGCAGACCACATTGCTCGACGCTTATGCGAAGTGTGGGGATTTGGACAGTGCCTGCAAGCTTTTCGACGAAATGTCTAATAGGGATATTGCGAGCTGGAATGCTTTGATTTCTACGATGGCGCAGGGGAATCGGCCGTATGAAGCTTTGAAGTTGTTCGATAGAATGAGGGAAGGGAGCCATGATGGTCGAGGCATGATGATGCCGAATGAGGTCACTGTTCTTGGCGCCCTCTCTGCGTGCTCACAGCTCGGTGCGATCAGAGGGTGACAAAGTGTATGATTATATTAAAAAAGTTGCTTGGATGAGAATGTGATAGTATGCAATGCTGTTATTGATATGTATGCGAAATGTGGGGTGGTGGAGAAGGCGTACACCGTGTTTGAGGGCATGACGTGTTCTAGGAGTATAATCACATGGAACACCATGATTATGGGTTTTGCAATGGATGGTAATGGAGAAAAAGCACTGGAGCTTTTTCACCGCATGGCCGGAGGCCGAGTTGGGCCGACGCCAGATGGAGTCACTTATTTAGCGGCATTGTGTGCGTGTAACCATGCAGGGTTGGTGGATGAAGGGGTGAGACTTTTCGAATTGATGGAAAAACACGGAGTGAGCAAAAATGTGAAACATTATGGGAGTGTGGTGGATTTGTTGGGGAGAGCAGGGAGACTGAATGAAGCTTACAAGATTATAGAGTCTATGCCTATATTTCCAGATGTTGTGCTATGGCAAACTCTGTTAGGGGCCTCTAAGATATATGGAAACGTGGAAATAGCCGAGAAAGCATCAAGAAAGCTCGTGGAGATGGGATCGAGTAATTGTGGGGATTTCGTGTTGTTATCAAATGTATATGCTGCACACGGGAGGTGGAATGATGTGGGGAGGGTGAGAGACGCTATGAAGACGCGGGATGTCAAGAAGGTGCCGGGATTTAGCTATACTGAGATGAACGGTGTGATTTTCCAGTTTTACAACGGCGATAAAAGCCATCCTAATTGGAGAGAGATTTATGGGAAGCTGGAAGAGATCAGTTTCAAGATTAGAGAATTCGGGTATGAGCCGGAGACTAATTATGTGTTGCATGATATAGGACATGAGGAGAAGCAGAATGCATTGTCTTATCATAGTGAGAAATTAGCTGTGGCTTTTGGTTTGATTAGTACAGATGATAAGAGCCCCATAAACATTAACAAGAATCTAAGGATATGTGGGGATTGCCATGTGGTGATCAAGCTTGTTTCGAAATTATACGATCGAGAAATTATAGTACGGGACCGTACTCGATTCCACAGATTCAAGGAGGGGTCTTGTTCATGCAGAGATTATTGGTGACAATGTAACTTTCCTTTTCTTTTTTTTGAGTTATTTACAGATTTGTATACTTAGAAACTAATATGAGCTGATAACAGCTTTTGAATCAGCTGGTTTCCCAGTTTTGTTGATGGCAATTTGTATGCTTATGAATCTGAATAATTTGTGTGGTTCAATTAATACAGGAACTGTAGAGCATTTCGTACCTTTTCAATGCTATGTTTAAGGATTTATATCTAGGGATAATTACAAAAGACCCCCTACGGTTTGACCTAATTACAAAAAAACCAAGACATGTTTTAAAATTACAAAAAAACCCCTCATGTTTGATTCTTTCTTAAATTTAAGAGGGTAATTGTAATATTTTTAGAAATATTAGGGGTTTTCTTGAGATGTTTTTTCTTATGAAGGAGGAAAATGTAAGACAAATCAAAACTCAAGGGGCTTTTTGTAATTTTCAAAAATCTTTTGTTTTTTTTGTAATTAGTCCGAACCTCATGGAGGTTTTTGTAATTATCCGTTATATCTATGTGAGTATGAGCTCAGATCAGGACTGTAAATTACTGAGGGATAATTACAAAAACTACCCCTGAGGTTTGGGTAAATTACAAAAAAAGAAAACACAGGTTTTTGAAAATTATAGAAAATCCCGTGAGGTTTGATTTTACATTACACTTTACCTCTTCATAAGCAAAATCATTTCAAACACTCTTTTACATTTGTAAAAGTATTGCAATTACCCCCTTACATTTATCACAAAACCAAACCTCCATGTGTTTTTTGTAATTTTCAAACATATCTGGGTTTTTTTGGTAATTAATTCAAACCTCAGGGGTACTTTTTGTAATTATCCCAACTACTGAACTCCTGGCTCTGAGTTTCCTCAGGAAAATAAAAGTAAGGGATACTTGCAAAAATTGTCTGAGGTTTAGCCTAATTACAGAAAATCTCAATAATCTTTCAAAATTACAAATACCTCCCCTCTTCAAGGTGCAATTTATAATAACAGAGAAACAAATGTCAAGGATGTGATTAAGCTCCATATATCATATACTCAAATAGCTCAATAACCATTCCACTTTCACACACCACCTTAGAATCTGCAAAGATACAGACAACCAATTTCTGTGGATAATGTAATGTAATCATATCAGGATGTGAGCCAATTTGCAAAATTCATAAGATTGATTCACATTACTGAACAATAAGTGTTAATCGAACCGACAAACATTAGCCAGTTAGCGACGAAATAAATATGGCAAATAATCTAGGCACCCAATGGTCATATCTTGGGACAAAGAATAACCAATTTGAATAGAAAATAGGGATAATTACAAAAACACCCCTGAGGTTTGGGCTAATTACCAAAAAAACAGAGTTTTTTGAAAATTACAACAAAAACCTCGAGGTTTGATACCGTCTTACGTTTTTCCCAGTGATTTTCAAAAACATTTCAAAAAAAAACCCTGACATTTTTTGTAATTTTGAAACATCTATGGGTTTTTTTGTAATTAAGCCAAACCTCGGGGGTGTTTTTGTAATTATCCCTAGAAAATATTCAAATTTTCACTCTCCCTAACGTACAGAGCTTCTATCGAAGAACCTACACAACCTCTGTAAGAACGGTTGGAGAAAAGACAAAAAAGGTCACAATACAATTACTCTTTTTTCAGCCTCGCCTCAAAACCCCCTTCAGCCCGCTTTACAAGTGTATATGGTACATACGTCCCTAGAAGTTTGTCCCATATCGAAAAGAACGGTTGAGAGTAGTTGAATTTTAAGCCTTGGAGTTGATGATGAACGTCATGGTAAGCAGTGTTGTTTTGGAAAAGTAGATGGAAGATATTACCCGGCAGCCAGAGCCCACAATGATCATCGACGGTTTTGATGACAGCAAAGCAGAAGAAGAAAACAGCCGTGCGTGCAGTCATTCCTGAGATGAGGAAAGATATAGCCCCACCGAACGTGTCCAATAAAAGGCCTTCTAACGGATGATTGTAAAGAGCACCAATGGCATAAGGGACGACTAATCTATGGTGCTGAGAGTGGATGTGTCGGTACAAAAACTTGTTTTGGTGCATGTATCGATGCACAAAGTACTGCCATGTGTCCATAACCAGCATAGCAATTATGAATTGCACGACTTGCACGGGAAGAGAGGGTTGAACAGTGCGTCCAGAAGAACTTGAGTTAGAAGTTACCTGCAACACTAAGCATAAAATGTTCAGTTGTAATAACTATGGAAATCCAAAAACATATTACAATATTTTGTATTTGAGGAAATTACATGTACTATTCTTGTTTTTACACGTTACCATATTTAGCTATATTAATAGCATTATATTTTCTTAGCTCTCAACTTGTGAATTTTTTTTAAAAAAAAAGTTATACTATTCACTATAGCTCTTTTTTCATCAATCAATCACATCCAATCGCGATTTCACTAAAAAAATATCATATCAATTATCATCATTACACTTTCATATCACAATTACATCATTCACCGTCTCTTACATTTCCATCACCAATCACATCTTATCACTATTTTACCAAACCAACCATAACATCAACTACCATTATAACATTTTCATCCCACATCCAATCACACTCTTAAATCTCATTCTTATTTTTCCCAAATAATTGTTTCATACTATTCTCTCCAAAAATAGAAATGAAAGGAACGAAAGCTCAACCAATCACACCCGAAAGAACCGGATTTTAATAACGAAATCTATACATATTGATGCACTTGGCTTAAGTAAAATTTTACAGAGTCAGTTTAGATGTCACAGTCGAAAATGAAAGAACATTAGATATATTCAATAAACTTGCAACAGAATTTAAAAGGGGAAATTTTCAGTGTTCGTACAAACTATCAATTTCCTATTTCAGACTGGATATTCTGTTCGCATCAGTATGTATAGGACGGTTAAATGTAAATATCCAAGAGCTCAAACTCGTCTCACACTAATAAGTACGCCAAAGATGAACCATTAGAACATCTACCAATATGATACCTAAAGAACCTCAGAAAATATTAGTGCACAGTGCATTTACCAAGAACAACAATTCTGCAACAACGGCCTGAGCAAATTGTTGAAGAAGAACACCTTTGATCACAGTTCTCAACGGCACCAAATTTTTCTCGTTTTCTTCGGTTCTTGTATGCAGCCTGTACTTATCTAGAGGAGGGAGGAGCTGATAAAACCCCGCGTACAGCCAGTAAACCACTAATGGCGCAAATGTCCCCATCGATTCATCACTCATATACCCTACCCAAAACACCATTTTTTGTAATATTTTTTTTTTATATTTCACTTTCCCAATACCTAAATAAATTTATCAGGCTACAACCTGTACAAAAGTATACTGGGAATCATATACATCCTGAAAAGGGAAAATAAACACCAATTAATGGAGAATCCAATAAGCCTAATGCATTTTTGGTTCAAGCAACTTTACCAATGAATTAAACTTTATAGATGAAAACTAGGGGTGGCAATGCCTGACCCGACACGAACTCGACCCGAAGTTACTGAGAGAAACTCGAACATGACTAACATGAACCCGACACGATGTTACAAATTTGTCTAAAACGTTGTAAATTTAAACTTTCATCAACTTTTGATGTATTTTAAGCAAAACCCGAAATCAAACACGAACTCGAACTGATGACCCGAATTGCCACCCCTAAATTGAAAACTGAGCTAATAATACACACACAATGATGTAAATCACACACATGATTCAAAATTTATAATCAATTAAATCCCAGAAAGATATCACAGATTCAAGATTCAAAAACATAATGTCCAACCTATGATTAATTAGGTACCTGTCCCAAGGCACTTTACACACAAACCCAAACTTAAAAAAAAAAAATGCCAATAAAAACAAAACCCAGAAAAGATAGCACTTCATAAAAATAAAAGATGCTACATTTTTGCATAACTGAGATTTTCAGATAAAATGAGAAAAACCCAGATGTGTATTATGAATAAGAAAACAATTAAAGCTTGGTAAGAGACTTACAGAGATAAAATTGAGTGGAGTATCGAGGAACAGATCAAGGGTAAGCGAAGAAAATGCAAATTTTTTTTTTATGGAAATATTTAGAATCCAATTATATGAGTGGTGAAAGCGGATATTGTGAGGGCGGTGACAGTTGTGAGATTCTTGGGAGAAAAATTTCTGGATTAATAATGGCAGAAGATTCGTTGGAAAAAAAAAAAGAAAATGAAAAAACAGACTAATAATAGTGGGGTGACAATAGAACACATGATTCTGTCATATTTTATGTGGGTTTTATTTTATTATTTTCATTACTATTATTATTTATTGAATTTTCAATTTTGTTTTGGTTAAATGTTAATGACCATTTTCACATGCAAATAGAATTGGAATAGTTTGATATTTTTTTTATATAATTTATCATTTTATAGACTAATGAACTAATAATAAATAAATAAATAAATAAGGGTTGGCAATTTGGGTCATCATGTCGGGTTTGTGTTTGGTTTCAGATTGATTTCGGGTTATGCTTAAAATACATAAAAAAAAATAATTATATTTTAGACAAATTGGTCACATCGTCAGTCGTGTTCAAGTTTCTCTCAGTAGCTTCGAGTCGGATACGTATCGGGTTATCGTGTCGTGTCAGGATTGCCACGCCTTTACTAATTCCCCAGCCTAATTTTAAATTTGTTCAAATATTAAACAAGTATTGAAGACCCTAATTTATTTTCATGTATTCATGTAATTTTTTATGATATATTCATATGACTAAATAAACTTTATCATTATAAACATAAAATAAAATTGAGAATTGTTAAACAACAATGTAAGTAAGATATTTAAATTCTATAACTTAACAACGAAACTAAAAATTAAAACAAACTTAGAACACAAAGTGATATAATTAGTTATCATACGATTGCTCTATTTTTTCTAAACTTTATATTATTTTACTACAATGGTAATAACTTTCTATGAATATGTGATTAAAAAAAATTAAATAGGTGTTTTGATATTGTATTGATTCCGCCTATCTCATAAGTCATAATGAGCGTGTTTGAATCGAGTTCAAGTTAAAAAAAAAAATGGTATAAAACCTTTTCGATGAAATTAGATCTAGGTCGTCGATTGAGGATAAGATTTTGGTCTAAATTTGATTTGCCCAGTGTTTACTGTCTGAATTATTAGTTAGTCTAATTCGGATGAAGAGAGCTGATTTGCTATGCATAATTTAATACTCGTGGCCACTATGGTATTATTGGGTACCAAAATAGGCAGGTACCTAGAGCGAAGGTGATACCCATGCCCGTTCCACTCAAATGAGGATTGTGAAGAGAATAATTTATGTATATCATTCATTGAAAACATTACAAGATATATATACAAAACTGATCCTAGACTAGAGAATATATACCATACATAAAATATGTATTCCTATACAAAAGAATATCAATTAAGAGATATATTGCTGTCTATAAACAATGAAATCCCATATTTAATGGGATTGCCTCTTCATTCCTTTAACACCCCCCCTCAAGTTTGGAATATATGTTGATAATTCCTAACTTGGTGAGTAAAGCCGCGAATTGTGGAGAACTCAATGGCTTTGTGAAAATGTATGTTGGTTGGCTTAATGTGGGTACATGAGTCAACTTGATAATCCCTTCTTGTACCTTCTCTCGTATAATGTGATAGTCGATTTCTATATGCTTCGTTCGCTCATGGTAGACAGGGTTTGAAGCAATGTGGAGTGCCGCCTAGTTGTCACAATATAGATTAACAAGCTGTGAGTGTTTGATATTTAAATCTTGCAAGATTGTTCGCAACCAAACAATTTCACAACATGTGGTGGCCATGGCTCGATATTCGGCTTCCGCACTAGACCGTGATACTGTCGTTTGCTTCTTGGTTTTCCAAGAAACTAATGAGTTACCAAAAAAAATGCAATACCCAGTAACCGAACGTCGAGTGTCACGACATCTAGCTCAATCAGCATCACAAAAGGCATTCAATTGAATTGAACTATCTGCTGAAAGGAATATCCCATGTCCCGGTGTTTGTTTCACATATCGCAAGACACGGTGAGCTGCTTCTAAATGTGGAACTCGTGGTTTGTCCATAAATTGGCTCAAAACATGGACTGAATACGCCAAGTCAGGTCGAGTGACAGTCAAATAAATTAACCGCCCGACTAATCTTCGATATGAAGATGGATCATCAATATAGTCACCTCAAATTCTTGAGAGATAAATTTTGCTCCATGGGGAAGAAAACTGGTTTTGCACCAAGATAACCAACATCTTCAAGAATCTCAAGAGCATATTTTCTCTGTGAAAGTGTAATTCCTTTATTACACCGTGCAACCTCTATTCCAAGGAAATATTTCAATTGTCCAAGATCCTTTAATTTGAATTGGTTCTTCAAGAATAACTTGGTATCTTCAATATAATGTAAATTATTTCCTGCTATTATGACATCATCAACATATATCAGAAGAGCAGTAAATGTACCATTCTGAGATCGGACGAATAGTGAATAATCTCCCTTCGATTGCTTGAAATTAGCATGCTTCAGAGCAACAGAGATTTTAATGAACCATTGACGTGAAGCTTGCTTGAGGCCATACAATGATTTATGAAGTTTGCAAACCCGTGTCTCCCCCTTTCGTCCGAAACCAGGAGGTAAAGACATGTAAACTTCCTCGACAAGATCTCCATGCAAGAATGCATTATCCACATCAAGCTGATGAATATGCCATTGTTGAGCTGAAGCCACAGCGAGAAGGAGACGAACTGTCACAAGCTTTGCAACAGGAGCGAATGTCTCTTGGTAGTCTAAGCCTTCGACTTGGTTATAGCCCTTTGCTACAAGTCTAGCTTTGTAACGCTCCACCGTACCATTTAGATTGAATTTAATCTTGTACACCCATTTACATCCAACCGCCTTTTTCCCGGGTGGTAATGGCTGTAAAGACCAAGTTCCATTGGCTTTTAGAGCTTCTAGCTCTTGTTGCATTGCAAGACGCCATTTAGGATCACAATTTGCTTCTGCAAAAGAAGATGGTTCTTTTTCGACCGAGAGACAAGTGGTGAAAGATAAATGTTTAGGAGATAATTTATCATATGAAAGAACATTTGCCAACGGATAGGGAGTACCTGTAGCTTTGACCGAAATTGAGTTCGATGATGGGCTGTGTCGTGAGGGAAGATGAATACCAACATGATACTCACGCAGATAACTCGGTACTTTTGTAGCACGTGTTGTTCGTGATGAAGGGATCTGTAGATTTGGCGGTGATGGTGGGCTAGTGAGTGGAGGAATTTCGGGTGTGGGATTGCTCTCACAAGAAACTTCACTATTTTGACAAGGAATGTATTCTTAAGAGGGATCATCAGGCATAAGAACTTCAGTGGTGAGAGGAAATTGTGGAGTGGGACTAGAATTATGTATTAATGAGGAGTTAGCAGTGGAAGATGAAAATGGAAAAATTTCCTCATGGAAAATGACGTCTCGAGAAACAAGTGTTTTACCAGTGGAAAGCTCATACACCTTGTAACCTTTTTGGGTATATGGATAACCCAAGAAAATACAACGAATAGCCCTTGGATCAAATTTGGTAGGATGTTGGTGGTGTGTTGAGACAAAACAAAGACAACCAAACACTCTTAAATGATCATAGCAGGTTGTTTTTGATAAAGCATTTCAAAGGGTGTTTTTCCATGAAGAATAGGTGTCGGCGTTCGATTAATTAGGTAAGTACGTGTCAAGATGGCGTCTCCCAAAATTTCTTTGGGAGATCGGCTTGGAATAATAAGGCTCGAGCTACATTAAGAAGGTGGCAATGTTTTCTTTCGACTACTCCATTTTGTTGTGGAGTGGAAACACTGTCGGTTTGGTGAATGATCCCTTTATCTAAATAAAATTCCCTCATTGTGAATTCGGGTCCATTATCGCTTGAACAATTTTAACTTTCAAGGAAAATTGTGTTTCAACAAAATTGATGAAATTGGTGATACATGAATAAGTGTCTGACTTATGATGCATCAAATAATTCCATGTCCAACGAGTAAAGTCGTCAACAATTGTAAGAAAATATCGTGCTCCTGTAATTGATGGAACATGATACCCTCCCCAAATATCAACATGTATTAATTCAAATGGTGCTTTAGTATGAATGGAACTTGTAGAGAATGGAGTACGAGTTTGTTTAGCTAATGGGCAAATTAAACAATCAGAAATTGTGCAAAATTTCATATTTTTAATGGAATGAGAAAATAAATTAGAAGTCTTATTTGATGGATGACCAAGGCGTAGGTGCCAAAGTTTCATGGAATGAGAAGTCGAAGGTGTGATCGCATTGCACTTTATTTTTCGCGGAGTATCAAGATAGTAGAGTCCTTCTCGCCGTTCCCATCCCAATCATCTTCCCGGTTGTTGGTCTGAAAGATACAAGTAGTATTAGTAAATGTGGCCAGGTAATGGGAATTTTGCAGAAATTTGCTAACAAAAATCAAGTTTAGTTTAAAAGAAGGAACACACAACACATCATATAAGATGAAATTATCAAAATGAATATCCTCTATGTGTGTAACAATAGCAATTTCTCCATTGGGTAGGTGTACGGTCCGATTGGTGACCCGTGAATTTGTGCTTAACAAATCAGGTGAGTAAACCATGTGATCTCGTAGCTCCTGAGTCGAGTATCCAAAGATGTTTCTTTATCAATACAGAAGCACAAAAGATTGTACCTGAGAGATCACTCATGGCAGATGTGCTACCAACATGATTGGCCATTGAATTGGATTTATTCCCTGCAAGTATGGTCATAAGGTTCTGATATTGTTCAGTTGTGATGGTAAATGGTGAAGAGGTTGTTGGTGTATTTGCCTCTGTATGGTTGGCTTTCGAAAAATTCTTCCGCTCTCTATGGTCAGGTTTCTTTCCTGTAGAAATCGCCTTTTGTAGCTTTCGACAAACATCGATGGTGTGACCATTCCAACCACAATAATCACATTTGAGGTGTGATCGACATGTTTCTGTGGTATGACCAGTTTTGTCACAAGCTTCACACTTTAGATGAGGATTTTTGGGTGTGAAATTCCTCTGATAAGGTTTTCTTAACTTATTTTTCACAGCAAAAGCCGAAGCTTCACCCAACGTTGCTCCTGCATTTGATATTCCACGTTGTTTCTCATCTTGGAGAATGAGAGAATAAGTCTTGTTAATGGTGGGAAGTGGGTCCATTAGCAAAATCGCCTCTCTAACACTTGCAGATAGGCTTCATTAAGTCCCATGAGGAACTTCATGATCTTTTGATTCTGTTGAAACAGCAAAACATCTTTCACGGCATTACATGTGCATTTCGGGATGCCGGAAAGTGCATCTCTTTCATCCCAAAGGCCTTTAAGCTTGGTGTAATAAGCCCCAACACTCATGTTGCCCTGTTTACAATCATGTATAGCTTCCTCAACATGAAAAAGATGAACACTATTAGTGCGTGAAAAGCGATCTTTCAAATCGAGCCAGATTTCATTAGCACTTTCATTGTATATGATGCTTGCTCCAATTTCTTGTGATATAGAATTAAAAAGCCATGCTTTTACAAGGTTGTTACATCGATTCCATTGTTGGAATTCTATAGTAGAGGTCTCCGATGGTTTTTCAACGATGCCGTTCACGAAGCCTTCTTTATTCTTGATGCTAAGAGCCATGAGCATAGCACGACTCCAAGTGCTATAATTTTCTCCATTTAGGGACTGTGTGACAAGTACAAGCCCAGGCTGATCAGAATAGTGGAGGTAAAGGGGATCATTTGGATTATCAAATTTGCTAGACTCAAGCTTGGTTGAGTTTTTGGTGTCACTCTTTTCTTCCATGTGAATTGGCTAGAAGGTAGAATGGTTTTTTTTTTTAATTTTAAAGAAAGGGAGAAAAAAAACTGAAAAAAGTTTAGGATCGTAATTTCTCTGATACCATGTGAAGAGAATAATTTCTATATATCATTCATTGAGAACATTACAAGATATATATACAAAACTGATCCTAGACTAGAGAATATATACCATACATAAAATATGTATTCCTATACAAAAGAATATCAATTAAGAGATATATTGTTGTCTATAAACAATGAAATCCCAGATTTAATGGGATTGCCTCTTCATTCCTTAACGGGTTACAGAACGGAGCAACCCAAACACAGCGAGTCAGAATGGGTCGAGCCAAAATTATCATTCCCACCAGCTTCCAAGCACTTTGTGTGGGATTTCAGATTTCAAATCATGAAGGATAAAAGTTTTTTTGACATATATTGTTGCATTGGATATTTTGTTGCAATACAAAACTTCACAATTTAGGCTTGATTTATGCTTCAAAATTAATATGACAACTTTTATACACGTAACAACTATCCGTGCGGTGGAATAGGAGATGAAACACCATCACGGAATAGAAGATCACATCCGCTAATCGAGAAACAATAGACCCGTAAAATTCCCTACAGTGTTACACACGCTATTTCAACGCATCATGTGAATATGAATCGTGCTACGGATTTTTCATCACTGTCCGATAGTTGACATCATCTTATACATGTCACACTCGCCCGTTGAATTGAAAAATCAGATTGAACATGACATGAAATATGAGATTCTGTATGCTGTAAAATATGAAGTCAGTACCCACCAACCGAAGTACATGATTGG
This sequence comes from Rehmannia glutinosa, assembly GCA_016081115.2. Classification (NCBI taxonomy): domain Eukaryota; kingdom Viridiplantae; phylum Streptophyta; class Magnoliopsida; order Lamiales; family Orobanchaceae; genus Rehmannia; species Rehmannia glutinosa. The sequence goes on from JABTTQ020001566.1 coordinate 160,942, forward strand.
AAATAATCATCTACTCGGATATCTATATCAAAGCAAGTAATATCACCTAATTAAAATTTTGTAATAAGCATTCAATATCAGTCAGTTTCTGGCCTTCTCTTATGTAATCTACTTCAACCATTGTGCTGTAAGGTCCACTAAAATCTTTCACTGCTTCCACATGAAAAGGACTCCACAAGGCACGTTGATCGTTTGGAGAAAACGCACCCGTAGATGACGAAGATGAAGTGGGGAGATGAGAGGCCACAATTTGCCATAATGGTTGAGAATGACGCGCGCGTGCACATCTTTTCCCAATGCATCTGCAGGAGGAGAAGATAAGGGAGCATTTGCAAACTCTGAAAAAAAATGATTCTCAGCTTCTACCTGAAAAATACACCAGAATCTACAAGCTTCTCTCTTCTTCCATAAGTGATGGAATTTTCCCTAAGTGAGCAAGCCAACAGCCATAAACCGAGCCAATTTCCCAACTCCAAAACCACTTGGACACCATCGACAACATTTGCTATACCTTCAGCTATTCCCAGTATATATTAACTGATACTGGAATGTAGCCGAGCTGAATTAGGTCAGACTATTACCGGTGTCATGAAAAAAGTTAGTAAACGATCAATCTATATTTCCACAGGACATCACTATGTAGGTTCCTAGGAACAGATAAATCGAGCCAATCTCAACGTATAAGAGGTATTGGATTATCTTGCTAAAAAATCACAACCCCACAAGGCAAGAATGTAATGTCATAAGTTTCTTAGCTCTAAATCTCACCGGCATCTATAAATTCTGCGGTAGGACCATAGGCATCACTTACAAACTCTAAGTGATGCTTCAGTTGATTGAGCAACGTGTAGATACGGTTAGAAGCTTCATGTTTCTTGTCATCAGCCATGAAGTTAGAAATGCAGCCGTTGACTTCAATAGAGCTAACAGCATCAATCTTTCGGACAAAATGGTCCTTCATTAGTTTCCTCATCTTCTTCATTTCGTCCCATTGTTGAGCTTCACAGAATATGTTTGACATGAGCACGTATAAACCCCCAGCGTGGGGTTCCAACTCTAATAATTGCTTTAGGACAAGTTTTGCTATTAGAACGTTCGGTGAATTCTACAAGCACCGAGCAAAGTACCCCAGATAACTACATCCGGCTTCATTTCCATTTTCCCGACCAGCTCAAGCGTCTCTTTCAATAACCCTCCACGACCGAGTATGTCAATCATACAAGCGTAATGCTCGATATCGTAAGGTATTTTATACATGTGACCCATTTTACTAAAGTAATATCGCCCAATTTCAACAAGACCGCAATGACAACAAGCAGAAAGCAAGCCACTGAAGGTAAGTGCATCAGGCCGTATTCCACGGGCCTCCATCTCTTGAAATAGTTCAATTGCTTTGTATCCAAAACCATGTAACGCAAGGGCATTAATTATAATATTCCACGAAACAATATTCTTCTCTGGCATGTTGCGAAAGAAATCCAAAGCTAGTTCAGAAGAACCACATTTTGCATACATGTCTACAAGAGAATTACACAAAGTAACAGTAGGTTGCACGCTGTTATCACGCAAATAGTCGTGCAATTTCTTTCCTGCAACTAAATCACCAAGCTGACCACAGGCTGAAAGAGCACTAACTACTGTAGTCTCATCAGGAACCACACGAAAGCTAGTCATTCTGTAAAACAAATCTAAAGATTCCTTATAATAACCATTTTGGAGATAACATGAGATCATTGAATTCCAAGAAACCACATTTTTAACAGGCATTTGGTAAAAAATCCTCTCGGCTAATTCAACAAATCCATGTTTAGCATATGCACTAACCATGGAAGTCCATGAAACCACATTTTTATCAGCCATACGGGCGAAAACTGCCTCAGCCATCTGCAAATGCCCGCACTTAGCGTACATATCCAGAAGCGCATTTTGCACATAAACATCAACAAAAACACCATTAATTTCGATATACCAATGAACAGACCTCCCCAACTCCACATCGTAAATTCTCGAACAAACCGAGAGCAAGCTGACGAACGTATGCCCATCAGGCTCCACCCTTTCATCCCACATCCCACCAAAAAGCAAAAACGCTTCTTTCCACCACCCCATTTTCGCATAACCACCGATCATCGAGTTCCAAGAAACTAAACTCCTAACCCGAATATGATCGAATACTTTCCGTGCAAACTCAATCTTCCCACAACCAACATAAAAATTTATAAGCCCATTTTGCACGCATATATGAGACTCATGACACCCCAATTTTACAGCATGTAAATGAACCAAAACCCCTTCCAAATACGCCTTCCGAATCGCACAAGCTTTCAGAATAAAAGGAAATGTAAACTCATTCGGCCAAATACCGCAACGCACCATTTTGTGGTAAAGAAAAATCGCCTTACTTGAGTATTTCCCATTGGAAGAAGCTCTTATTAAGGTGTTGTACATGTGCCGATTCGGGTGGGGAATACTGTCGAACAGGTGATGCGCGTATTGGAAGTCACCGGAAGAGGAGAGAGCACAGAATGAAATAAGCTGGCTGAGGGAGATGGGGTCGCCGGTGAGGCCCCGGAGGATGATTTGGGCGTGGAGGGTTTTGAGTTGGCTCATTGATGAGCATTTTTGGACCAAAAAATGGAGTGTTTGATGCTGTAAAGGAGTGTTGGAGGTGGGGGTGGTGTGTAGGAAGAGAGGGAGAGTGAGCTTATGTGGGGAAATAATGATCAGATGTTTGGGGAATTTAAGCATTGTCTCAAGTAAAATTAGGTGTCCAATGTTCATTCTTTTATACCTTGTATGGATATATGAATTTCTAGTTTCTAGTATTAAAAAATAATTTTTTAAATTTATTGATTTTCGTGTGAGAATTGAACATATGTTTAGTTTGTTGTCTGGATTTTTGTTTGGAAATGAGAATATGTTTGATTATAGTTTTTTAAATGTATTTTTGACATATGTTTATGTGATTGTAGTGTATTTTCACCTGGATTTGTGTTTGAGGTGAAAATTTGTTTGGTTGTGTTTTCAAAAGAATAATTCCATAAAAATGTGAAAACTAAAAATGACTCTATTTCTACTGAAAAATTACTAAAACAAATATAAACTCATTTTTTGAAATAGTTGGAAACTAGAAAGTGGAAAACCACCCTTGAAAATACAATCATACAAGGCCGTTGTGTCCATTTCATTTTTTTATCATTTGAACCTTTTTCTGGTAAAATTAATTTCCAACAAAAAAATCCAAAATAGATAAAGACCAAGTAAAATTAGCTCCATGAATTAATTAGCAATTCAATTAATAATTACCTAAATTAATCTCATCAAACCCCTAAATAAAAAAAATTGTTCATGCTTATTTCGTTATGTTAACAAATTAAACTTAAACGAGTTTTTAACGATCGACTTCAAGTCAAAGACATAACCGACACTCAATTCAATTTTTTATAATTACACATTCAATTCTTTTTTTGGGGGAAAAAGAGAATCAACTTTTTTCCGAGAAAAAAAGTTTGTTTCCAGAGAAACATCTCTTTTTGGGAAAAAAAGTTGTTTCCAGTGTTTTTTTATTTTGAAAAAAAACAACTTTTTTCGAAGAAAAAAGCTGGAAAAAATTAGCTTTTTTGGGAAAAAAGATTCAGTGTTTTTTGAAAAAAAAAACAATTTTTTTTTTCCGGGAAAAATCAGCTGGAAAAAATCAGATTGTTTTGTGAAAAAAGAGAAACTGTTTTTTTTTTAGGAAAAAAAACTGTTTCCAGTGTTTAAAGGGGTGTATTTACACTGTTTTATTTTATTAAGGATATTATAGTCTTTTTAACTTATGATATTTTTATAAATATTGAGAGTGAGGTGTATTAATCAAATTTTGGGGGGCAAATACACACAGTCCATTCAATTTTTTTCTGAATTTACCATTACATTTTTTTTGTAAAAGTAATTTTTATTTTATTTTTTAGCGTTATTATTTGAATTAAAGATAAATAATATTTATTGGGTCACACAACATATAGCAGTTTTTATTTGGAATTTGTACTGAATATTGTAATCTTCACGTTCTTCCTCGTTCACCGTTGTTTTAATGCACAGTCAGCCGGACTTGACCACAAGCCCAACAAGCCCCAATTTGGGGCCCATTTTTCTTTTTTTTTTTTTAAAAAAAAAAAAACTCTTTAGTTCCATTAATTAAACATTGATAAAGGCCCAAAACTCTTTAGTTCCATTAATTAAACATTCATATCCACCGATAAAAAAAAAAAAAAAATTCATATCCCTCGCTTCCATCAAATTGCTTCCCTTGGAAAGATATGTGTGCCAAGATTTTGGTGGGGAACTCATACCGAATAAAGATCCGTGTGGGTTCGATTCGGGAAGAGATCGTTATTAGTAGATTGGGGGTCGAACATAATTATTCTCTTTACCTGGGAGGATCTGGTTGTACGTCGCAGACCCCGAACGATGGCCATCGTGCACAGACATCCGCGGTTTACCTTGGCGGAACAATTAGGAGCCGAAGTTTGTTGTCTTCAAAAGATAGACGTAGTTCGCTGGAATCGAGTTATCAAAAAAAAAAAAAAAAAAAAGAATAAGAAATAAATTAATTTTTTTGTTTTTTCCCCCCACTTTGTTCACTTCAGTTTTGTAGCAAACCAATCAATTTGTTTATTTGACCCTCTGAAGGTAGTTAGGTAGTAGGAGTAACAAATAAATGAATTTGCTAATCAAGAGCCAGTGAGGTTGAGTGATTGAAAAATTTGAGGAAGAAATTCTTTTATTTGTTTTTTTTTATATTACTAATAGTTGAGGAATTTCTTCACTTTGGTAGATATAAAAAAAATGCTCTTTGGTTGATATTGTGGGGAGAAGATACATTCTATGTTGGTGTTGTACTTGCTTATATATGAGGTACACATTTATTGTTTTAAAAAATATGAATAATATGATATGCTTTTGTGATTTTTGGTTTAATGAAATATTTGTCTTGCCGGCTATTAATTCCCACATGTTGATTGTACGAATATTAGTTTACTAGTTGATACATTACTATTGTCTTTCCGGCATATTACTATTGTTCATAATTAACATGTTGTCTTACTAAAGTAATTATTTCATTTGGTTATTGTTATAATTAGTGTCACAATTGATTTTTCGGCCCTTAGATTTAAAGTAATATTTTAAGATAAAAAAAATTCGATCTCTTGGGGGCCTATTTTTAGAATCTCGCTTAGGGCCATCGAAAGCACAGGTCCGACCATTCCAACCTTGATTGGCCATTTATCTTTTGATCATTAGTGTAACTACATTTTAACAGTAATTATTTTTTGTACATAGAGATATATGGACTTTTAAATATATTTTTTATAGATGAATTCACCTTCATCTACAATTGTCAAATATGAATGCTAGATTTAAACTTCTTCCTTTTCTACATTGTGTGTCTTCATTCGAAATGGTGCCCTGGGCCCAGCCCATTTTTTAAAAAATTACAACTAATTTCAAAAAAAATACTACCAGCCCAAGAAATCCTTAAGTCTGGCCCAGTACAAATGTTAAACTAAAAAAAGTAACCCATATTAAATATAAAAAAAAAACCCACTAAAGACCCACTAAACTAATTAAAATAAAAAAAAAAAGAGAAAAAGCCCAAAGCACCAATGTCCATCAACATCTCTTCAAGTCTAATTGCAGACTCACGAAAAAATTTACAAACTTAAAGCTGAAGGAGTTTCTTCTTCTTCTTCTTCAATTTTTTAGCTTCAGGTATGATTGTTTAAGTTGATTTAAAAATTGAATAGTTGATTTAAATAGGTTAGATGGATTCAAATGAATTGAATTGATTTTATGGATTTGCCCCTAATTTGTGTAGCTTGCAATTAATTGAATTCAAAAGTTTGATTAGTAGTGGCTTGCAATTAATTTGTGTATTTTTTAAGTTGAACTAATTTATGTAATTTAAATATTAAAATTTTCTCGAGAAAATTATAAATATGGTCTGACCGTCTGTGGATGAACAAAGACATAATTTATGTTAAATTGGAGTATAATTATAATTGTTATCTTGTTATGCAAATGAATGAAATTGGAGTATAAGAAAATAATAGACAAAGAATCAGGAAGATTGGTATCAGGGGCGGAGCTAGACATTTCATGTTGGAGGGGCTAAATAACTTTGGGGGGCTAAATTACTAAAAAAACAAATTCTTAAGTACTAAAATTAATATTTTAAAACAAAATATATGGGAATTAATTAAGTTTTTTAAAAATTTGGGGGGGCTAAAGCCCCCTAATCAACCACAAAAGGGTACACCCCTGATTGGTATGAATTCAAATGCACAAATAAGTTATTAATGAAAACTCATTTATACTAATGCAGCTCATCTATACATTAAGGTTAAAAAATCCATGAACAATATATATAATATTAAATAATGAAAAATAAAATACCATATGTAGTATTTTCATTCCTTGTGTGTTTGCTGCTTAAACTTGTTATTTCGTTTGAGCTATTTCATAATTACAATTGTTTGTTGATATGTTTATCTGGTGTATGTATTGCTTTGTATTACGATTGTTCTTAAGAATTGCCTTGTGTTTTTGTTATTGATCTGATTCTTCTCCAATCCCTATGAAAATTAAAACATGTATTTGGAATGTGTGTACATATTTATATTTTGAATTCAAAACCTAAAATAAGGTGTAATTATAGATGTGTGGATAGAGTATCAGTTAGATTTTTTCATACATGCTATGAAATTTTATTCAAGAGTCTATCAAATCATAATTTGTAAATATATGCCTATACTGATTATTAGAGGTATGTGAAAAGGAAATAAATCAAATATATTCACCATTGATTGTTGTGCTGATTCCTGATGTTGTTTTATTCTAATCTTCTGTTGTTGATTATTTTGATGATCCATGTGCTGATTCTTGTCCCAATTATTTACATATATAAATTTCATCACTATTAAGAAGGCCCTCAACTAAAAAGTTGTTTCACCGTACACCTTGAGTCTTGTGGAATCCTGCTTGGCTCTTTTGTAATCTTTTCGTTTTCAGTGCATTTTTTATTCCTAATAACAGTAATGAATGGTCTTTTTTTATATAGAAACATATGTTATTGTATTTATGTTGAGATAACTAAATTTTTCAATTTTAAATATTAATTGCTAATAGATGTAAATATACTGAGATATTGCCCGAATGAAAAAATATACAACTGCAATTATTATTGCAAGTAATAATATTCTAAAGCCAAACCAATCAAAACTTACCAATCGAAAAACAACCCTCTAAACATCTGAGGGTTAAAATTGTTCTTAAATCCAAATCCCTAAAATCCCACCTAACCATCACTGTTGTTCTATTTTTTTATGACACTTTTCACCTTTTTGCAAGTAGTTGGAGATGAGAAATCTTCAAAGAAAACACGCTTAGTATTATCAGATTCAATCGCTTTGCCTTTTCTGTTAACCGTCTTGTTTGGTGTATTCACCTCATCTACAGAGGAATAATCTTAAACAAAATTAAGCAATCACATATCATTTTTAAAATTTATTTAATGGACATAATGTTAATATATAAACAAATAAATAATCAAGACCTTCAAGAGTCCAATTTTCGATAAAAAAATAAATTTTCGAAAAATTATTGGGAATGGTGAAGAATACATTCAATTTGAAGTTATATTTAGACCTATCTCAATGTAAGCGAGACATATTACTTTTGTATGTTTTCTTTTCAAAAAAAAAAAAATAGTTTCTTTGTCGTGGTTGGATTTAACTCCGACGTAGAATGATTAAAATTTGTCACATTTAATTTAAGGCAGAATAAAAACACCACCAAGGGGTTATACTCACCTAAAAAAAAAGAGCAAGTCTCTTGTGAGACGATCTCACGGATTTAAATCCGTTAGACGGACCTCCTAAAGGCTCCGTCTTGATAACATGAACCATGAAAATAAATTTAAAAATAATAATAAACCATGAAAATAAATTTAAAAATAATAATGAACCATGAAGAAACAAAAATAAAACCTAAAAACATGAACCATGAAGAATAAACCCGAAATACAAAAATAAACCCAAAAAATAAAAAAATAAACCGCAAAAAAAAAATAAAAATCCTAAAAACCCAAAACAATTAAAAATAAACCCAAGAAACAAAATAAACCCTAAAAAAACAAATATAAACCCTAAGAAAAATAAAATATGAAAAAAAAACTTTAAAACTTTGTATAAGGGCTCCGTCTCACAGATCTAAATCCGTGAGACCATCTCACGCAAATTTTTGCCAAAAAAAAAACACCAAGAAGGGGGAAAACCCCGAAAACCCAACGTGTTAACTCAATCTGTCACCTTATAATCAATAAACACACACATATATTGGAATTTTACGTCTTACCACAATTCTTTTCTTACGGGGGTGTCCCCAATCATGGAATTTAATGGAATTTAAAATTTCATAACATTATAGGTGTCCATAATTTGGATTTCTATGGAATCCATTAAATCTTGATGTCCTCAACTTGGATTTTAATTGATTCCACGAAAATCCAACATCCTCAAACATTTATTGAACTCCATGGATTTCTTTGATAAGTGGATTTGGGTGGAATTTGGTGGAATTATAAGCAATATTTATGAAGGACAAATTTCCACATTCCCCCCACGGAATTCAAATTCCATTTTTCCAATAATAATAATAATAATAATAATAATAATAATAATAATAATAATAATTGTCTATGGTAAAAAAATTAACATATTTTTATCACTTGTACCTATTCTTACGTATTGTCTTCTAATCTCATTTTTTTTTTTGTTATTGACTTATTTGAATATTCAAATTTCTTTATTTTTTCATGATCATGAAGTTATGCTGCTAAATTCATAAAATATCAATAAATATATTTTTTATATAATCCAACAAATTCTACTAAAATCCATTAAAATCTACATAATTCCATTAGAATCTGATGAAATCCATAATGGAATCGATAGAATTCTCTAAAAATCTACGAAATTCCAATGATTAAAAAATCCTTCAAATTCCATGTTGGGAATTAATTTCAGTTCAGAGTATAAAATCACAAGGAAAACCCTTATTATTTTCTCATTGGAGAAGCAAAGTTGTGGATGAGTTGACAAAAGACTTCAGCTTCAACAATCTTGTGTAAACTAATGGCGGATTCTGCTGATTCAAAGCCAACCTTTGGTGCTGGTGGTGGCGGCATGACGGTAGAGGAATGCCAGAATATGATCCAACGAAGTCTTAGGAGTATTATTCCTTTGAATTTTTACGTTATTTATCTGCTTCAGGTTATAAGGGTTTGAGCCCCTGACTGATTTCTTTTTGCAGCTCCAATGGTTAAATTTCTGAAGGAGAACCTGGAGAAATCTGGATGTGGTATCGGAAGCAATTTCATAAAGGCCATCCATTGCAAAGGAGCCACCGCTGGTGGTTATGTTAGGGGTGAAGGGGTAATTGAGTGATAATCCATTGCCTTTTATTATAACGTATTAAAAGTTTGAATTCTGAAATCCTAAATGGGTATTATAAATCTAGTAGAGTATCCATTTCGAAATTTAATTGATGTGTTGATTGCCAAAAGTAATTTGTTGTTTATGTGTCAACCAATCGTGTAGCATCTTTTGTTTTCAAGTAAAAGTCCTAGGGCTTGTCATATTATCAGTGGTGTTATACAAAATTTGAATTCAGCTTTTATTTCTTTTTAGTTTTTTATGTAAACAAAGATCTTGATGTTCCTCATTTTTTTTTTTTTTTTTTTTTTGCATTTGTGCATTAGATAGTGGTATGTAGCAATCACTTGCAAATTCAAGATGAAGTAACCCAAGTGGTGATTCACGAGCTCATTCATGCATATGATGAATGCCGTGCTGCAAATTTAGACTGGTCTGACTGTGCTCATCATGCTTGCAGTGAGGTTATTATACTCTTTTGGAACTTACTTTATTTATTTTTGTTACTTTTTCCTTGATTCCATTTACTGATATATTTTCCTGATGTGTGGCTTGTGAGAGCAGATTCGAGCTGGTCATCTCAGTGGTGATTGCCATTATAAAAGGGAGTTTCTTCGTGGTTTTATGAAGATAAGAGGTCATGAGCAAGTGAGTTGCATCTCATTCTAATTTCTCCATTGTCCTGGGTTTTTTCTTCCCTGGTTACATGATGTGTCATTTCGTTATGAGAAAACACAGTGATGTGGATCCTTTTTAATTATTTACTTGACAGTTGAAATAAACAAAAGAAATTAGTGACTCTAGTCATGACTCATGAGTGGCCAGGCATTTTCCCGGAAACTGTTCAATTTTAATAAGGGAATGGGTGGATTTGATTTGATGGGTTATGTTGGGGTGGGACAAAATGACAGGATGTACTTCCTACATTAGCAGGGTGAAGTGAAAAATGGAATTTGCATTGTGGAGGATCTCATTGTGCTTGTGTAACATTGAATTCTGATTTCAACGTATTTTCTTCAAATAGTTTGAGGGAGTTGTGATGACGACAGAAGATTTTGAAATACATTTGGCATTATTGTCAGTGTCATTTTAGTGGGAAGTGGGTTGTAGTCTTGATTAATGAACTATTTCTTAAGTAGAACTTATAATTCTTTGGGAGATGTGATGGGTATCAGGGTCACAGTGTCTATCCACCTTGTTAACCATAGGGTTGGCCTCGTAGAAAAAACAGAGAGCCATGAGACTATTATATTGCTAGCGACACCAGACATGAGATGGCCTTGACATATTTTTCTTTTTAAAGTGTCATGGTACGATGCATGCCTGGAGACTCTGTAGCATTTGCTAAAAACTGTATGCTTGCAAAATGGGTAGGTCAGACTAAAACCTTCACTATGTTATAAGCTCAAGTTGCAATATTTTTTATGGGCTGTGGCATTCTTTCCAAGGATTGGTTGAAATTGTGACCATAGAGGTGGACAACTTGTTTTGGTCTCTATGTATTTTGGCCCTCTGTTGCATGGACTTATGAAGGTAAGTTGAGTTGGGATAGCTTCAAACAGTGTTAGCCATTCGGAGGATGCTTAGACATGTTACCAGTGCAAAAATTCAAGGCATCCTTTTAGGAGATGCACAAAAAGGTTATAGCTGGAACTTAAATTAATGAGTCCAACTTAAAAATTACGTTGCAGCCATAATACAGTATGGATGTGTTTGTCCAAATTCAAATATTTGAGAAACTCCTACTTCTTCTGGACGAAGGCAGCGTTGAGACCTAATGACATATGAGCCATGGTTATTAATTCAGGATGCTCAACTTTTTTTGTTCTGAGATATGCTTTATGGCATTTGGTGTTCCCATTTGAATATTGTCCAGTGTGATTCAGAATAAGTTTGTGGCGCAACTTTTGGCCCTTATGGATTCTTTAGGTAACAAATTGACTGATAGTAAAAAGGCATACTATTAGTGGCCTAAGTCATGATCTGGAGACTGGTTTTCTATCCTAGTCAGGGAAGTAAATGAGACGAGATAAGCATTGTTAGCAATACGGAACATAGTGTGATGGGAGGATCACGTTAATTATTCTTTTCATTATCATTTCTCTGTCCTTTTTATTATTATTATTATTATTAATATTTGTTTTGGTGGCAAGGTTCCCTTCGTTTGTGTTAAATCAGAATATCAGTTGAATATTTAGTACGGGCATAAAAGAAGATAAGCAGAGCTTTCTCCCATTGACTGAGTTGGTACTCCCATTTGTCTTTTATTAATGTTGAGTATCTGTTTTGTTATGTTTCTATGTCATAGTTGCAAGTTGTTGGAGGAGAGAGCACCTGAACAGTAGTATTAAACATAGTAAGAACATAATCCCTTTAATGTGTTTAGGACTGGGGAGAGAGATTTAGGATAGAATTGCATGAGCTGTATTTGCACATATACGTAACTATTACTAACTCGCATTCATGTCATTTTTAGTTTACTTGTGCATGCAAATTACATCCATTTTTATCCAACTTGATGCCTAAATTGTGCCTATCTGATCTGATGCTAAAGGAGTGTGTGAGGCGAAGAGTTATGAAATCAGTGACTGCGAACCCATATTGCTCAGAAGCAGCAGCAAAGGATGCCATGGAAGCTGTTTGGGATACTTGTTATAATGACACAAAGCCCTTTGATAGAGCTCCTTGACAATTCAGGTTGGCTATTTTTTGTCCGGAATTCGACGTGTTCCGACATTCTTGCTTAGCATTTCTGCTTAATCATCTCTGAGGGAGAAAAGTTTTGTGTACTGCATTTTTCTTGAACCACAGTGTAGTAGTCATTTTTTCTGGTTCGAGTGTAGAATTTCTATCCAGGTATCTACATAATGATATACTCCCTTGAGATACATATGGCCTTGTATGGTTGTGTTTTTAACACCATTTTTCCATTTTCCAACTATTCCGGAAAATGGATTTATGTTTGTTTCAAAAGTTTTCAGTAGAAATGAAGTTATTTCCAGTTTTCACCTTTTTATGGAAAATATTCTTTTGAAAACACAACCAAACAATTTTTCATTCCAATTACGCAAACCTAGGTAAAAATACACTACAATCACGCAAACCTATGTCAAAAATACATTTGAAAAACTATAACCAAACATATTCTCATTTTCAAACAGAAATTCAGACAACAAACCAAACATATTCCCAATTCTCACATGAAAATCAATAAAGTTTGAAAATTCATTTTCCAACACTAGAAATTGGAAATTGGACTTGGAAATACATCCATACAAGCCCATAGACATTTTTTCGTTTGTTCTATGAGGGAATATTTTTTTTATTGTTATTATTTGCCATCTTCATTAAAGTTGTCATGTTTGCCATTGCATAATTCTTGTTTGTATACACTTTGAAGTTTGATCATTATTTTATCAGCAAAAGAAAATAATTGTTTACGATCATCGTTGATGTCTTAGACCTGCCACCTGGATAACCCTATGTTTAAATGTTGAGATGATTTCTTACAAACTCTTTAAGATCTTTGTATTCATACAAGTCCGACTTCATATGATATAAATGTACTATAGCTGTAATCACCTTATTATAATTTGTTAATTTAGAATTCATAGATCAAATGGTGCACGTCAAATGTGCAATGTAAATAGAGATGTCAATAAGGGTCGGGTGCTCTGGCCCTAAGAGGCCCTAACCCTTAAGGGCTAGGGCTAAAAAGCCCTGGACTTATAAGGGCTTGAAAACTCTAAGCCTAGCCCTAGCCCTGTAGGGCCAGGGTCGGGCCAGGGCCGGCCCTATGACCCTTTTTTCTTTTTTTTTTTTTTTCTTTTTTTACATTTTTTATGAAGTTATTCCATCTAAATTAAAACATTGTATCATGATGGAAAAATTAACTTGCGAATTATTTATTTTATAAAATAACGCCATGTAATTCTTAGACTCCATTTGGATTAAAATATTCAAAATTTGTCAATTTTATTTTAGTAATCACATAGTCTATACCAAATATATTTTAGTTCTATATAATTATTAACATATTAAATAATAATTACGAATTACGTACCAACTTTAATTTTGTATTTACTAAGTTATTTAGTAAGACTAAATTATAAATGAGATCAAAGATCAAATTTGGTAATTTGTTAAGATAAATGGTAATTGATAAATGAGATCAAATAATAAATTAATAGTATTACAAGTATACATTTTGAATATAAATATATTAAATACTAAAAATTTATCAGAAAAAAGCCCTAAGGGTCGGTCCTATCCTAGCCACAAATGACCCAAGAGGGGTTAAAAGCCCTCATGTATAAGGGCCTAGGAAATATAGGCCCAGTCCTTGGATTTTTAGGGTCGGCCTTCAGGGCCGACCTTTATTGACATCTCTAAATGTAAATGTTGTTGAGGTATTGTCCGAGCAATCAAAACTGGGGTTCCCAAATTCTACACCTTTTTAAGGTCTTTGATTGAAATTCCATAGACATGTGGTTGTTTATGTTACTCTTTTTGTTCATTGTTATTTCATTATTTCGCTGTGAATTGGTTTATTGATGGTTATATTGAGTTTATTTGATAAAATGATATAATTAAATGTTATTATAATCTTATTGAAAAAGAAAAAGAAAGAAACATCAAACATTTTTGTACAAGTTAAAAAATTTGGCCAGCAGTCAAAACCCTATTATTGAAGTGCATTTTCTCCTATGTTTTTCTTCGGGTCTGTAAAAATCAAAACAAATGTTTTTAGATTATATTTTTTTTTATTATAGATCTGTAAATTCTTGGCCGAATATTTTTCTCTTTTTTGTGTGTTTTTTAAACGTTATTCCTTCTGTAATGAACATTACAAAAATTGCCAGATATATGAATGTTTATTTCAGATCCCAAAATTTGTGTTCGAATGAAAATACTTCTATATTTCAGATCTATCTATATATTATTTGGTGAAGCTACTACTACATATTTTAAAGGTATGTTTACTGTTAGTCCCACAATAAATATTCCATTACAGGTATGTTTACTACATTAAAAAAATTAATCACTTTTTTTTTATTAATTTTTGAACAATGAATTCGCAATTGCATTGCAGCTATCCTTGATGCTGGATCAACCCTTACTCAATTTCTATGAGCAAATTAATATTAAAGCGTGGAAAAATACCTATTCGGTACATAAGATTTTTTTATTTTGGAAAATTTATATGTAATGGCGGTTATTTAAAACTTGATACCCAACTAAAAATGAGCAAGTCTCTTGTGAGACGGTCTCACGGATCTAAATCCGTGAGACGGACCTCCTAAGGACTCTGTCTTGAGAACATGAACCATGAAAATAAATTTAAAAATAATAATGAACCATGAAAAAACAAAAATAAACCCTAAAAACATGAACCATGAAGAATAAATCCGAAAAACAAAAATAAACCCAAAAAATAAAAAATAAACCCTAAAAAAAAATAAAAATCCTAAAAACCCAAATCAATTAAAAATAAACCCAAGAAACAAAACAAACCCTAAAAAACAAATATAAACCCTAAGAAAAATAAAATCTGAAAAAAAAAACCTTTAAAACTTTCTGTAAGGGCTCCGTCTCACGGATCTAAATCCGTGAGACCGTCTCACGCAAGTTTTTGCCACTAAAAATTACAAAAATTAGTAGGTAATTGTTTCAGATGCAATTCATTTGTGGTTTTTATTTGAGTTTCTGTTGGTAGTGCTTCTGGTCTGTAGGTTTAATTAAAAAAACATTGTTTGAATTTTTTGCGTTTTTCTTGTTTTATTACGAATGAACATTTTTTTTTTGGGTTTTAAAACTAATCTAATATTTGAACATTTATTAGTTCATGTGTTTTTGAAAAACATATTTTCTTTTCATTTTAAAATACAATCATCTTCTTTTTTTAGGTTTAAAGCAGATTAAACGAAATATAATATTTTGAATATTAGTTTTGTATATATCATTGGATTAAATTTTATAAAAACCATAAACTAAAATATGATAATAAATGAAAAATATTGTTCCTATGGATATAATTGGTTTATGTATATTTTGATTAAGTTATGCAACAAATAAAAAAATCTAATTTTTTAAAAAAAAAATGTTTTAAAGGAAAGATGTAGTTCTCTTGACTGGTTTTTTTAAAACAGTTTTTTTATGAACATTTTGTCTAGTCACATTTTCCTATCCTATAGATCTTTAAGATTTTATTATTTTTAGATTTATATTTTTTCTACAGCTACTACATTGATCTTTTGTAAATAATTTTCATCCCAGGTAAGTACATGCATCTTATTCAAACTAAATTGTACAAATATATAAAAAAACTAACCAGTTCTTAAAATGATTTTGTTCTGTTGCTTGTTGGACTGCAGTAGACTTTGTGAGCTTCATTTTCTTTGCTCTTGAAATTCTGGCTTTATTCTTTCGTATCTACTACTGGAGCAAGTCTCTTGTGAGACGGTCTCACGGATCTAAATCCGTGAGACGGACCTTCTAAGAGCTCCATCTTGAGAACATGAACCATGAAAATAAATTTAAAAATAATAATGACCCATGAAGAAACATGAACCATGAAGAATAAACCCGAAAATAAAAAATAAACCCTAAAAAAACCAAAAATCCTAAAAACCCAAATCAATTAAAAATAAACCCAAGAAACAAAATAAACCCTAAAAAAACAAATATAAACCCTAAGAAAAATAAAATCTGAAAAAAAAAACCTTTAAAATTTTGTGTAAGGGCTTCGTAAGAAAAATAAAATCTGAAAAAAAAAACCTTTAAAATTTTGTGTAAGGGCTTCGTCTCACGGAAGTTTTTGCCAAAACAAAAAGGTTTGGTGAGTCTATTTTTAAGGAATGAATCTTATAGTAATTATATGAATCATAAGGAGTGGATCCTACGAGACTAATTCATAGAGTGTTCATGGGACTACTCTCAGTCTTTGTAGATTATGAATTAACAGCCAACATTAATCCTCAAAAATAAGTTTTGGTTGTCTAAATTATAAAATAAAATGACAAGTTTGTAAAATGAGGAGTAATTGATAAGGCGGAATAATTGGAAGCGTTTCAATTATTTTTGGAAGACATCTTAATTGATTGTCTTTTTTGGCAGTTACATAAATTGCAAAAGAGTAGCAGAAAGCATACAGCTTTTATTTTTCGTTGAGGGGAAGTTTTTATATGCATATTTAGTATTCGTTTAGTGCATACTTAGTAATGTTTCAAAGTATGTACACTTTAAATATATTTAATTAATTTTTTATTTACTTTTTTGCATTTTTGTTATTTTTGTTACATAATTTGTAATGACGAATTGCTTATTTACAAGAGCAATTGTGCATAGATATTATAGACTTAATGTATATGAAGTGAATATTTTTTTAGTCATTTTTGTCTATGCAGATAAAGTATATTTTTAAGTCATTTTTGTCTGCATATATTGTATATTTTAATGCAAATTTAGTATTATTTGAGCGCATACTTAGTAAAGTTTCAGAATAATTTAAGTTAATATTTTAATTAATTTATATTTGCGTTGTTGATATTTTTGTTGTTTTTTCTGTTCCCTTATTTGTAATGGGCATTTTGCTAATTTACAATACTACATTACGTGCTTTGTTTCTCCATCAATAATGATAATATTGCCTTCTTTGATCAAGCTAACCTTCAATAACATTACTGCACATTTAAAAGTTCGTTGTTGCACATTTGGGGGTCCATGCACACTTAAAAAACAAATATAACATAATATATTTTGTGTGTTTATTAGCTAGCCATTCTCCAGCGAAATTGCATCCATCAAATTTGAATTTATTGGATCATTGTGATTTGCTCCAACATTCTCATGTTACTCAATTTCTCATCCAGACTATGGCACATTACATTATTTTTCTTAATATTGATAAATTAATCTTCAACCACCTCGTTTAAATGATGAAATTACCCAAGGTTGAGATTCCTCCCTACAAACTCGCACTAGGAATTGATTCTCATTTGATCCAATTCATATATATGTGTGAGAATCGGGTAGTGATCGAGTGGTTAAGACTCTCGAATCCAAACCAGTTACCAAAGGTCTGGGGTTTGATTCTCATCACATCTCCTCGGGGATGGCAGGCGGGTTTGGGGCGGGTTTGGCCAAACCCGGGACCCGCCCCGCCAAGGAAAAATTAGACCTGGGACCCGCCCCGCCCCGCCCCGCTCCGCCCCGCTCCGCCTCAAAACCCGCCGGGGCGGGTCTAGACCCGCTAGACCCGCCAAGTATTTTTTTTAAATTATAATAATTTATATTTTTCTATTTTTGACCAAATTTTCAAAAGTAATCTAATGCCAATAGGTTAAAAAATAAATAAATATAATTATTCAACTTATTATAACTATTTTTTAGAATTGGCTACTATTAAGATTTTTAAAAAAAAAATACTATTAGTATACTACAATAATACTCAACTAATATTTAAAATAAATATTCAAAGTAGAATATTACAAGATATTATATTAGTAAATTAAACTTTAAAAGTAAATAATATTATATTAGTACTCAACTAATAGTTTTAAACATATAACACTCAAATTTAAAAATACATAATGCAAAAATATTTCAATATATATTTAAAAATATAGTAAAAATTAATATGCGGGGCGGGTCCGGGCGGGTTCTATTGGACCCGGGACCCGCCCCGGACCCGGACGGGTTTTGTAATCCTGGACCCGAGACCCGCCCCGTCGGGGCGGGTTTGATGCGGGGGCGGGTTTTGACCCGCCCCATTGCCATCCCTACATCTCCTCTCTCAGGATTTGTGCTAAAAAAATGTGTGTGCGTACTTAGAAAGTTGTAAATTTGTATTTCCATTTTTTTTATTTCACTTAAAATTCATAGTACATGAACTAATTTATAGACATTATACGGAATTTCTTGTCATTTTTCATTTCTTATTTTGATTGCACATCCACAAATAAATAGTTACACGTTAATTAAATTAGAGTTAAAACAAAATTTAGGGTTAATTAACACTTGACTGTAGAAATGGCAAAGTTTGTAGTTTATGGTAAAAAGGTAAAGTAAAATTATAATTTTAGCCAGGGGTATTTTTGTACAACAATGATAATTAGGGATAATTTATAAGAAAAAAAAACCTTGAGGTTTGGGCTAATTACAAAAAAAAATCCATAGATGTTTCAAATCTAAAAAAAGCTCCATGAGTTTTGATTATGTCTATTTAACGGGTAACTATAATATTTCTCTAAATATTAAAATATTTTTATTTATGAAAAAGGAAAATGTAAGATGGAATCAAATCTCGACGAGTTATTTGTAAATTTCAAAAACATTTGGAGCTTTTTTAATTAGCCCGAATCTCGGGTCTTTTTTTATAATTATTCGTAGTAATTATGTAAGTATAGGGGACTTTGTAAAGGGTATTGACTGTTAAAATATATTTATTTTTAATTTCTTACAGGGTAATAGTAGTAATAATTTTAGTAGTCCACATGAGAGTTTTTGTTAGTGAATGATTTTGACTAAGTAATGTTAGACTTAAGAATTAATAGGACGCTTCAAGTTATATTCAAAATAATTACAATGTGGATAAATAGAAGAAAAAGTCCATTCACTACCCATTTTTTTCGGGTCTTAAATTGTTAGTGAATGATGTTGCTTAAGGAACATTATACTCAAGAGCTAGTAGAGATGTTACTAATCACTATAAGAAAAAAAATCAATTTAACTATAGAGAAATATGTAGGTAAATATTAAGAAAACTGTAAAGTGTATGTAAAATCGTTGTAGGTAAATATTTTACCTACAGAATCTGAAAATGTTGGTAAAAATATACATTTTGTCGGTAAATTTAAAAATTGTCATTGATCTATCGGTAATTTGAGGAAAATAATATTTCTTATTTTGTAGGTATTTTGTAGGTAACTGTAAAATTTAGTGACAAAATCATTTATGTTGGTAAATTGAAATTTTCTTGTAGTGAATTTATTCAAAATAATTATAATGTGGGTAGAAGAAAAAGTCCTTTCACTAACCCGTTAGTTTTTCTTTTAGGTATTATTAAAACTTTATCAGATCTGATCAAAATAATTTATGTATAGTTTGTGATATTTGATCATGTCATTCATTTAGGCAGTAATAAGAGTCGTGTATAATTTAATATATTTATATTTATTTAAACAGTATCCAAGTGAGTCTCATAAAGAGAGCATGCATTGTCAGTAAATATCCCATATTGATGCATGCACATAAAGAAAAAATACACATTAGTAATTGAGCTGAAACATTCCAAATCTATATATAGGCAAAAAAAAAATAATTTTTGGTCCTTTATCTAACACCACTTTGAGATTACATCCTTTTTCTTTTTGCTTTTGACAAATAGTCTTTTTTCTCAACAAAAAATTGAGATTTGGTCCTCTTACCTGCTATAGCAGATTACTTTGATTTGTTGAGTTGATGTGACATTTTTATTTAAAAAATTTTTAATTTTCATTTAGAAAATAATATTTAAATCTTACATGGCATCCTAGTTGGCTTAAATGATGGAAAAATTAATTAAACAAAAGTATTTTTTTGAAAAATCTGAATAAATTATCTAAAAATTCTGAAAATTATTTTACTAAAATAAAAAATTATTTGAATTTTTGTAACAAAATCTTAAAAAATTCAAAAAAATATTTTAAAATCTAAAAAATAAAATATATAAAATCTGATAGCTTCTGTAAAAAACTAAAAGTAGAATTGTTTTAAAATTACAAAAAAATATGAAAATTGTTAAAAAATAACTATAAATTGTTTTATAAAAATCTTAAATTTATTTGAAATATTATAAACTATTTTAAAACGTCGAAAATTGTTCAGAAAAACGAAAATTTTTCTGAAAATCTGAAAATGAATTAAAAACAAAGACTTTTTGAAATTTTTATAAAAAACAATATCTGATTTTTTTTATAAAATAAAAATAGAGTAAAGACTTAGAATTGTTTTTAAAAAATAAAAAATTATTTTTCAAAAATCTAAAAAGTATGCCAAATATGTAAAAAAAAACTGAAAATCAAAGGAAAAAATCTGAATAAAATTAGAATATTTTTATATATTTGGCGTAATTGTCGGATTTATTATAAAAAATAATTCATATTTTTTTGTAAATTTTTTAAAAGTCTTAGTTTTAATCTATTTTAAGATTTTTAGACTAATTTTCTTGTTTTTAGATAATTTTCAACTTTTTTTATTTTATATTTTAATATTTCAAAAAAAAAAATTAGTTTTTTAAACAAATTTTCAGATTTTGAAACATCTTTTAGTTTAAAAACAACTTTTTCAAAATAATTTTGAGTTTTTCTATTTCAAAAATAGAATATTCTTCAATATTTCAAATAAATTTTAGATTTTTCAAACAGTTTATATTTTTTTTAACAACTTTCGTATTTTTTTATAATTTTAAAAATTTCGATATTGTTTTTACTAGTTTTAGTTTTTTAAATAAATTATCGAATTTTAGATATTTAATTTTTAGATTTTAAAATGGTTTTTCGAATTTTTAGGATGCCATGTAAGATTTAAATATTATTTTCTAAATGAAAATTAAAAATTTTGAAAATAAAAATGTCACATCAACTCAACAGGTCAAAATAACCTGCTATAGCAGGTAAGAGGACCAGATCTCAATTTTTTTGTTGAGAAAAATGACTATTTGTCAAAAGCAAAAAGAAAAATGATGTAATTTCAAAGTGGTGTTAGATAAAAGACAAAAATCAGTCGTATTGGGCAGAAAAAGGGCTCAAAAATTGAAATTTAAAATCAGTATAAATATTTCTAGCCCCACATTCAAAATCATACGATTGTTTTGCAACAGAATAAACTCAAGACTGACCAAATGACCAAATGCTCATACATATATAGATAATCAGACGTCATGTCAATAGCACCTGAGTAGAGCAAGCAAAAATCATATGGACGGCCTCGTGATTTAGATCAGTGAGGATTTGCCTCTTACACAAAATTTTAAAGGTTTTTTTTTTTTTGATTTTATTTTTCTTAGGGTTTATATTTGTTTTTAGGGTTTATTTTGTTTCTTGGGTTTATTTTTAATTGATTTGGGTTTTTAGGATTTTTGGTTTTTTTTAGGGTTTATTTTTTATTTTCGGGTTTATTCTTCATGGTTCATGTTTCTTCATGGGTCATTATTATTTTTAAATTTATTTTCATGGTTCATGTTCTCAAGACGGATTTAGATCCGTGAGATCGTCACAAGAGACTTGCTCTTTTGTTTTTTAACAAAAAGACTTACCAAACTTTTCCTTTTCTCCTTGAGCACTGTTTCATGGCGATTGACCCGAGTTCGATCCCACGTGAGTGCACATATTGCTTCTCCTACCATCTCCAATCTCCATTGTTTCTCATTATGAAAATACATTTATATTTTTATGAACAGAAAATACATTTTTGAAATAATTATAAGTTTTTTCTTTTTGAAAACGAAATAATTATAGGGAAATTTGGGAAAATGCCACTTTTCCACAATTTTTTTGAGAAAATGCCACTCAACCTAAATCTTTTTAATTATACCCCTCTTACCCTTATAAAATGTCCAACATACCCTTTTTCTAATTTTTTGACACAAAATAGTTCCCTCCTCAAACCCATGCTATTGAGTATTGACCCACATTTTTCCTCCTTCCTCAAGCAAAGCCTCAGTTTGATTCGAGCAAGCTATATTGAGTTAAGAAAATGGAATTAGTGATGGCCCATGAAAGCGATCTAAACTTGAAGGCAACTGAGCTCAGATTGGGATTACCAGGCACAGATGAATCTGGACAAAATGTTTTCTTCTAGTAAAAATAACAAGCGAGCCTCGCCGGAGATGGCGGAGGAGAGTAGTGGATCAAAGGGCATTTCTGACGCGAAGTCCGTTGAGCATGAAACTGCACTAGCTCCCAAGTAAGATGAAATTAATTTCTTCATGTAAAAGTGTATGAAATTGTATCTAACATGTTTGATAAAATGTCTCTGATGGCAGGGCAGAGATAGTCGGGTGGCCGCCGGTGAAATCCTACCGAAAAAACAATCCCCAGCAGAATAAGACAGAAGGTGATCAATCTGGGATGTTTGTGAAAGTGAGCATGGATAGAGCACCCTATCTGAGGAAGATTGTTTTGAAACTTTACAATGGATATTCAGAGCTGCTGAAGGCTTTGGATAGCATGTTCAAGCTCACCATAAGTATAGGGATATTTTTTAAATTCTCTTGGAATATTTATTAAAGATTAATGTTATGATATTTGGCTTAATTTGCATATGATTTATGCTTGTGCCTGTTCTCGTTATGGCATGTTTTGATTTGGTTAATTCAGGTGAATACTCTGAGAGGGAAGGGTATAAAGGATCAAAATATGCTGTATATTTGTAGTACTGACTACTTTCGACCTCATTCCGACTTTTATTTCAACCAGATGAATTGGAAGTTGTTAATGATCGGTTGAAGAGGAAAATATTGAAAAATTCAAGAGATCTTGCTTTGGGAAGTTCCTGGAAACAAATACCACAAGTTCTAGGGGCAAATTGTGTTGCACCTATGTTTTCGTCGTGAAGACATTGTTATTATTAGTATCCTGTATGTGAACTTTGTTAGTCTAACAGTTTTCTGAAACACTAATATGTATAAAGTATGTAACATAACAGTTTAAATCCATAAAGTGTGTAACATTTTAGCATAATGTGTGTAACATTTTTATCTCCATCTTTTTTTGTCTTGTTTCTTTAGTCTCCCCAATTTTATATATGAACACGTGAAATGAAATGAATTAAAAGTTCTCGTTTCTGTAAATATTTAGTTATTCTGGTCTGAAGAACATGTGTTGCTATGAAAATTGTAATTTTGCAGTGAGTCTTTCTAAGATAATTCTTTTGCTGTAAAATCTAAATTTATTTTCACTCTGAGATGGCGAAATCATTGGAATTGGAGGTGAAAAAACATAATGTTACTTGTATATATAAGCCATAATTCACTTTCATTACGAACTACAATATTAAAATTACAAAAACAACCCAAAAAATATAAATTGTCTACGCATTTTTCGACCATTAAAGCGATTAATGAAACAACGACACATAATCAAGCTGATTACCTACTCGACTATACAAACGACCAACCTTTTCTAATAATTGTGAAAAGGTGACATCCGCAATGACATGTTTTGTTTGCTTCCCAATGAAACACCAATGACGATTACTTGATTGAACTCCCATGCACCATCATAAAGAATTAGTATTGAGCATGAACCATGACCTAAAATAATACAGTAACAAACTGAAATCACAAAATTACAAAGCCAACGACCACGCAACCGACTGCAGACAACCAGCGAACCGACTGCAACCACACACTGGTTGTAAGTACCGACCACAAACCGACTATAAAATCGACCATATATCAGACAACAACATACCAACCAGACGTTGTACAGGACCAAAACATAAATTCAAACAAAATCGGCTTAATTCTATAAGTTCATTACATTTTCAGGTTCCAAAACATTTCATATGCTAAAATGCAAATAATTATAAGTTACCCAGTTCATAACACCAGATTCATTGCGTATTTGACAATTGTTTACTAATGAAAAATGATCAAGTTTGCGGAAAATATCAACCGAAAAATAAGACTAACATCTTTCCATATTTTCTAACCTAAACTAGCTAAAAAATAGGATAAACGAAGGATTGTTCGTCTACAAGAACGAAATAAGCCGAAAATGAGCTCGCGAAAAAAACAAAAAAAATTGCTTTGCTTTACACCTTTGCTCGAACTCTTCCTTCAAAACTCTTGAGACAGGAACAATGACGTCCACACTGGCCGGAAAACGAGATGATTTCAATAGGGAGGGGAGGATTGCGAAGAAATTTGCTTGAGGAGGGAGGAAAAATGTGGGTCAATAACAGTGAGTTTGAGGAGGGAACTATTTTGTATCAAAAAATTATAAAAGGGGTATATTGGACATTTTATAGGGGTAAATGAGGTATAATTAAAAGAATTTAGATTGGATGACATTTCTCCAAAAAAAAATTATGAAAAAGTGGCATTTTTCCAAATTTCCGATAATTATAAGCTTAACTCAGTCAACAGTTACGAAGTCAAGGCTACGCACTAAAAGCTCAGTGCACATCACTCGCACCAAATCTCTTTTCCCATATTAGTTTCCCAGAAATTTCGAACACCTTTTCTTATTTATTAAATGTATTTGATTCATTGACCAAAAATCACGTTTCTTCTCCACCACACTTTCTTCCCCTCCCCCATTCTCTCATTCGTTTCGTGTTCTAGGTTTTTCATATTCTCACTGAAAAACCCAATATTTTTTTTTTCCTTTTTTTGGGGTTATTTTTTGGTCAAAAGATGAAGGTCAGTACGGATTGTTTCTGGGACGGAAAGATTTTAACTCCGGGATTCAGATTCCACCCCACTGATGAGGAGCTCGTGCTTTACTATCTGAAGAGGAAGATCTGCTGCCAACGACACCGTCTCGATGTAATTGGGGAGACGGATGTTTACAAGTGGGATCCTGAAGAGTTGCCTGGTGAGTTTTTAGCGCTCAATTTTGTTAATTCTTATTGGAATCAGATTCTTTTTGATTTTTTAATTGTTTTAAATTTTTGGGTGTATTTGATCGTTGTGTTCTTATGTATATGGCTTTAGGGTTAGGTTCTTTTTTTAATTTAAATTCTTGGGTTGATTATTTGTTATAATTTTTTGTTTGATTGGTTATCTTTATGGGTTTTTTGACTTCTTGTTGATGGGTTTTGTTTGTTACAGTTCGTCTTGGATGTTTTAGATCCGTATTTGATTTGGCTTCTGCTAATTATAATCAAAGTCAACGCCGGCTGGTAGTTGATTAGTCTGTCTTATCCATGCACAGTGTTCTAAAAAGTGCTAGGCGCTAGTCGGACGTAAGTCTGGGGCCTAACGCCTAGGCCGGTCATGGGGGGCCTAATCGGAAGAATAACGTAGGCGGAAACGGGGGCTAGGCGGAGATTTTTAGAACAATGTCCATGAGTGATTATTGTTATTTTTCTGTTTCCAATATTTTATTTGAATTGTTGAATCTTACTGCTGAATTGAATTGCATGGATAATATATATCTATCTGCTGCAGTATTTGCTTCGACTGTTTTTAGGTAATAACAAAATGTTACTGGATTAGTAGACACTAAATTACTGATTCAAAACATGATTTGTGTTTATGTGCTTTGTTATTTCTATGTGAAATCTCAGTTTTGTGTTCTGTTTGCCCCCTTTTTGTGTATGATAGTAGTTTGAGGCTACCCATGGTTTTTTGTGTTTTTGACATTTTTCTAATATTGAGGCTTTAGTTTTTTATTTTGTTAGTTCTACATTCAATGTTTGTGTGATTGGCACTTGTTTGTTTTTTCTTTCCATACTCGGAACATAATTATCTGACCCTTCACATATCTGAAATGCAGGGATGTCAAAACTGAAAACTGGTGACAGACAATGGTTCTTCTTTAGTCCTAGAGATAGAAAATACCCAAACGGAGCAAGGTCCAATCGAGCGACAAGGCACGGGTATTGGAAAGCAACTGGTAAGGACCGTGTCATCTCCTGTGGTTCTCGTTCTGTTGGGATAAAGAAGACTTTGGTATTCTACAGAGGTCGTGCGCCCAGCGGAGAGCGCACAGATTGGGTGATGCATGAATACACTATGGACGAAGAGGAACTTAAAAGATGTAAAACTGCCAAGGAATACTATGCGCTGTACAAGGTATACAAGAAGAGCGGCCCGGGTCCCAAAAATGGCGAGCAATATGGTGCGCCTTTCAGAGAAGAAGACTGGGATAATGATGAACTTGAGGTTCAGTGCCTCGTTGAGCAAGAGAATAGTCCAGTAAAGAAGGCTAATGAAGTTGCACCTATTGATAATACTGAAACGGATAATAGTCAACTTCTGTCCTCATTGGATGATGATCTTGAGGAAATCTTGAAACGGATTACAGATGAGCGGGAGCCCATCCCTGTTCAGCCACTATTTGCCGGTAACGGCTATGCTTTCGACCAGTTTGGTGGTGAGGTGGAAAATTTGAGTACGTCAATCGACCATTCTTCTAGGGATTTGTCTTTACCAGTTTTGCAACCATTTAGTCAGCAGCCTAATGTAGCAGCTAGTTTTGACCTTACACAGTCGGGGACTACTGGATTACCACTGTGGGAGGCTCCTGAAGTCTCTTCAATTCCGATCGTTAATGTGAAAGATTCTCGTCTCATTGAAGAGGATTTTCTTGAAGATTTTCTTGAAATGGATGATCTAAACGATCCTGATCCAGCCACACAAAATCTTGACAATATGGCGAATAATTCGGAGAAGCCCAAGATTTTTGATGAATTTGATGGTTTGAATGAGTTTGATCTGTTTGAAGACCCCTCCGCGTTCCTTTGTGAGGTGGACCCCACCATGAACTCGATCTCAAGCTCGCAATTGAACAATCCTGAGAACACGACAGGAAATTATGTGCTGCATCAACAGTTTGACGATTCAAATGGGATGATGTATCAGCTGTGGACAGAAGAGCAAAGTATCAGTGCTATAACTGATATACAAGCAAATCAGGGGCCTATAACTGATATACAAGCAAATCAGGGGCTAATGCCTTCATCAACTTCAGGTACTGAAACTAGTGTAATTCTTGCCAATCAAGACATTTTTGAGCTACTACAAATGTGTCTATGATTTTATCAAATTTTCATGACTTGTGTTGCACGACAATTGTTCTCTTATTTGACTATGTTTTTATCAAATTATCATGGCTTGTATACCGATTATTTTCTTCGTTCGACTAATCTCATAGAGCTCTTGGTCAGATGGATGTTATGGCAAGACCATTTCATCTTCAAGGTGGTGAAAACTCTCGTGCCCAAGTGGAAAATGGGGAGTTTGAGCCAGCTTCAAGAGCTCTTCTTGTAATGAAATTGTGTTAAGACTGTTTTTATTAATTTTAGCGGGTTTTTGGCATTTGTTTTAGGTGTTCTAAATCAAAATCAAAATAATGGTTTTGTAAATCATCCTGCCGGAGCGAATGAAAACGGAAGCAACGAACAGGATGATGGTACAGACTCATGGTTCTCGTCCGCTCTCTGGTCATTTGTGGAGTCTATACCAACAACTCCTGCTTCAGCTTCTGAAAGTGCTTTGGTAAATAGGGCCTTCGAACGAATGTCTAGCTTTAGTAGGGTAAGAATAAATGCCAGGAATGTTGCTGCTGCAGGTAATAATAATGCCCTGGCAACTTCAAGAAGTTCAGGCAAATCGAGAGTTGGTTTTATATGTTTGTCTTTAATTGGAGTATTGTGTGCTATATTATGGATGCTTGTTGGAACATCGGTTAGATTGGCCAGTTGATATTATATGATGTAGTACTCGGTTAATATGTATGTAAATGGGAAGTTTTTGCTATGGTGCCTTACTGCAAGTTATTGGAATTTTGAAGGCAGTTTTGGAACAATCAGTCAGAATGTGGTAGAAAAGCTCAAGCATTTTCTGTAATAGGTTCCTATCTATTTATGAATTTCAATAGCGATGCATACTAAAGGACTTTTTTGCAATAACTAGAAAAGGTGTTTCACCTTTTTATTGGAAAGTTGTAGTTTTCAAATGCCAACAATATTCTTATTTGACACAATTCAATCAGAATTTAAATGCAGTGATAGTGTTCGATTTTACTTCTGGTTTGACTCTTATAAACAAATAAGCATTTTTACAATTTATTAGCTGCTGTGTTTAGATTCTGATTCTGGTTTGATTTTTATAAACATTAGGGATTATTACAAAAAGCCCCCTAAGGTTTGGGCTAATTACAAAAAAACCAAAAGTTTTTGTAAATTACAAAAAACTCCTTTAAATTGGATTGTGTGTTAAATTTAAGAGGGTAAATGTAATATTTTGATAAAAGTAAGTGGAGCTTTTGAAATATTTTTTGCATATGAAGAGTGAAAATGTAAGACAGGTCAAATCTAAAAGGGTATCTTGTAATTTCAAAAAAAATATGGGTTTTCTTGTAATTAGCCCAAACCTCGGGGAGTTTTTTGTAATTATCCCTAAACATTAACTCATCACCAAACACTCTTTAACGAATTCAATTTTTAGCTCCTCTCTTAACTAGTACAGTTTTGAATTATATACAGACTATAAGGATTATCTTAAATCAACTAATGAATATTACACATTAATACAAAAGATTAGGATTGAGTGAGAATTAGCATTCCTAGAATCAAGCATCAGTTTCCCAGAAATCATGTAATTATTTGAGTAGGTTTGGACTTGACCAAAAAAAATTGGAACTAGGATTTCTCCATGAAACAATTCAAAAAATATCTATGCATCAAGGTTGTTGTGGCATCAAGGTTGATTCAAAATATGAAGAATGCTTCAACACTAATGAACAACAAGGTAACCAATTTCTCACATTTCGATTGTTTATATTGTCCATTTGAATCCAATTAAAATTTGTTTCACATTTTTTTAAAACAATCATTTGATTCATCATTTCATTTTTTTGTTTGTTTACCCAGAAAGTTGCTTATGCGTGTCTATAATCTTGCTTATTTGTGCCAAAGAATATGCTTATAATTATGAACATACTTGCGAATCCAGGAAAAATTCAATTCTTCATCCCCATTTTTTTTGTATGTTTACCTAGAAAGTTATTTATGCGTGTCTATAATCTTGTTTATTTGTGCCAAAGAATATGCTTATAATTATGAACATACTTGCGAATCCAGGAAAAATTCAATTCTTCATCCCCATTTTTTTTATATGTTTACCCAGAAAGTTGCTTATTCGTGTCTTGCTTGTTTGTGCCTATGAATATGCTTATAAGTATGAACAAACTTGCGAATCCAGATAATTCAATTCTTGAAGAGCAGTCGAGTCAAGAACCGACTTTAGAGTCAGAAAGAGAAAGCAATCAAGGTCGGGGCGTAAATTGAAGAGACGTTGTGGGAAATATGGAGAAATAGGTTCGCACAATAGCAAAACGCGACGACAAGTAGAATCCACTCTTATTGACGTTATTTTTGAAGTGCATGTTTGATACTACTTATTTATGCATATTTTACCGCTTAATATTTACGATTATTTCAAATTTTGTAATTATTTGTTTGGTACAATCCTAAAAATTGTTCCTAACAAATGAAAAAAATGCATGTGCTCGATAAAAAATGTTGTGACTGCCAATTTTTTTTTAACACTGTTTATTTACATATTACAAATTGTATATGATTTTTTATTGTAATGCTTTTTAATACTTTGTATTTTGCTTATTTGTTACTACTGTAATGCTTTTCGACCAACAGAAAAAAAAATGAACATAATTGATATTGCTAACAGTATAAATTGCCATGAAGATAATTGCTTACACGTCAATTGACTTCTGCTTATAGAACATTTGAATCTTGCTTGCAAAATATTTGAATACTGCTAAAAGTATAAGAAACTTGAAAAGATAAAATATTTGCAAGGCAATTGACTTCTTGCTTACAATAAAGTTGAATTCTGCTTATAGACGAGTTGAATTTTGCTTACATAAGCAACTGATTTCTGCTTTGCAGAAATATAACAACTATGAACTAACACAACAACAATAATAAAAAAACATTCAACATCAACTACAAGTACGTCAAAAGCCAACTAAATTTAAAGTGGGTATAAAACACTCCAGTAATCAACACTTTGATCAAAAGTACGAAGCAACAAACGTTTCAGAATGATCCTGTTTCATTTTGACAAACTCCTTCGCCCGTTCCAAGACTGTCTCCCTCTACTCATTCATTGCATCCAACCATATTATAGTTGTATACTTTCTACGCATCATCAATAGTTGCGCCTCGGCGTTTTTTCGGAGCCCGTTGTCCCAGTTTTCGTCCCTTGCTACCATCTACCACTTTTTTTCCATATCCTTCCCCACATTTTTCTTACTCGCCTCTGCATGATCATCAATAGTTGTCGCCTTCCTTTTCTTGCTCTCTTTAGCCATTTCCAATAGAAACACAAACAAAAAAAAAAGTGGACACTAGTAATTTAATCGAATCATTTATTAACAGACAACATTTATAAAACATAACCAATAAATAAAATAAAATATAAGCATACTATATTAAATGCATAAGCATGATATAATATGAATAAGCGTAATTGTTAACACCAATAAGCAGTAAAAAATATCAAACAGGCAAAACCACCAGACATAGGAAAAAAAGTGGCAAATACTAATTACCTCATGTATGAAAGCATTATATAAAACATGCATAAGCAAAATATACAACATAAATAAGCAAAATTATCAAAGAACAATATGCATTTAAACTCCCATTAGAGCAATCTCGGACTTGATTTTTCAAATAATAAAGACAGTAAGAAACAAAAATACAACCAATCCTAGTATCTTGCACATACTTGAATATATATAAGCATAATACAAACCATAGATAAGCAATGTTTTTGCCTCGTTAAAGCAAATCACCCAATACTTGTAAAGAACAAATGTGAGCATAATTATTGACAACAATAAATAATTTTTTGCCTCAATAAAATAATCTCCCAATGCTTCTGATAAAGTGATGAACAGTTTCAGACTTCATAAAAACCAATTATGCTTCTGAAATTCTGGAGAAAGAAATGAATAATGTTACTACTATATAGATGATTAATGAACCTTTTGGCAATCGATATAGGCATCGAGCAATTTTGGGTAACAAGGATGGGAAGCAATTTTAGCCTTGATCAAAGAGAAAGTCTGTTCATCTTGATCATCTCCCTCTCTTTGATTTTGAACATTAATGGAAGTTGATTCATGGGATACAACTGAACATTGAAACCCCAATTCATCCGATCGAAACACAAGAATACTCCGATTGCCGGAGCAAATCAAGGAATGGTCATTATCATACTGTTGGTACTCCATCGAAATCATTAGATTCTCCGGAGACATTAAAGCCTTGTCCGCATAATCATCAGCCGTTGATTGAGGCCCATACATTTCATTCATATGCTTCACAACTGTAATAACATAGCAAATGAAAAAAATATCCCTTCTATTTTTTGTTTTGTTATTCTTTTTTATGCGTAGGAAAAACTCAAGGTTTATAAGACCTGATGCAGATGTTATAATTTTTCATGGTGTTTGAAACTTTAGGAGGTTGTTAATGGAAGTGATGGCTGTTGTGGTGATGGTGATGTTGGAAAGTGCGATTGTTTATGAAGAAGAAACAAGAAGATCGTTTTCCAAGTTGGAGAAGTTGGAGAAGATATGCAAGATTTGGGATAAAACACGTTGCCTAAAACCGTTCCTAAATTATAGTCCACTCCCAAAAATAATTTCCCTCCCAAAATCAGATTTTAATTAAAATTACCAAAATAGCCCTTTTTTATTAAGTTAAATGTTAAAAAATGGTAAAATCTGATTCATCTCAACCGTTAAAAATTAAATCAAGGTCTCAGATTTGGTCTCGTGTACTCACCTAAGATATGTGGACTCACCTGATCCAAATCCTATATATTTATTTATTTTTTCTCAGAGAAAAACGGGACAAAAAAAATTGGTGTGGCCCCCCACTTGGCTATTCCCCTGGACATCACTACAAAATATAATCGTCCCTTGATCAAAATAATATTAATTTCACTTATTAATTGAGTCGAACAAATCAAGTTTGGACTAAAAAAACACCCCTCAGATTTGGGTTAATTACAAAAAAACCCAAATATGTTTCAAAATTACAAAAACCCCCTTCAATTTCGTTTTGTCTTAAATTTAAAGGGGACAATTGTAATATTATTGTAAATGTCGGTTTTTTCTGAAATGTTTTCGAAATCACAGGGAAAATTGTAAGCCAGAATCAAATCTCAAGGGGTCTCTGTTTTTTTTTTTTTGTAATTAGCCCAAACCTTAGGGGTGTTTTTGCAATTATCCCTAATTTTTTTTTTTGTTAGCTGAAGACATATTCTCTTCTTTTCAGCAGAAGCTTTACACTTAAAAAAAAATTCCTATAACCATATAATGATTAGGCTAGTTGCAAATGTGGCTGTTCTCGGTACATAATAAAGAACTCGAACAGGGTTCCAAATTCTCTCATATAAGCAAACAACAGTAGCACTTAGACAGGTGAATGAAAGATCAATAATTCAAAAGCTCATAATGCAGACACAAAAAATTGATGCAAAAAAGTAAGACGATTTATGGCAATTGGCCTATTCCGCACGTATTATTGTAAATTACAACCTTTGGATGCCCGTCGCATCATTTTGAGTTCGCATGGGATTGAGGCCACATATAACTTAAATTGTTTCCAAGTAAACTAAAACAGAAAGCATTCATGCAGTTTTTTGACCTGCAACTTTTATGTTAAGTACTTACTATTGGTTAATGGAGACAATGAGGCAGATTCTGATCGACTCGTCTTTGGTAGCTGATTACAACAACGAATCATGGCGCGTGTAGTTAAAGTGAAAGACCTCAAAAATCCTCAACGTTCGATGAGCAGAGTGTAGGAAACATCAATTATGGATCTATTTATAGGAAAGCCCGTCTTATCGTTCTGGCAGCTACACGAGAAACTAATTTTCCAGCTAGATCTGCTGGCAATCTTAATAACTGCTGTTGTGAATCTTGTGGGAGCTGAAAAGAATTTAAACTTCAGTATATAAGGATCAAAAAAGTACGTGATGCGATTATGCTTAAGCGGGTAGAAAACTCGCGATACAATAATTTTAGAATCACGCAAACTTGCACTAATTTACTAATAAGTCGACAATAACTTTTTACCAATTAAAATTCTTGCGTGCCCTGGAGTAAGCAAATAAGATAGAATAGGGCCTTATGCCATAGCTATAAACGAGCCGGTTGTAAAGTGTAAAGATCGAATCACAATGTGATATCAAAAGAGATAACCATAATATACCACCACGGGTCTCTTTATCTAGTACTCGAGAGATCTAAATGCTTGATGCTTGGTTCTTACCTCAGCAATCACAGATAGAAGTGGTAACATTTCTTGACCAGATGCCAATCCATAAGGGAGCAATCCTGCTTCATTTGAAGATGGTTTCTGACTGTCGTCGTATCGGCTGATTCCTTTGACTTCCTGCTAGAAGAAATTAACAAATTATACATTTATTACTAACTATTTCTTTTCGTAAATTATACCATCCTTAGGAAACTGAGCAAAATTCTATCTTTCGACTGAGTGAGCAAAAATAATGTAAAGGCTAAAAAGTATCATGCTATTCACCGAACAAGTTGATAAATTTTCAATGGTGAGGTGTGGTTTCGAGAATAAATTTTCAATGGTTGATTATTATAAAACTCGGTTTACCCGGAAAAGTAAAAATAATTTGACACAAACTTTTTGGGTAATGATTGACCAAACATAGGCTAACTTGGCACAAAATGTTCCAAAAGAGCCATCCATTTTACATTGAAAGTCAAATCTAAAAAATTCAAAAGTTGACTGAGAGAGCAAATACAGTGGTTTTCATCTTTTACACTGTATTCTTATTTGGCGATCGATTTATACGTGATAACTTTCTTGGAAGTGCGTGAGACCCATTACTAGTAAACTCATAATGCTAAGCATAAGATGTACATTAGAATAATTACACAGATTACGTAAAACCAAAACCAAAGAATAAATGTACTGCATTTGTAGCATATCAATTATCAGCTTGAATTGGAAGTCTAAAATCCAAACAGCTAGAAACAAGCTCCGAAGACATGTTAACTTCAAATGTTTAACTAAAAAAAGTGACACTGACACAAGCAAGATGGAGTTTGGTTGAGCAATTCAAAATTGCGATTACCAAATGTTTCTACTTCTAGTTCATTCATTGCTGAAAACCATAACTAGTTCAGAACACTAAGCATGAAGTCTATAAACTGAGCCCAACAAGTTGATACTTAAATGCCCTGATAGATTGACTTATTCAACTTCTATAAGAATAAGGCAGATAGTCTTACGTGTCTACCGACAATGGATAAAACAATTATCCTTAATGAAAATCTCTTACCACAGAAGTTTCACTCTGTTGAAACCCTGAAAGTAATTGCATGAGCCGTCGCAGTGTTCTCAGATTAGTGATGTCTTCATCGCTCATAGATGAACCAGAATATTGTCTGAAAGGTAAGTTTCCAGTCATTGCAGATATTATTGAATCCAAGGTTGCTACTCCAAGTGCATCCAAGCCCTATATCAATTACAAAGTAAATAATAAGAGTATCAATTGCGATATGGTAAAGTTGATGGGCGTGGTGGTGCCTTTAACTGGGCATTTTGAAAGCAATGGATTCTCAATCTCGTAGTATGAGAATACATTCTATTAGATTCCACACAAGAAATTCAGAAAGATGTCCGAAAATCTTACCTTTGCAAGTTCCTCAAGAAGTATTTCTCTCACAAATGCACCCTGCACAAATCAAATGTATTTGAGTACTATTTCAAACTAGTTCTCCATTCTGCCTAACCAACGATGACGTACAAGTTGGAAATACCTTCTCATTCAAAGCGAAGGACATAATTTGTTTGGCAACCATCTTAGAGTCATCTTCCACCTGCTTTGTAACCAACACTCTCTCTGTCCTGGCACGTAATGACTGTTTCAAGGGAAATCTCATCATCATCATCATCATCAACTGCAATCTATCCTACTAAGTGGGGTCGGTGGTGTGAAGTTTATAGTGTCAATTAATTGTCTAAATTAGTTAACACTACAAATTCACACAAAAAGCAAAGTGGCAAAGTTTTACGCCGGATGCCCTTCCTAACGCAACCTTCATACGAAGGAGAAATGAGATGAAATTCCAAAACCATCACTATCATCATCTTCAAGGGAAATCTATTATCAAAAACTTTGCTAGTATGGAACTGAAAAATTCATTTAGGAATTAATGCATGACTTTTGTGCACAGTCAGATAGGCAGAGCAGAAAGGTATTCAGAAGGGAGAGAGCCGTACTTTTGGACAAATATATGATCCATCATATCTGTTAAGCAGGTAATAAAATTATAGAGTACTTTCTTATTTCAGGTTCCAGACTCACAAATTTGATGAATACATGGCGTTGAACATGTACCATAATGTAATGTTTAGTTCTGATCAAGATCTCCCTAGGTCACATAGAGCGGAAGTAGGTGTGGGGGCCAAAAAGTTAAAAAACATTGCAAGAACGAGAGCTGCTTAGAAAGCTTATTGAATAAGTACAATAATATATATTAATTTCAATGCAAATGTATTATTTTGCTCAAGCGGGTGCATGGTGTCCTTTTCTAACTGTTATTCACGGTTTTAATCCCTTTGACTCCTCTTTTTTTCATCACACCATCAAGAAAAAAGGATAAAATAGAAAAAGGTTAATGCATATATAATATTGTTCATTCCATCCGCTGGCCCCAAATTTTCATTTCCTTGTATATTTTCTTCTATTTTTCTTCCAGCCATTTTCAATAATTTCTTCTTAATTCCTTCGACTCCCTATCCTTTTCCCTCACTTCGGCCCCAATGCCATTTACTCTCTTGCTGATCTTGATTACTCCACAACCATCGGCAGCACAACACTTCCCCAAGCATACCGCCTGCCTTTTTCACCTCAATCATCTCCACCACATCGCCCCCTCCACCACAAAAGTCATACCAGACTGCTTGTCCCCACTCTTCAAATGGTTCGATATGTAGCTATAATGTAAGATTTTCTTTCATGCGAGAATTAATAGGTCTTTGAGTGACCTAAGGCGTGGCTCGGGCCTTCAACCTTCTTCAGGAGATTATGCGACTTAGACCACCTATTAGAATATTAGCTAATCGAATGAGACCACAGCATCTTAGCAGGGACAATGCAAATGAATCAGTCATTTATTTTAAAATACCAAATGCTCAAGGTCAAACAATAAAAGGTTAAAAATGCTGTGCCTTATCCAACATGAAACTGAAAGATGAAAGTGATTTGGTGAATTGCTCAATTATCATCTTAAACACCTGGGTGTTCATATGGTTCAATAAAGGAAGGCATTACCTAGGATAGTTTTTTCTTCAAAGAAAAATATCACTGTTTGAAAGAGCCAAGTGTTTCTAATCTGTCAGAGATCTGGGACAGATCACAAGCCCCATTTAACAAATATTCGAATTCACGGAGTATCAACAAGAAGGAAACAGAGACACAGCAGGTCATAATATGATAAACAAATAGTGTCGAGAGAGGAATAAAACCCAAGGTGATTTCAATTTCTATTTCTTTCTTAAACAGAATGACATTCAGGAGAAAGACGGTGTACATATTTATAAACCATAATATTATCTCACCTCTGCTAAGAGAGACTCTAATCGATCAATCCTGAATACTCCATCCTAGTTTGAAAACATGAAATCAGTATCCTTGATTTTGTTAAACACAATTGCCACACAATTAATCTTGGAGGCAACACATAGCTGTGAAAAAGTAACAACTGTCCATATAGATGGTCTACCTTGTAAAGAAGAGCTTGCAAAGACGATTTCAGCTTCGGTGAGCTGTCAGTAAGCACCTTCCGGGCAATCCATGGGTATGTACTGCCCAAAACTTTGTAATCTGGGTTGAGCTGATGGCAATTCCTCCAAAACAGCAAGACTGGATGGATTGATCTTGTAAGTGTTAAATAGATCCACAATAACTAGAAGGAACATAGTTTAAAACAGCAGTATATGTACACGTGATACAATAAACTACAAAAGAAATACAGAACCACCTTCTAATGACGAGAGAAAAGTAAGAAGGAATTCGAAATTTGAATTTGTACCTGCAGACATAACAAAGGCAATTTAATCATAACAAAATTAGGATGTAATTCATGTGCATAACCCATTCAATTCTTAAAAAGGTGCAAGTATAGGCCTCTGTCTCTGATTAAAAGTAGTTTGGCACCTAATCTCCATCAATAGTAATCACAATTCTACAAGAGTCAGCCAAACAATTACCAAATTACTGAACTTAGAATCAAACAAGAAAAAAAATATTTAATAGAAGGTGAAGCTATCAGAAAACTAGTACATGGTGGTTCCTAAATTTCCAAGAAGATCCCCAAAGCTTATGTTGCGAATTCCTTTGGAAACAGCATTCCGAAAGACACCTACATGTTATTTCATATTAGAGGAACTGAAAATAACAGAAGATAGATAGTGAGAAAAAAACAC
This sequence comes from Rehmannia glutinosa, assembly GCA_016081115.2. NCBI lineage: Eukaryota > Viridiplantae > Streptophyta > Magnoliopsida > Lamiales > Orobanchaceae > Rehmannia > Rehmannia glutinosa. Next base: position 198,642 of record JABTTQ020001566.1, read on the forward strand.
GCTTAGGTTCAGAGACCGAGGTTAAGCTGAATTTCAATGTGGTACTAGATGAAGTGACTAAAGATTAAAGATGCGTCTCAGAGTCAGATAAGACCTGTTAATGCCTCTGTAACGGCATCCTTGTCAGCCGTTGCTGGAAGAAGCCTGATGCATGAAGTTTAAGAGTCTTCAGTATATCTTGAATAACAAGCCTACTATCAGCTGATCTGGAGAAAGATAGTCAAGGTACCCAAGGGTTACAAAGTCTTTTGCTAGTGCATCGTAATCGCGATTTACAAGGTGAAGACAAGCCTCAATGAAGCCATCACGAAGTTCTTGTTTGAATTCACCCATCATGCCGAAGTCTGAGGATTAAAACATTTTCAGAAACTGATGAAATAAGTAGAATTCAAATGCCAGGATTAAGAATAGCTATACAGTTATGAACACAAACAAAGGAAAACACATCAGGCTGCCATGTCTTATGAAAAGATACCTGTTTGTTGTGTGGTCCTTAAAATTGAAGGTTTGGAAAGACAAACATTACTATCAGTAATTAGACTTTCAAGTTACCTACAGGACTGAATGATATGAATCTTTACCGTGATTGGTATCAGTAATTCTTTTTTTTTTTTTTTTTTTTATCTCAAGTGGCAAAAATGATATCTTATCAGATGAAAACTAGAATATTAGATTCATAACCTATAAATTACTATTTAGCATACTTCTGTTAAATTGCATGAATAAGTGTTGGAAAGAGTGCCAAAATAAATGACACCGGCACAGCGGAAATAGTAAAATCTTTTTTTTTTATCTCAAGTGGCAAAAAGGATATCTTATCAAATGAAAACTAGAATATTAAATTCATAACCTATAAATTACTATTTAGCATATCTTCTGTTAAATTGCATGAATAAGTGTTTGGAAAAAGTGCCAAAATAAATGACACCGGCACAGCGGAAATAGTAAAATCTTTTTTTTTTTTTTTTTTATCTCAAGTGGCAAAAAAGACATCTTATCAGATGAAAACTACAATATTAGATTCATAACCTATAAATTACTATTTAGCATATCTTCTGTTAAATTTGCATGAATAAGTGTTTGGAAAGAGTGCCAAAATAAATGACACCGGCACAGGGGAAATAGTAAAATCTTTTCCCACCTAGCTAGATTAAAAATGGGAACTAAACCAAGAATACCAAATAATAGTGCAAGACGGAAAAAAATAGCACACAAGAATTTTATGTGGAAACCCAAATTGGGAAAAACCACGAGACCGTAGTCCAGATAAATTCTCTACTAAATGTATAGTAGACTTACAAAATTTCTCCGTAAAAATAGGGGATAGACAAATTATCTCAAGTTACTCAACTTGGAATACCCAGAAAAATAGGAATGCTATTTTGGGTGAGAATGAAAAATTACAACTAATTTTTCTCTCATTTTCTTTACTCGAAACACACACTTATAGGAATCACTCCACTATCTATTTTTCTTCACTTTCTCTTTGCAATAGTTAATCGCTTTGGTATGTGTTCTTTCTCGCTTGAGTACGCCTTTATTTATATGCACAAAATGAAGAACGTCCGCCAAAGAAGCTTTCAACCATTTCGGCCGAATTGTCATGTCAATTTTGATTTCACATTTTCACCACATTTTGAGGCCAAATTGCTTTGGTCAAATATTGCGGTTATAGCCCACAAACGTTAGCCCACTATTATTGATAATGAGGTGGACTAACAATTCTCCTCCGCACTTCATGTGGGGAATCAATCAAACCAACTTTGGTTCCGCAAGTGACTTCGAACTTATCTCTTGGTAAAGAATTCACAAAGATATCTACGCCATTTTCATCGGTGTGAACTTTATCAAATTGCATCAACTTTTCATCAAGACGTCTCGAATCCAATGATATCTCACATCAATGTGTTTTGATCTTGAGTGGAATGAAGAATTCTTACTCAGTGTATCAAGGCGCTCCGATCACATTCTGAGAGCGTGCATTTTTCCCGCTTCAAGTCTAATTTCCCGCAAAAACATCTTCAACCATAAAATCTCCTTGCAAAGCTTCACACAAAGAATGTACTCTACTTTCCGTTGAGGATAATGCCACACATTTTTGAAGTTTCGATTGCCAAGAGAGAGCGACTCCCCTACAAATCTCATCAGGTATCCGGATGTGGACTTCCCTGGAATCAACATCACCGGCCGTATGTGATCTGCGTGAATCCATCTAACACGGTTTGGTCATCACCAAATTTTAGACAATATTTAGAAGACCTCTCGAAAGTACCAAATATCCATTTCACTACTGGACGTGATCTTTCCCTGGATTAGAGAGAGAACAACTAACAACACCAATCGCATTTGAGCGATATCAGTCAAAGTACATACCATAACATACATCAAACCGCCAACCGCTATGAAGATATGGTACCTTTTGCATTTCTGCCTTATCTTTCTCACTTGTGGGACATTGTGTTGCACTGAGCTTGAAGTAACCCGCAAGTGGAGTACTAACTAGTTTTGATTTGCTTCATATCAATCTCTCAAGAACTTTTTCGATGTACTTTTATCGAGATAACCGAGTTTCCTACTTGATCCATCTCTTGAGATTTTCATACCAAGAATTTGTTTAGTCGACCCTAAGTCTTTCATCGCAAAAAGACTTGCCAAGTTCTTTCTTGACTTCTCAATCTTGCTAAAGATCACGACTACAATCAAGATGTCATCCACATACAATAATAGTATGATAAAATCATTATCAATGAATTTCTTAAAGAATACACAATGATCTGAATCGGTCCTTTTGTAGTCACGGTCGGGTCGTGAAGGAGTCAAACTTGTACCATTGTCCGGAGCTTGTTTTAAGTCGCACAAGCTCTTCTTCAACCCGCATACCAAGTTCTCTTACCTTTGACTTTGAATCCTTCCGGTTTGCTCCATGCGATTTCTTCGTTCAAGTCTCCATGAAGAAATGCGATCTTCACATCAAGTTGTTCGATCTCCGAGTCCAAGTCCGGGTACTATCCCGAGAACAACTCGATTGAGGACATCTTCACCATCGGGTGAGAAAATTTCTTCGAAATCAACACCCTTCTTCCGATCAAGCCCTTTACAACCAAATTTAACTTTATACTGGTTTGTAAGCTTTGCTCTTCGATCTTCAACCCGTACACCCATTTGTTTTTTAGTCGTTTACCTTTCGGTAGCTTCACCTTTGGTCATAGGTGTGATTTTCCCGCAAAGAGTTTATCTCTTCTTTCATGGCCTCTATCCACATATCCTTCTGATCATGTGATATGGCCTCTGCAAAACTCTGTGGTTCTCCCTGTCAGTGAGCATTACATACTCATGTGGACTCTATCTGGTAGAAGGTTGTCTTTATCTGGTGGACCTTCTAACTGCATCTTCTGGTGATGGAACTAGACATTACCGGTTGCATCACGGTGTTGCTCTTGCACACCTCCCCCGTGATTCTGATTTCTAGGAGAAGAAAGCGGATCTATGTCATCGGGACATGTTTGTTTGATTCAAATTTTTCAACTGTTTGGCATCTTCAATTGTCCGATCCTCAAAGAATACAACATCCCCGCTCGATAACTTTCTTCGATCGTCCCATAACAGAGCCAAATTCTTCATGGCCATAGCCCAAGAAGATGCATGACTTGGTCTTGTCTTGTCATCAAGCTTCGATCGCTCGTCTTTTGGAATACGCACGAAAGCCTCGAGCCCAAACACTCTCAAGTGTTTGTAGGAAACATCTTTTCCATCCCAAACTCTATCCGGAATGTCGCCACCCGAGGAGCCGATGGAGAAAGGTTGATTAGATCAACCGCAATCCTCATCGCTTCACCCCAAAAGGATTTGGGCAGATTGGAATGTGAACATACATTTGATTCGTTCACAAATTGTTCTCGTTTCATCCTTTCGCTACGCCATTATGTTGAGGAGTTTTGGAACACTCTTCTCAAGCTTGATTCCATGATCCCCGCAATGTTGCTCAAATGGACCCTGGTATTCACCACCGTTGTCGACGAACTCGCCCGCCTTCTTTCATGTTTCTCTTTCAACACTTGCTTGAAAATTCTTAAAGATACCTTAACTTGATCTTTAAATTTCAAAGCAAAGCACCTGTGACTTTTCTAGAGAAATCGTCGATAAATGTGACAAAAATATATTGCACCACCAAGATTTCTATCTTTCATGTAAAGACAAATCAAGATGACCGATCTAATGGACGAGATTCTCTTGAAGGTGAAAAACTCTTAAAAGCAACTCGTGTTGTTTTCCAATTAAACAATCAACACAAGTTTGTAGGGGCATACTGATTACTCTCTCGGAGAAGTTTTTTTCTAACTTCCAAACCCTTCCGACTTTAGATGTCCGAGCCTTTATGCCATAGCTCAACGGATGAACTTTTATTAATAGCATTCACCTTTCCATCGATAATCCGCTTGCATCGATCTGAGAAGAATCCGTCATTCCTTAGCGACAATGAGAGAGACTTTGGTGAGCTTCCATTTTCCTTCACCAAAGTGATTATCATACCAAGATCGTAAGCTTGCAATGGAAATAATATTTAATTAATGTCGGGAATGTGTCTAACATCCGAGCACAAGTCGCTTCCCAGACGTTGTTCAATATGATATTACTTATACCAACGACCTCCGTCATACCATGATTGGCCATTCTGACTTTGCCAAAGCTACCACCGGTGTATGATGTGAACATATCACGATGAGGTGTGATATGATATGAAGCTCCTGAATTAATAATCCAGTTTGTCTGCTGGCATGCAGAACTGATACAAGCATCATCACCATCAACTGCAGCGGCAGTAGTGTCTTTGTCATCGATCTTGTTTTCATTATTTCCATTCTTTTGATCTCTTTTCTTCTTTTTACAATCTCTCTCTCATAGTGATTTGGACCACCATAATAATGACATTTGAATAATAATGACATTTGAAGCCCGTCTTGGATTTGGACCTCCCATTGGATTTGTCTTTTTTAAATTGAGAACCTCTGAACTTGCTCCTTCCCCTTTGCCATTTTCAGCTACTAAAGCTTTTGACGAAGAATATTCTAACTCCTTTCTTCTGGACTCTTCATTAAGAAGACAATCTTTGACCATCTGCATAGTCAGTTCACCTGACTGACACCACAAACGTGTCCCAACTATCAGGTAACGAGTTGAGCAACAATAAAGCAATTACGTCATCATCAATGGATATTTTCATAGTGGTAAATTGATTTATCAAACCCTGATACGCATTTAGGTGCTTCGTCATGTTTGCACCTTCCGTATATCTGAGTCGAACAATTTTTCTGATAATAGAAGCTTTGTTCAAGACATTTTTTCTCTCAAACATGGTTTCAATATTTTTCCACAAAACATCAGTTTTTTCCTCATTAGTAAAATGATGGAAACTGATATGCTCAAGGAAACGTCGGATATATCCTACACTTTTTTTGTGTAGGATTTTCCACTCGTCATCACTTGTATCTTTTGGTTTGGCAGTATCACCTTTGAAGGGAAAATAAAGATCCTTGCAGTAGAGAAGATCCAACATACTCGATTTTCAAATATTGTAGTTGGATCTGTTGAGTTTGAACATCCCACCAACAGATGTCGATTCCTCCATTTTTTAATTCGCAACAACGTGGCTCTCATACCACTTGTTGGGAAAGAATACCAAATAAAGACATCGGCACAGCAGAAATAGTAAAATCTTTTCCCACCTAGCTGGATTAAAAATGGGAACTAAACCAAGAATACCACATACGGTAATTATTCGTCCACCTCATTACCAATAATAGTGGGCTAAAGTTTGTGGGCTATAACCCACAATATTTGACCAAAGCAATTTGGCCTCAAAAAGTGGCTGAAAATGTGAAATCAAAATTGGACAGCAATTCGGCCGAAATGGTTGAAAGCTTCTTTAGCAACATTCTTCATTTTGTACCTATAAACAGGCATACTCAGGCAGAGAAGAATACATACCAAAGCAATTAGTAATTGCAAGAGGAAGTGAAGAAAAATAGATAGTAGAGTGATTCCTATAAGTGTGTGTTTTGAGTGAAGAAAATGAGAGAAAAATTAGTAGTAATTTTTTATTCTCACCCAAAATAGCATTCCTATTTTTCTGGGTATTCCAAGTTGAGTAACTTGAGATAATTTGTCTATCCATATTTGGTATTCTTGGTTTAGTTCTATTTTTAATCCAAATAGGTGGGAAAAGATTTTACTATTTTATTTATCCGGTGTAATTTATTTTGGCACTCTTTCCCAACAATAAGAGCCCACTAGCATAAGGAACAAAGTTCCATCTTGATCCATGACAAAAATAAAATAGGTTTTCTCATATTCTCGATTCTTTCCATGTCTAAATTTTTACACGCCCCATATCTTGCTCAACCTCAACAATAATCCCTTTGTTCCTCCAAAGAACCGCACATTCTCACTAGGTAAATAATGAAAAAGAAAATAAAATTTCATCAAATGACTCGAGATAATTATACACAACCAATATTGAAGAGGATGGGAAATCGCATAATTGGTCCGGATCTAAAACATGTCTTGCTTTGTTTCCTTCCATATCCTTAATATGTGCAGTCATTAACAAAACTCACTACCAATTTCTTTTCGCTCCAATTCCAACCATGTGCAGTTATTAACAAAAATCAATATCAATCTAGTCATTTATCATTGTTGATAAATGGTAACAAAGATTAATAGTTAAGTAATTACTTACTAAAGCCTTAACAAATTTAATTATCCCCCAAAAATATCTAAGCAGCCACTCACGCACTCCAGATAAGGAATTCAGTGAGTACACCAGCTTTCCAGCAAAGCTGCTGGAGGTGGGTTGCTGCTGGAGTGAGTGGCCAATGCAAGTTTGGCTGATGTGAATTAAGCACTGAACTCTAGCAGCATGCTAAAATAAGTTGATATGTCAACCAAATATGTTTATTGTGTTAAAACCTTACGATTCATGACCTTTCAAGATTTCTCCATTGAAACAACAATCAGTCAGAAGAATGAAACTGTCTGTCATGTCAACAGATCCATAGTACTATATACTTGCTAGATGCACGGGTAGTTGTGCGCAAACAATATCAAAAAATAAAAAGTCATGTTATTTACTTTACAAGTAAGGAATTCACGTATAGTTTTTGAAGTTAATAGGCTATTGTTGCAATATCAAGTATTCAGTCACCATATGCATAATTATGTAGATATTATATTAAAGAAATACCTAAGTAGGCTAGTTTCCCATCATATGTGCGAAGTAGGTTTCCAGGATGTGGATCAGCGTGATAGAACCCACACTCTAGAAGTTGATTGAATGAACAATAAACGCCCACCTGTTGGCTCGATAATTAAGTAACTTATTAAAAAAAACTTGGTTAAGGTAAATTGCACACTGCAACTATTTCAAGAATAGACCTCAATCATGTACAGATCTTTCACTTCTGCCAGCTTTTGACCCTGCATTCATTCAATAAGATTTTCATAGATGAAAGGGTTAATTACAAAAAGTACCCAAGAGGTTCGGGGTAATTAGTAATTACAAAGAGGAATAGCTATGTTTCAAAATTACTAAAAGTACCCTGAGGTTTGAGGGACTGCAGTAAAACTAACACAATTTGTATAAAGTCATAATGCCCCTGACAAAATTCAAAAAAGAAAAAGAAAAATTGAAGAAGAAAAAGAAGTGGACAGATAAAATTACCCCAATCTAGTTTGTAACCCATAAAGTGGAAAACCATAGGGGTGGAAGTGTTTCTTTTTCGTAACTGGTGGGCGGGGGTGTTATTTGTAAGATTTTGTGGAGGGTTGTTGATGTTATGTAAAATTACAATTTTCCTTGTTTACTGATTGTAGATATGCTTAGAATAGTTGGTGATAGATAATTCATTGGGAATGTTGTAGTTTATGGTGAACCTGAAGGATGTTTTTGTAAGTATAACAGTTGACAGACAGTGGTCTGTAACTTTTTCTAAATAGCCAAATGACATTTTTGTCTACTCATAATATGTGACAGTACTACATTGGCATTTTTGGATTTTCAATTAATTTTTTTGACAATGTCAGCAAATTCCGTTAGGTCAACGGTCGGGGTAATTAGACGGAATCAAATGTCATGGGTATTTTCTGTAATTTGAGACTTAAGCAGGGTATTTTGGTAATCACCCCAAATCTTAGGGGCACTTTTTGTAACTAAATCTAAAAAAAATTGTTTTCGTCAAAGACCAATATCATAGAACCTAAGAAATATTAATTCTTATATCAGTTAGATTGAGCAACTTCACTTAATGCATTCCTCAAAAGCAATATATAGCTCAACCCACTTAGGTAGCTTTTTAAAATCCATGCAACTACTAGATTATCCATCACGTGTCTTAAACATTAATTTTCCATGTGCCCATTACAAAAAGTTACATCCCTTCCAAATCAAAGTTGATCTGGTGTGTGTTATAGCATAAGATATCATTTTGTTTCCAAAAAAACGACTAGCCAACTGAAAGAACTCTACTTCTACAGAAAGTGACCATTATTTATCGGGGGAGAAAAAGTCATACAAGAACTTATACACTGCCATAATGATGGCAATAATTTGAACAACCTAACATGGGTCTTTATGGATAAATTGGACTCAAATAGACTTTGGTAATATGACATCCTATACAAGCAATAATATGATACTTAGTAGCTTTGAATTTGCTATGTTTCTTTATTATGGTTCCCTTAGGAAAAAGGTATACCTACATTTAGAAGAAAAAATAGAAATTACCTCAATCCACTGCATGGTGAGAACCTTGCGAGTTGTTTGCTCAACATACATTTCAGGAACTACAACATCTTGTATGTTGCCATATAACTGTCTGATTGAGTAACACAGTCAGGAAATTGGGCTTGAAAATTTGCCTTTTCAATTTAGAAAGCAGGTGAGACATATTATAATAACTGAACTATTGTCATATCCTTCCACGGATACCAACTAAATGAATCTGCAAATAGTCATTAGGATATAGAACTTTGTCTGGGGGGACGAAAGAATTATGTCCTCCAGTTAGCAAATTGATGACTAGAATAGAAGCTAATACAAGTAGAGAGAACTAAATACCAAATATGAGATAATTACAGCGTTCTACGGTTCTCTCAAATATTGTATATTCTCCTGAAGTCCACTCCCGAGTCCAAGAAATCTGAGACATGGTTTTGGCTCGTGAAAAATGGTTCCATCACTCGTGGAATTTGCAAATTGAAGTTACTAAAAAGAAGGTTGAAAGAGGAGGTGCTTCATTTACTTTTATACCTTAGAGTTTACTCTCTTTGAAAACTAAATTTCAATTTGGGTTCTGATTATGTGTTATGCTGAAAAACACATATACCGACGTGTGTGGAGTTTTTCCGGGAACCAATAAAAGCTCCATCAACACAAACTTTTATATTCGTGTGCCTTCACTTCTCGTTAAGTTTTGTGTTTTTACAGGTTAACTTTGGATCATGACGAAATCCATTCTCGAGTTTGAACTTTTAAAAAAAAAAAATCACTCTTGGTGCCTAGATATACAAAAGCAAGAAGTTACAGAATCAAGTGACCGGGCTTCAGGAGAGCTATATTTAGAACTAAAATTTGATTTGGAATCATTAACATGCACGAGGTATTCCCCTTTAATATTTTCAAAATCATAATTCACTGTATCCTTTACTAAAATGACCATTCATATAAAAAGGAGGGTAACAATAATGACAAGAATTTAAAGGACAGATTTGGTAAGAGGATCTTCAGTATCAAATTTTCATTTCTGGAAGAATATAAATATGGTGCAAGGAAAACTTGGGCAGGCATGTTATTTAACTTTTATTTGCCAGACAAAAGTATATGAGCCTCTGTTATTTCCATGTCCTTGCTACTCTTCAATTCCCTAGAAAATAGAGGATGAGAGAATTCTTATTTTTCAGAATACAAATGGGAAGTCACCAAGCCACCGACCAAACCAATTTTGTTTTGTAATATGGCAGTATTTTTTAGATGGACAAAGATATACCTCTAAACTTTTTTGTTTGAACTTAAGAAAAATTGAAGGTAGTTTTTTGGTGAGAAAAAGTATTTCATTCAAATTTTTCCAAATATTTAGAAGCTTACTACTCCTTGTTCGTAGAGATTCGACGCCTAAAGAAGGTTTTAGGCTAATGAATAAATCTGAACTTTATTTCTCATTTATCAAAGAAGAAAACTTACAGCAGCACATTTATCAAATATTCATTCAATAAAGCAAAAAGTCAGGTTTTACAAGTCAAAATTTCACGAGGGGACATGCAGAAAGCACACTTAAAGGATGCCAGATATAAAGACACCAAAATGGCTTACCTAAACTTAACTCCATTGTCCGCTTCTCTCTTGTAATCCATCTCCTGCATATAATTGGATTACCTGTATTCAATACGATGCACTAAGAAGATTCCTCGTCAATGTAGATGACAAAAGAAAATTTTGAGAACTCCCAGACATGCTCTACCAAGAAAAGTATCATTAACTAAATTGCCTAGCATCAAAATTTCTGATAATATTTCTGTACTTGATAAACTTAAACAATCACAATCAATTAATCAAGCCAAACTACCAAATTACTGCTTATCTAAAATTTATCAAGACTATCTGCTGCGGACACTGTTACTTCTTCTGTTAACATGGTTCTCTGCATTGTACACAAAACAATGTTTCCCCGTAATATATTTTTCCTAAACAAGGGTTCTATCAAACAGAAATATGTTTTGATTGATTCAATGGGATCCTAGACAATACAAAATGAGATTACCCAGCCTGCATGTGCACTAGCAAAGCATCATTTTCCTGTTTAGAAGTGCAGTATATACAGGAGCATCAAAATTATGTAATGAAGTTGAGAAAAGAGTTAAATACCCGGAAAAGGCTTGATGCCCATTCGTCAACAACTGACTGCAAATTGGGGACATGTATCAGTTGCATTTAATCAACAAAGAAATATTAGTAATAACAGGACCTTACATAAGCTGGCATGTAAGAAAGAGTTGAAAATTGTAAAATTATGACTTCCAGTGTTCAAGTAGCGAACCATAAAATGCACAAACAAACAGATGATAATAGTCTCAAGATATAAATTGTGGTCTGAATTCAAAGTCAAGAAATGTGATGCAAATAATATCATTTTTCATCCTACCTGAAGGTCAGTGTTAAATTTTCCTGCTCTCCTTATAACCCCTGCCAGGTATCGCAAGATTAGTATATCCAACGAGATTGCAGCTCTAACCCCAGGTCTCTGAACTTTTATAGCAACAACCTTCCCACTTGAGCGAAGCCTAGCTTGATAAACCTTTTCCGAATATCAAAATATTTTTTTGAGAAATTATCAGTTGACCTCATTTGTATTTGATTTCATGAGATAAGGACCATTTCCGAATTGCATTAAGTAAAACTGCAGGACATACCTGTCCAAGTGATGCTGCTGCCACAGGCTCAGGCGAGATTTCTGAGAAAAGTGCATCTATTGGTAATCCAAGTTCTTGCTCTATTGTGTCAAAGGCAACTTCTGTGGAAAATGGTGCAATTCGATCTTGCAAGAGGGAAAGCTCATCTAAATATGACGGTGGTATCAAATCCTGTAAGAAACAGATTATGAAAGGAAATTTAATACTAGCTAAAGTGTAAGCACATGTTAATATCATTGTTCAATATCAAATCTAAAGCACTATTGACTGCAATAAAATTCTTCTCACATTTCCATTAGCAATACAAAAAATTTCCAGCAGGAAATTTGTAGTAGCCCTAAAAGATGCTGGAATGTAGAAATTGGTTAGATATGACTAGTTATTAATTTTGTTATCCTATGTTACTTTGAAGTTATTTAAGGAATTCAAATTTATTGTGAGATCATAATCTTCACAACTATCGTGTTGCGGGATACATTGGAAAAAAATGTTATCTTCTTCCTTCACATGAGATGCTATCTTTGAAAAAGCTGCAAGTTTATGAGAAAGTATTAAAGGCCTTGGTTTATAGTTTAGGATTTCCATTTACAAAAAATATGCTTCATAATAATTGGTTCACATGCTGAAGTGTTATGCCATGTATAGAGTTAATGAAAATGAAACTAGTTCTCACACAAGTGGTGACAGTGGCAAGGTGACGTGGTCAAAATGGGTGGTATGGGGTCTGCAAGCCCCTACGATGTTTCTTAATAAATAATATACTTTATTTTGAAACCATAATAAATAATATACTTGAATCAAAACATACGTAATTTCTTTTAGTTCACATAAAATATTTTCCTAGGAAAACCTTTAAATACATCCATCATTTGAAATTGTAGTTTTGACCAAAAGAATCACTTGAATGCATCCGTGCTGAAAAACATCGTCAAAGTCAACTGACCCTAACAGCCTCTAAGTATTTGACATTGCTAACTGGACTTGTATCACTGTTGAAATTTGGCCTATATTACAGGTCAAGATTTTGAAGTACAGCTGTCCCCATATGAATACATACACAGAATTTCTAGAAATAACTTCCTAAATCTACCTCTGGTATTACATCCCTAGAATTACAAAAAGAAATTTATGATAGCTCTCGTCTATTGCATGTTCTACTGTACAACACAAATTTCTTGAAATCTTTTGTTAGACTTAATGCAAACCCCATTTCTTTTCTAACGACTAAACACCAAAATAACCATGATAAATCAAACCCTCAAAAAGTGGGTTCCTTTTACCAGCTGGAATGTAATCTGTTACTTCAGATCCTTTCATCCTCAACTCTTGTTGTCTCTTTCCTTTTATCTTTCTATGCCTCACCTTAATGTCCTAAGCTAAGGCACCTTTCTCAACGAACAGAGTTAGATTCAAGCTTTTGTATTGTCAACCACCAACTAAAACCAGGAACCGAAAAGGTTAGTATGTGGTAATCATATCAGGCAGCAAGTTGGTCTGTATATAATTGTAGTCAACCAATATAGAGGTATATTAGAATCATCACAAAAGACTAACTAATTGTTTTAGTACTTCAGCCAATGTCAAGGTCCATTTCTAAATTATTCCCTTTTCTTTTTCAAGAATTTCACAATATCCAAAACTCTTTCAAGGTTAGTACTTAGTAGTACTGCTTTCTTTAAATGTTTGTATTACACAAACTTTTGTGGCCCAAATTTAGATTAAAAAAAAAAAAAACAAGATTCCTATTAAACCAATTGAGGGAAAAAAGCGCAACATTCAAAATCTAAAATACTTGGATTACAATTTAAATAGGATAATAAAGTAAATTATTTAAGGCACACAGAACTTACAGGTCTTGACGAAATAGCCTGAGCTATCTTAATATAAGCCTACAGAAAAAGGAGAAAATTATGTTAATAAACTAGTTAACATCATTCAAGTGAAACATCTTAAAGAAAAATGCAAAACATGGACTTTTAACAGTGAAACGTAACATCAAAGGTCTATGTCTCATCACAAAACATCCATCCTCACTGATCAGGGAATGGGATTGATGGAAACAACTTAGATTACTAAGAGCTAGTGAATCTATCAACATACCATTTTCAGTAAGTAGCTGACCAAAATACTTTCACAGCCTCTAAATCATTCTCTCTTAGAAAAAATGTGTCACAGTACGAAATTTGCGTCCCAAATTAAATAATAATTTCTCCTGTGTTGTGAAGTGAAAGTATCAAATAAACAAATCTCTCCATGAAAAACTGTACATTTAACGAAGCTTGGTCCTGGACGAATACTCTCTCTTGTTTTTTAGTTTTTTTTTTTTTTTTGTTTTTGTTAAAGAAGAAGGAAAACCATCCTATCCAACAGAAACATATAAAATGTAACCTTCCTGAAAGAAATCCCTTCTTGACAAGTTCATATTCATCTTGGTTCATCTTCATCAAACTGTGTTTTTTTGCTCACCAAAATTAGAGCAAATCAGCCAAAAAGAAACTTGGAAAACAACGGCCTTGTATGGTTATGTTTCCATGGACTATTTCTAGTTTCTAGTGTTGGAAAATGAATTTTCAGAATTTATTGGTTTTCGTGTGAAAATTGGAATTATGTTTGGATAAGTGAATGAGAATGAGTTTTATGTAGGTTTGGAAATGAGATTATGTTTGGTTAAATAGTTTTGAAATAGTATTTTATGAATATAATAATTTGAAAAGTTGATAGTGGTTGAATATTTTAATTGAATATTAATATTATATTTGTAAGATTGTAGGCTAGTGGGTCCCATTAGATATATATAGTAGTATTTTAAGTAGATAAAGTTGGTAATGGAGGGTCCACATATATAATTGGATTAAAAATAAGAATAGTGATTGATAAGTGATGTAGGGTTGTATAGGGTTGAGAATTGAAATTGTAGGTTTTGAGATGATGTTTTATGTGAAAAGTAGAAAGTGGAAATGATGATTTCCATTGGAAATTTTAGAAACAAACATGATTCCATTTCTATGAATAGTTGGAAATTGGAAATGGGGCCTTGGAAACATAAACAAACAAGGCCAACAGTTTCCAGAAACTCTAACCAACTTAAGGACAGCTAAACAGCCAAGAAGCAAGACAAGGAAAGGTAATTCTCTTGAAGCAGGACATAAACAGTAGCGATGAAGTTTTATTAAGTGTGGGCCTCATTTGCAAGTCATTAAAAGCATAAAACCATGTGAAGACCTATGTTGTCACAAGCGGGAAAAGAAGCATTTAATGCTTCACTTAATGACTCGACAGGGCGTAGTAGCCTACGGTGACGACCCTAGCCCAAATTTTTTCCCCTCATTTTCCCCCTAACTCAATTATTTTTTCTCTTTAAAAAAACACATATAATTTTTTTTTTAATTTTTTTTCCACTGAAAAAACGGGACAAAAAAAAATTTGGGGTGTGCCGGGGGCCCCCCTGCCCCCCTATCTACGCCTCTGGACCTTGAGAAGTTGTCCGCATAAAGGCATAGTAAATGCTTGAATGATGAGATGCTCAAAATGATGATCTGCCTTTCTTAGATGTGCAAAGTCTTTATAAATAGCTTGGATTTGAGCTGCAAATTTACATGCAAGAGGAGAGAAACAACCAACCAAGAAACAAGAATGAAGGCAAGCGTAGGCATCACTAGAGAGAACTATTTGTGAGAGAATGACGAACACTCTCGGCATTATCTCTTCCGGAAGACAAAGGGATTGGGAGAATGTTCTTTCATAATTTTGAGATGTATAGTACGAGGGATTTCTTTTCTTGAGATTGAGGATTAGACT
This sequence comes from Rehmannia glutinosa, assembly GCA_016081115.2. Classification (NCBI taxonomy): domain Eukaryota; kingdom Viridiplantae; phylum Streptophyta; class Magnoliopsida; order Lamiales; family Orobanchaceae; genus Rehmannia; species Rehmannia glutinosa. Next base: position 213,900 of record JABTTQ020001566.1, read on the forward strand.
CATGCGTACAAGATGTACAGGTACAACTTCTCCCTCTTGTAAGAAAGGAAACTCTCGTGTTGTTGGTGTGATTTGTGACTCCTAATATATTAAATCTCAGTCCCCATCAATTGATTCCATTGCGTGCCTCAACATTCTTAGATGTTTTTGGTAAAAATATAGTGATTATGATTGAACTGTACTAAAATCATATTTGATAGAGAAATGTAAAGGATCATGAGAAGATGCAGGCATATAATATTTTTACTAGCAATCACAGAGATGTTAATCGAACAATAAATATGCAAACTGAAATAATCATGTGAACAAAAGGAGTACTAATTTTGAAAACTGTAAAGATTTACCGGACCAAGTTGTGCTAGTATCTTTCTCAATTCAGCAGCTCTAACCTACAACCCAAATGAAGAAACAAAAATGCAAAAACTTATCAGAGCCCAAACATGAGAATATTTAAACGTTCTGTGTTATCAAAAAACAAAATTCGTGAGACCATAACCATACCATCTCGTTTTCTCATAGAACCTGTGAACTCGTAATATTTTCTGGAAACTCGTTTATTACGCAATAATATTCTCTTAAATTACATGACGAAAACACATGGAAAACTGAATTTGGAAAAATAGATTCAGTTAACTCATTAATTCTACGGAATTTTACTTGTCCCAAGTAAAACATTCTAACTTCTGCAAAATTTCACCTGGCTATCATGTTTGCCTAGCCCAGTTCAAACGTGATGGATTTTGGTATGAAAGCTGTGGTAAACGTCTAACAGACTTTTCAGATGCCTAAGTACTAGTCACAACAATCACTTCTGTTTTGAAAATACCACCGTTTCCTTTTCGAGTAAAATGGCCAAATATGTAACTAGATCATAATACCAATCAAACTGTATCATAGTACCAATCAACAATGAACTGAAGATTGACAATCACTATCAACAAAAACCAAAAACAACAATCAACTATCATCATCTAGATTCCACACTTACGGAAATGCCAAATTGGTCATCACTCATCAGACTTTTAAACCGCGAAAACCAATTGAACTACTCAGGCAAAAGTAAATTCAGCAATCACAAGAGAAACGCAAACTCGACACTATTATGTGAACTACGCGAACTCGTGAATCGTGATTCTAACCTCGAACATCACATCGGTGCGCTCCGTGACGCGGTCGTAGTACCGAAGGGCGAACCACTTGCCGAGAGTGGTGGCGGTTTGAAACAGCCGGCGGAGGAGAATCAAAGGCTTCTTCTGATATATAGCCGCGATTTTCGATATGTTGTATTCAGTCAAGGATTCGGCTTCCGATGAACTCAGCTCGAAGAGGTACCCGGAGGACTGCGTGAACGAGTCCACTTCATTAGACGCCGCTACCGGCGTGGAGAGACGGCGGCGGGGAAGAATACTCGGCCGGAAGTGGCGGCTGGGGGTGAAATTGGCGGCGAGAAATAGCGGCGGGGATGGAGGCGGGACGAGCAGCATTGTTTGGGAACTGAAATGTGAATTTTGTTGATGCAACGGTCTAGACGTGGTTTATTGGCCTCTCTTTCTATTTATTTATTTAATTTTTTTTTAGGCTGTTTATTGGCCTCTCTTTTTTTAATGTTTATACAGTACGATTTTCTTTTGTTTATTTTATTTGATATATCTTATTTTTCTTTTTCTGTTTTTTGGGATTGGGCTGGGCCCATTGGGCCTGGGGTTCGGGGTGTGCTAATGATATCAAATCGAATTTTCATAAATTACAATTCGATATACTAAAAATTAAAATATCGTACTGCATAATAAATTTAATTAATTGATTTGCTGTTGAATTTTATGTTACAGAATCGGGAATCCCTTCAAATGGCAAATAACAGAAAATAGAAGATTACAAGAAACTGAACTAGCTATTACAAAAGATAGAACTTTCAGAAGCCGAGTCGAGACGAATCTCTTTCCGCAAAACAATTACGTTGGAGTATGAATTCTGTGTCTCAAACTGCAATGTGTCTCAAACTGCAATGCACAAACATGTATAAATAGCCAACCATTCCACCTGCAGGAGAAAAAACTGGGTAGTGGGCATTAATCATTTGTAACAACCAAGGTGTTACACCCCACTACTGCATAACAGTCAGGGCAAAACTTTAGTGGACCTGGACTAGGGCTCGGCCGCCCGGCCAGGCCCCGCCTGCACACCCAAGCCCAAGCCCAGCCCCAGGCCCTGCCCAGACCCATGTCGGGCCGGCACAAGTAGCAACGCGTGTGGCGTGGGCCCACTAGTGATCATCCACTTATGTTATAGTTTATACAACAAATAACACCTTCTAAAGTAAATAAACTAGGATAAACTATGATTTATATTCCATGTGGGATAAGCGCATAAGCCTTTCATCTCCCTTTAAATAATCTTTACATAATGCCCATTTATGTGGCTATTAATATTAATTTCTCACCACCGAAATTCGGTTTTGAGAAATAAAAATACTACGAACATCTACTCCTTTAACGTAGATTAATAATATATAATTTAATTCCTCCAGAATTAAATATTTAGCCACCAAAAAATTGGTCAAAGTCGGGTCGATACCCTCTTTATCAAAACCAAAATTTCCAACAATCCCCCACATGAGTGGAAATTAATGTATGCATGAATGCGGCAGACACGCAAAACCGATCCTCAAGAGACAATATTGCATTCGGAAAGGTAGCTTATGGCTTTGAACCTTCCATAGTCAATACCATCGGGTACACTTTGGCGGCTTAGTGGACGCAATGCTTGAACTATTCCTCCACGGTGTATACCGAGTCAACAAGATAACACAATAAGGTCTCAACACCTTCTCGTTCTCACGTTTTGTGTCCGTTTCGCCATGGACACCACTTTGGATAAGTATTGCTTTGAAGCGGCCCACACTTCTCACTTATATAGGTGATCTCCTATCCGAATATCCCGCCATACTCAACCTCAACGAGGTGTAGGAATCATTAAAAGTCAAATGACTTAGTCTCACCACAACTTTGCAGGGTGTTTCAACACTTGGTTTTTTTTTAGGGATGGGTTATAACATTGTTTCCAAGTGTTACAACATAACCTTCATAGTTTAGTTTTCCCATCAACCAAGTTCTTGGGATCTCCAAATCATCATGGTTGGGTTACCACTATGATGGTTATTTTTACTTTGTGGACTTCAAGCTCATTCCCTCAAGAATTTACCCAATTGATCTTAATTCATCCTTTTGTCAAAGGATCGCAAATTGTCTTTTGACTTTACGTAGTCAATTGACATCACACCATTTGAGATCAATTGTCTAGCGGATTGTGTCTCCGATTTAATATGTCTAGACTTACCGTTATACATATTGCTCGCGTGCCCTTCCTATAGCCGCTTGGCTATCACGGTGAATCATCACACAGAAAGACAAAGCTTCCTCCAACATGGAATATCTTCCGAGGAAAGTTTCAAGCCACTCGCTTCTTCACCAGCCTTTATCCAAAGCTATAAACTCGCATTCCATGGTGGACCGAGCTATATATGTTTGCTTTGTGGACTTCCACGATACCGCACCACCTCCAATGGTGAATATGTATCCACTAGTTGAATAAGAATCTTTCAAATCAAATCCAACTAAAGATCACTATATCCTTCAAGTACGGATGGATATCTTGAGTAGTATAGCCCATAATCCAAGGTATACTTCAAGTATTTAACACCCTGGTTAACGCTTTCCAATGCTCATGGCTTGGATTGCTTGTGAACCTACTCAACATATTCTGTGGGTAGGCAAGTCCGGACGTGTACAATTTGTGATGTACATCGATCGCCTATTATATGTGAGTATTTCATCCGAGCCATCTGGTTCTGCTTTTATTAGCAACCTTGATTTATACTTAAATCAATGGGCGTCTTTGACGGTGAATCGTCAAAAGCATTGAATTTCTTGAGCACTTTCTCCACATAGTGGGATTGTGACAAGATAATTCCATTAGAGTTCTCACGATTTTTATCCCAAGGATTACATCGGCCAGTCCCCATATCCTTCATGTCAAAGTTCCTCTTTAACATTCTTTTAGTCTCCATTATAGTATCATGACTCGGCCCATGATTAACAAATCGTCTACGTATAGACAAACTATGACAAATGCTTCGATGTCCCTTTGACATATACGCATTTATCACACTCGTTGATTTTGAATCCATTTGACAACATTGTATTGTCAAACTTAAGATGCCATTGTTTTGGAGCTTGTTTCAGTCCGCACAAGGATTTTATTAACTTGCACACCTTTTTTTGACCGGGTGAAACAAACCCTTCAGGTTGTTCCATGTATATTTCAAAGATCTATCTCTCCATTCGTAAACGCCGTCTTGACGTCCATCCGATGAATCTCTAGATTGTGCAAAGCAAAGAATCGCAAGAAGCACCGAATAGACGCAATCCTCGTTCATCGAGAATAGGTGTCAAAGAAGTCATATCCTTCTTTTTGTTTAAAGCCTTTGGCTACAAGCCGTGCTTTATACTTATCAATAGTTCCATCTGCTTTATACTTCTTCTTTAGGATCCATTTACATCCTAAAGGTTTATGATGACAGGAGATCAACCAACTCCCAAGTATGGTTCTGCAGAATGGACTCGATTTCACTATTGATAGCTTTCTTGCCAGAGCAGAGCATCCGGATCGCCAGAGCCTCTTTAATCGAGTTTGGCTCACCATCTAACATAAATGTTATGTAATCCGCCCAAAAGACTTAGCCGTCTTAGACCTCTTATCGCGTCTCGCTTCTTCACTAATTGGTGTTGAACCACTTTGCGATTCGTGAGTTCTTTTATTAGTACTCACTTCTAATTTTTCTCTACAAGGGTAGACATCCTCAAAGAATACAACATTCCTTGATTCGATTATGGTACCTTGATCATTTCAGTTTTTTGACTTATGTATCATAAACCTATATGCACTACTTTGGTATGCATATCCCACAAAGACACAATCAACTGTCTTTGGTCCAATTTTAACTTTTTTGGTTGGTATTGCTACCTTAGCCAAACACCCCCACACTTTAAAGTATTTATAGAGATGCTTACGATTTTTCCACAATTCGTAAGGTGTCTTATCTTTCCCTTTAAGTGGTATTTTATTCAATATGTGGTTGGCTGTTAAAAACGGCTCCCCCCACATATTATGGGGTAATCCGGAACTTATCAACATGGCATTCATCATCTCTTTTAGAGTCCGGTTTTTGCGTTCAAAGAACATCCGTTTAGATCGTGGTGAATATGGTGCTGTTGTTTGATGAATTATGCCCGACTGGGTACATAGTTCTTCAAATGGTGCAACATATTCACCACCTCTATCACTCCGAATTATTTTAATCCGGCTATCAAGTTGATTTTCAACTTCATTTTTATAATTCTTAAAAGCCTCTAATGCTTCATCTTTGCTTCTTAACAAGTATAAGTAGCAAAATCTTGTGCAATCATCAATAAATGTGATGAAATATTTTTTACCACCTTTAGTTTGCACAAATTTTAGATCACACACATCAGTGTGTATCAACTCTAAAGGTGAAGTGCTCCTTTCAACCGAATGAAACGGTAATTTAGCCATTTTAGCTTCAACACAAACTTCACATTTTCTTTGTGAGTTTACTTGTGTAAATTAATCAATTCTAAATTTACCAATCTTTTTATAGCATTGATTTACATGTCCTAATCTAATATGCCATAAATTAGAGCACTCAAGAATATAAGCGAGAAGAAGATTCATTCTTATTCATATTCTCGCCAAAACGGCGTACAATCATTACATTCATTTTGAACAAATCCTTTGTATAGATAACCCTACTAAGCTGAATGCCCAAATTTGCTAAGTACAAATTTTTCGGACTCAAAAACTAGTCTAAACCCATGGTTTGACCAAAGCCGAACCCGAAACGCATTTTTGCGGATGTCCGGGACACGCAAAGACATCCTTCCGCTTCAACTCCTTTCCCGAAGTCGCTTTAGCACCACCGTGGCACCGTTCCAACGCCAAAGAACATCGAAGAGGCGTGATTCCCCATATGGAGCTTCCTTCCGGTCTATGGGATGTAAGAAGAGAATGCATCCTTATCGTAATGCAGGACATGGCAAGTGGCACGGGTATCCACAAACCATTCTTTTCGGTTATCCACCAAATTGGCTTCAAACACCACCGCCGACATGTCAACTCGTCGCCTCCCTTTCTTCAACCACATTGGCATTGGATCGCGGTTTGGTTTTCTTTTTCTTTGGGCCGACGGCATCCCTTTGCCATATGGTTCGGTTTGCCACGCGATTGTAGCAAGCTCCCTGGAATTTTCCACCCGGTTTCTTGCCTTTATCGTTAGGTCTTTTCTTCGAGTTACTTGACGAGCCGTGCTCCATCAAGTTGGCTTTTGACTCCATAGGGACAAGCTTGGACTTAGAGTCAATCCTCCTATTGTCTTCCTCAATTCCGAGTTTGACAATCGATCCTCTAGTCCCATCTCCTTTCGCTTATGTTTGAGATAATTCTTGAAATCCCTCCAACTTGGGGGCAATTTCTCAATCAAGGTGGCCACTTGAATGCTTCCCGCAAAGCCATTCCTCGGCAGAGATTTCATGTAGGATTAATCGAACTTCGAACTTGTTCCATCACGGTTTTAGAATCAACCATCATAAAATCCAAGAACTTACCGACAACAAATTTCTTTGTGCAAGCATCCTCGGTTTTGTACTTCTTCTCCAAAGAATCCCACAATTCTTTGAAGGATTTCACAAAGACAATACACGTTGTAAAGTGCATCACTAGGTCCGTTTAGGACATAGTTACGCACATGAAATCACCCGGCCCCATGCATCAAACGCAAGCGTTTTTCAAAGATTCGCTTCATTTTCAAAGAACAACAGGAGCGTCCTCGGTCGATATTTCGCCGGACTCGAGTAGTCGGGTAAAACAAAGATTTTTTGTCGCCTCTTCAAGTCGAAACCCATGAATTTTTCGGGTTTCTCACAGGGGGGAGGGATGATTGGGGTTCTCGCTTGAGCTTGCCATCGTGAAGTTCGATAATTGCTTTGCGATTGTTGAATTTTATGTTCTGAGAATCGGGAATCCTTCAAATGGCAAATTACGTAAAATAGAAGATTACAAGAAATCGAACTAGCTATTACAAAAGATAGAACTTTCGGAAGCCGAGTCGAGACGAATCTCTTTCCGCAAAGCAATTACGCCTGGCTAGTGCTCACGGTTTGACGTATTGCTTCCAAAGATGAAATGGCTTACGCCTTCTTCGTAGTAACACCACTAACACGTAAGCACCTTCGAACTAGAAATGTGTTGAAGGTAGTTCTTTGGACTTAGTGCGAACGAGAAAATGATTGTATGCTTTTTTGATTGAGTATGAATTCTCGTGTCTCAAATCGCAATGCACAAACATGTATAAATAGCCAACCATTCCACCGCAGAGAGAAAAACTGGGTAGTGGGCATTAATCATTTGTAACAATATGGTGTTACACCCCACTACCGCATAACAAACCAGGTAGTGGGCTAACTTCGATGACCACCACTGCAGTGAGTTACAACTCCAACAGCCGAATCACTCGAACCTGGGCCAAGCCCATTTTCGAGTGGCAAAACTTTAGTGGACCGCACGGACCCGGCCCATAGGGTCGGCCCGCCCGCCAAGCCCGGCCCCAGTGCCCAGCCGGGGGGCGGCGGCGCTGCAGCGTGTGGCCCACTAGTGATCATCCACTTATGTTATAGTTTATACAACAAATAACACCTTCTAGTAAATAAATTAGGATAAACTATGATTTATATTCCATGTGGGATAAGGCATAAGCCTTTCATCTCCCTTTAAATAATCTTTACATAATGCTCATTTATGTGGCTACCTTCGTGTATTAATTTCTCACTCACCGAAATTCGGTTTTGAGAAATAAAAAATACCACGAACATCTACTTGGAACGTAGATTAATAATATATAATTTAATTCCTCCGAATTAAATATTTAGCCACCGAAAAATTGGTCAAAGTCGGGTCGATACCCTCTTTATCAAAACCAAAATTTCCAACATTTGCTTCACTTGTTAATTGTTATCTAAAATATATATTTTTTGTTTACTCTTTTTTAAAGTCAGTACGAAAGAAAAGATAGTATATAAAAGGAAACTTAAATGGTATTTTAAGTTAAAACTCAAAACAAACTTTTGGGGCATCAATTGCATGACCAAGTTAGTTGTTAAGATTTTCTTTTTTTTTTTTTTTGGTTAGGGATTTAGTTGTTAATACTTTAAACTTGGGCATGTGTATTTCATGCTACTTCTCCAGATGCATAATAACTGTTGACTTATTTTGAATGTGTAAAAAGTTTCATACAATCGCATAGTCTGACATGTATGTGTGCAGTTCAATGATAGATACTACATATAATGCATTTCTTCATGAGTAGCATCTACAATACCAAAGTACATTTTACCCAACTTCTGATATGTTGTGCGTATTTGGATAATATCATTATGTCCCTCGACTATCGACTACATGTTACTGTTATTTTACCGCCACAAATTGTGAAAATACTAAAATTATAAAATATTAAAGTTAACAGAATTGCATTCAAAATATCATTTCACTCGAACTATATTGAGCTTGGGAAGTATTATTTGAGTTATAATTAGATGAAGTAAGTGTTCATTAAATTAGAGCAATAATTTAAACTCTATAAACTTGCTTTAGAAATAACTTATTATCTAGATATTTCTTGGAGAAATATTGTAGAGGTTAATGGTGATAGATATTTTGCATAAATCTAGACTCTAGATGAATTGCAACATAATCCTAAACATTCGGATGAGATCGTCTATTCCAAGATGATGTTTCATCTCCTATTCTACCGCACGGATGATTGACACATGTATAGAAGTTACCATATTAATTTTGGAGCATAAATCACGCCTAAATTGTGGGGTTTTAATATAGTAACTTCTATACACGTGTCAATCATCCGTGCAGTGGAATAGGAGATGGAACATCATCTTGGAATAGACGATCTCATCCGCTAAACATTGGCAATGGTATAGTTGACTTTGTAACAAGCCAAATACGGTGATTACTGTGCGGTTTTGCATTTTTTTTGAAAAAAAAATTAAACTGAATTGCCTTATGCAATTTTTCTAAACAATAATTTCAAATTGCGATTTTATTAAGTAAAATCAAAAGTACAGTTTTAGGTAGTAATGGACGGTTACGGTGCGAATTGACAATTTTAGTAAACAAAAATATTATAAGATTGATAAAATACTATATCTCTTTTAAAATATTAAGAAAAATAATCAAAAATGTGAAACGTTTGAAAATTTTATTTATTTTTATACATTGCAAATGTACTTTCCATTATCTTTTAATCAAACTACATTTAAAACATAATCATAAAACCCCCTTAACTAGTAAGGGGAATACGAAAGTATGGCTCCTCACAAGATAAACCACCAAGATGCATTTTAATATAATGTTACTTTAAATATAAAACATAATGTATATTTGTAACATTAAAGAAAAAAATTAAAATACATTTTATCTGAAATCCAAAATACAAATCTAAATTTGTTATTCACCAAATTTGGGTTTTTAAAATATTGATTGCTTAATTATTCGATTAAAGATGGATAGACAAACGCTGAATTTTGACACTAAAATTGTATAAGGACGGTGCGAACCGGCGTTGATGTTTTATTCCAAAACCACAACCGAATCATGCGATTTTCATTCAGTATTACAAATCGCGGTTATAATCAAAAAATTACTATACACGATGCGGTGCGGTGCGCTGTGTGCGGTTCTTGAAAAATTATAATCACCCCTAAAAAATACTCTTCCACTAGAAGATATATGGACCAACTTAGTATATTTCCTTAACCCAACAAACTATATTTTCATACTCAAGTCATATATTACAAAACCATACCAAACACATTGCCATTACATTGAACAAAACAAAACAAACCAACAAACCAAAAAAAAGAAAAAAAACCTAACATCAAGCAACATCTATAAACCTAACATTCCTTGGTTGCTCTTGCACTTCCTTCTTGGGCACCTCCACCGTAAGCACTCCATGCTCCAACCCACACTTAATCCCCTCCACGTCAGCACTTTCCGGCAGCCGGAACCTCCGGGAGAAGCTCCCGCGGCGGCGCTCCACCCGGTGCCACTTATCGTTCTCTTCCTCTTTCTCCACAACTCTGTCCCCACTTATCTGCAAGATGTTGTTATCTTCAACCTGCACCCTCAGATCTTCTTTCTTCACCCCTGCCATCATGATCAAAAAGACCACTCAGCTTTGATAGGACTAACCTCACCAGATTGCACCCCTCTGAGTAGAAGGCGCATAGTCCTATTAGACAACCTACGACTGTTGCTTCTTTTTCGTTTTTCTTCATTAATTAACCTTAGCCACAACATAAATTAATGTTTCTGTCTTACGAGGACTGTTCTAAAAATTCCCGCCTCGCCCCAATTAGTATTAGTTGCAACCTATACGCTAGACCTACTTTTTTAATCCAATTAGACACCTAGCTCCCAATCCCGCCTAAAAACTGCCTAGGTGCTAAACTCTAGTCTGTCGCTCAGCTAGCGCTGTTCTTTGGATAAATATAGGGACAAAATTTAAATTTAAATGGAAATTAAAATTTTAGGTAAAAATTTTAGGTTATAGAGAATGATTGATATGTTGAAAGGAGACCGTCTTGTACAAAGGCTTGAACAAAATGTTCTATTTAAGCTATTAAAGCGGACAAGGGACAACTACTTTGTTTTTACATATCTAGATAAGATTTAGAGTTAATTACATAAACTACCCATGAGTTTAGCTTAATTACAGAAAGACCCCTTGTATCTTTTAAAATTACAAATATTCCCCTTATATATTTTTAGTTCACAAAATCCCACCCTCGAGGACTATTGATACCTAACAAACCTAAATGAGGTATTTGTAATTTTAAAAGACAACTGTAGTTTCTTTTTTTTTTATAATAAATATAATTTTATTAATTCATTCAAAATAGCAATACATCGACATAAGATAAAAACAAATTTGTTAAAAACTATAAAAGATGAAACTATAAATTAATTTATAATATCCAGGTTAATAACTAACTCGATTTAAAGCCTACAACTTTGAAAATTCTACCACGGAACTTCTTTGTAATATAATTTTGTAATTATCCCTAAAATTTATAAATTTACAAAATTGTTGAGCTATTGGGAAACAAAATTTGAACTCCGAACGGGATGTCACAATAATTCTATAATTTAGGCTGGATTTACGCTTCAAAGTTAATATATTTAACTTTTATAAACGCGCCAATCATTCGTGCGGTGGAATTGAAAATGAAACATCACCATAGAAGAAATCGAAGGAAAAAAAAAATAAGGCGACCAATTAATATCATAGTACTTAAAATCAAAAAAACGAATTTCATGATCAAAACTGCAAGATAGAAAAATGCTTATATATATAATTAATTAATTATGACCAGGAAGATCAACGCGGAAGATGTGGGCCCTATCGGTTTCGCGCCAGTCCACGTGAGCATGAGCCAAGGCGGTGACGTCTTCACTAGTCCCGCCGCCGCGCCGGAAGTTGGTGACGGCGCCACCGTAGTCCAACGGGTCCCATGCATCAGGAGAGAAGGGCGTAAAGAAGGGAGAATCCCAGCCTCCGCCACCGCCGCCGCCCCTTCTTCCGCCGTGCCACGGCCCGAGAGAAGCCATGTTAGTGTGTGTGTGTGTATTTGTCAGATTGTGAGGGCTGTATACGGTGGAATTGATTTAGGGTAGTTTAAGGAGTTTTTTATATATGAGGCTATTGGACACGGTATTAGTCTTCTGTGAGGAAGTTCGGGTTCGAGTATCTGCAATCTCGTAACTGAATTATTTGGAAAAAAAAAGAGTTTTTTATATGAGTTGGAATTAATTAATATGGTTGCATGAAGATATATGTGGTGGTGGGATTGTTTTCAAGACACGTTTGATGTGTGTAAGTGTAAGGGACACTCTGCTCTTAGGTTTAGCCACGTTGAACTAATTGGCAGACTGCGGGCCGTGTTAATCTTTGAGTTTGGACTAATTACAGAAAAGCCCATTGGTTTTTGGAAACTGCAAAGTACCCCTCGGATTTGGTTTTTGTCTTTAAGGGGAGTAATCATAATATTTCGACACATGTCGGGGGATGGGTTCGTGGTTTTTTACTTATGATGAAGGGAGAAATGTAAGACGAAATCAAACTCAAAGGGATTTGTAATTTTGAAAAAGTTCTGGGTATTTTTGTAGTGAATGTTGTGTAGTTAGTCCTTTTTATAATAGAAAAAAGAAATTGACAAAAACTCCTTTCAGACGGTCTAACGGGCCAAAATTAATTTGACAGATTCCAAAAATCGACCCGGTGACCTTTTTATTTTATTAGCATGAACCATTATTAGTCGTTCCTCTGAAAATTATTAGCATTGTCGTCTGAAAAGTATTAGTGCGTAATTCACTTGAAAGTATTAGTTATTGTTATATTGGACATTGATGTAACATAACGAGATCACTCAAGTATATTAGTAGTACCTCTGAAAAGTATTATTACGTAGTTCACTTGAAAGTATTTAAAAAACCCCTAAAAAGTATTAATTTTATCATGAAAGGCTTTCAGTAATCCCCTGAAAGGTATTAGTTTTTCTAGTAAAAAGTATTAGTAGTCTCGCTAAAAATTATTAGTAGGTCCTCTAAAAAGTATTAATATTTCGGTGAGTCACTAAGTTGCTGGTTCGCGGATTGGGTAGATCCATTATGCAGTATTCGTCTAACCGTTAGACTATCTAACAGGAGGCTACTTCAAAGAAATTTAGTTCGGTTACTTGAAAATCCATTATCACATTTGGGTGGATATTTATATCTCCTATATCACCGTACAAATAATTATAAAGTGTATAAACATTACAATATTGATTTTCAATTATAAATTGTTGTTTTTTACATTTTATAAGGCAAATGTTAACTATTTTTTTTATATATTTGTCAACCATCCGTGTGGGATAATAGATGAAATATAATTTTGGATTAAAATTTTCTATTCTATTTTCCTACTCCACTTTGCATGTTATTGTTCATATACGTCTGTGTATGAAATAATCAACTATACATATTTATTTTTATATAAAAGTTATTTATCCAATAAAGTGAAACAAGCTATGGAATAAAAGAGTGGAACAATAAATTTAAGTGAGTATGCGATAATTTCACAGTGAATACCACTTTTTAACATTATATTCTTGTTAAAAAAAAAGTTCTGAACATTATTCTTGTAAAATTCCTAATCTATAATCATGAAGAACACGAGCTTTAGAGAGAGAGAATCAAATTCTGTTATTGAAATTGTAAAATTAGAGTTTGTTACATCCAACATGTGCTATTATACTAGGATAACAGGTGGGTAAATGAATGATAAAACGTATTCTTCTAAAACACGACTTGTATATTAATAGAAGTTTAACATCCCCCCCCTCAAGTTGGGCATCGATGCAAGTCTTGCATGCCCAACTTGGAAAGAAGAGTAGTGAAGATGCCAGGGCCCAGAGCTTTGTTCGCCTTATTTTTAGCTTCACCGCAAGTGTACGGTGTAGTTTATAGAATAGGGTAGCAAGGTCGTATCCACGGAGACTAATAAATTAATATGCTAAGTATTGAACCAAGATAGTCTTATTTTTATTTAGACGATCGAAATTTGATGATTGTTGTATTGAGATTAAGACAATTTAAATCACTAAAACACAAGATTGAGATAATACAAATGATAGAAGTATCAAGATAATGGAATGGATTTCGAGTTAAGGTTTCGATTAATAATCCTCTTGTTGTCCGATTAAATCAAAGCCAAGGTTATTATCAATATTCCTATAAGACGATCACAAAACTATTTTATCCTCTCTCTCGAGATGCATATAAAATGTAGATTGAAATACTTATGCTAGCATCTCTACTCAACATGAAGCATTCAACTCCCAAAAGTTTAAAAGATCAAATATCCTCACAAATATTTACAAACCTCTCGATTCATGCAAATATTTGTGTCGAGTATTCAAGATCTAATATTGAAACTCATCTCTCGAATTATGAATCAATATATCAAACAAGTTAAATCATTGATCAAGTGATAAAACAAGAATAAGCTCAAAATACTCAAATAGGCTTTAAGATAATAACTTCAACTAAGATTAAAACATCCAACAAGAGTTCATTAATCTACTTCCAAACCCGGAAATCTCAAGAGTTTAGCTACACATGATTTCTAAACAACTCATAAACAAATTGTTCAAAGCCATTACAACTAAAATGAAAGATTGAAACTAAAAGAGAAGCAAGAAAAACTTAGGAAAGTCGACAATCTCTCGATATATCTCCGTTCCTTAAGCTCCGATGCAACCCGATTGTCTCCTTGATGTCTTCTTCCAAGAATAGACCGTTGTCTTGTGTTGTAGATCCCAAAATATGTCGATTCCCCTTGTGTGCGCCCCAAAAAGCCTTTTTATACTCCCCATCATGTTTAGGGCTTAATGCAGACATGGGATTCAGTAGCAGACGCAGACGGGGTGGTGCGCCCACGCACGAGTTACCCGTGCGCCACCCTCGGGAATACCCCAACTCTCGTAGGGCGCACGGGTGGTGCGCTGAGCACGGCCTACCCGTGCGCCACTCCGGTGAGATATCCCGATTCTCTCGTAGGGCGCACGGGTGGTGCGCCATGCATGGGCTACCCGTGCGCCATGTGCAGCCTTCAATCAACCTTATACAGGGGTGCACGGGTGGTGTCTTCGAGGCACGCCCAACCGCGTGCCCCCTGCTTTTCCGTGAACGCTCAACTTTCGCTCTTTTAGGCTTCACTCGTATATCCACTCAATTCTCCGTGTTTCCACTTTGCTTTCCTCGTATTCTTATTCAATTAGCTTCAAATATCATGAAATTCCTACAAAATAAGCAAAGTGTAATATCTTTTCCACAAGGAGTGAATATGTAACATTTAACGCGAGTATATGCATGTTTACTTATCATTATAGCTCGAAATACACATCGAAACACATGCAAAATTCACACTTATCAAAATCCCCCAAACTTAAACGTTGACCGCCCCGATCAACAATATTTAGAACACGATAAAGCATAACAGGAGATAAAGATAATAAATAAGACACCAAGAGTCTACACGAAAATCCAAATTGTTCGTTATGAATGCCGAGTACAACTCAATCAAGCCTCAAATATCTAATCAAAGAACATGCCTCAAATAAGACAAAGTGAAATGCTCAATCCAACTCTCAAAGTTAAGTGTATACTCTCATCTCACGAGGTTATAGGACGTGTTTACGCTCAAATCAATTCGATGTCGCAAAATTACCATAGGCTTGCAATTCGTCTCATATCTCCGCCACGAGAGTGTATGCAATTTGTGAATCAAAAAGGACTTTTCTTTTGGTTATAATGAAGGCTCTTTGGTTAGGGTAGGAAAATATGGATAGAGTGACTCAAACTCGAGCGTATAGACCGATGAGCATATAAATCATCTACATTAAAGCTCAATATGCTACTAAATTCTTCTCTCATTTTCATCAACTCTTCTTATCTCCATCCCCTTTCTTTTGTAAACATTATCACCTCACATTACAATTCCTAGCCTCCAAGTTCATTCAATGAAAACTCACATCATAAAATCGATTTTTTCCGACTCTTTTATGAATTTTCAACATTTCTTTTCTCCTCCTTTTCTTCCTCTTTTGTTCCCATCAACCAATTTTGCACAATTATCCAATTTTCAATTCCAACTCATTCAACCTCATTCATTCCCTTTACTCAATGTTATACGCTCAAGTGTAGGGTAACAAATATATCAAGTTAAGGCTTGAATTGTTGCTATCAAGAAATTAGGCAATAGGCTCAAGTTGACTAACTAGGGATTTCAATATCATCATTAGGTAAGCAAAAGGCTTGAAGGGCTAATGAAATGGCCTTTGATCATTTTCACATTCGATACAACATGTGACCTTGACAGAGATACCGAGCAAGTTCTAGAATTCTAACAACATGAATGATACACTCAAATCAATCAACAAGATCGCATATGATGAAAGCAGTAAAAGGCTCAAAAGCTCACAGGCTTGCAAATACGTAATTCAAAGCATCAAACCATGTTCTCAATATCCACATGCTCAAAGTTATCTATTCAAGGCTCAATCAATCCATAACCAGCATCCAATCCCAACAATATGAATTCTCAATCAACACACAAACAACAAGTTGCACATGCTTGGTCAACACACTCTCTAACCACTACTAAAGCAATAGACGTGCTAAAGCTATAAACGTGCTCTAATGCAAATGCAATCTAGAGTGCTCTAATGCAACTATATGAAAACACAAAATGCATGATTTTTTTTTTTTTTTGTATCCACACTTTTCATATATTAAAATACTATCTCTCCCCAAACTTGAATGAAATTATAGTGTCTAAGGGGAAAAATAGAATTTCAATAACAAAAAGTGGGGATATACTGAATCACTGCGGCGGCGGTGGTGGGAAGTGGCCTTGAGAAATATGCCACATTTGTAGTCGTTGGAGCACTTGCCACGTCTCCTAACGCCTCGCTCGATCCGATCGCTCGCTGAACGCGAGAAAATCAGCTCTATGTTGCCTTAAATCCTCTCCTTGCCGCCTCAACTCTTCTTCTTTCCCATTTTCTTCAATACCATCCTTCATCACGGAGTCTCTTGCTTGGCCTAGATGCTTCATCCGAAAGTTTCGGATTCCCATTTTTCTTTAGGCCCTTCATATTCGCATCGCTCGTAAACGAATCGCCTTGCATTGTTCTCAGGATTCATTTCCGTGTTACTTGGAAATTGACCCTTTTGATGTTGACCACCCATTATTGTAGCCAATTGACCACTTGAGTCTCCGATTCTTTATCGAGCTTGTCATTTGTTGTTCTAATTTATCCATCCGAAGGTCTTGCTTAGCTAGGCGGCTCCGTGTCATTCATGAAAGCATTAGATTGATTTATGAAAGAGGTGAGTGCATCTTCCAACGACGATTTGCCTTCCCATTACCGTCTCCACTTGAAGCATTAAAGCCCGGCGGAGGTTGTAACACATTCTTTGTATTCGCATAGGAGAAATTTTCATGATTTCTCAACCCTGGATGGTAGTGCGTTGGGTTTGAATTATTCCGGAAATTGTTGAAATTTCGGTTATTCACATAATTTACCTCTTCCATCGGATATAGAAGAGCTTCGCTACCCGTGCTCGTGCCTCGCTTCCTCGCCTCTTCGTAAATACATTCAATTGAGTTGTCAAAGCCGCTACTTGTGCCGACAATGTTTTGAAAGCGGTCCAATCGAGATTTCGGCTACTCGTTGTACATTGGATCTTTCGGATGGCCATTGGTAATCGTTTCATGGCCATTTCCTCAAGAAGATTTAAGGCATCTTGTGGAAACCTTGCCAACAATGCTCCTCCCATTGCGGCATCTACAAATGCTCTAGTCTGTCCCATTAAACCATTGTAGAAGAAACATAATCGTTGATCCTCTCGAAACCCATGTTGCGGACATCTACGTAATAAACCCGAAACCTTTCCCAAGCCTCGTACAAAGGCTCGAGTCAAACTGGTCGGAATTGAGTGATCTCGCTGAGCCGCAGCGCAAAGTTTTGCTCGGTGGAAAGAATTTAAACAAGAACTTTTGGCTCGGTTCGTCCCATGTGCTTACACCGCCATGCGTCAAAGTACCCAACCAATTTCGCCTTATCCAGAAAAGAGAATGGGAACAGCGATTCTTATGGCGTCATCCGAGACTCCGTTCATCTTGATCGTATTGCATATTTGGATAAAATGCGCAAGGTGAGAGTTAGGATCTTCTCGTTGCAAACCCCCAAATCGATTTTGTTGCACCATATTGATTAGTCTTAGGTTTGAGCTCAAGTTGTTGGCATTGATGGGAATATGGGCAATACCACCGTAATTACGATTCGTTTGTGGTCGAAAGTAATCACGAATGGCTTCTTTGTTGAACCCAGATTCGGTAACTCGTTTCCACCATTGTTTGGCGGTATTGGTAACTCATTCAAATCCCCATTATCGGATTGTGTTGTCTTTCACTCGTCTAGTGGTGGTATTGATCCTCGCGAAAGCCTCAACTTCCGGTATAAGCGGTATTAAGTCCCCCGCTTAGAGCGCGTGTTCATACACTACCCGGACCAAACTAGAATAAACAAGTCAAATAATGTGGAATTCAAGTCACACAAAAAAAAAAAAATAAAAGAAAAATGTCTAAATTAAGAATAATTTATCTATCGCAATATTAGCACCAATAATTGTATTAGTCCCAAGAACGGCGCGCCAAAACTTGTTCGCCTTTATTTTTAGCTTCACCGCAAGTGTACGGTGTAGTTTATAGAATAGGGTAGCAAGGTCGTATCCACGAGACTAATAAATTAATATGCTAAGTATTGAACCAAGATAGTCTTATTTTTATTTAGACGATCGAAATTTGATGATTGTTGTATTGAGATTAAGACAATTTAAATCACTAAAACACAAGATTGAGATAATACAAATGATAGAAGTATCAAGATAATGGAATGGATTTCCGAGTTAAGGTTTCGATTAATAATCCTCTTGTTGTCCGATTAAATCAAAGCCAAGGTTATTATCAATATTCCTATAAGACGATCACAAAACTATTTTATCCTCTCTCTCGAGATGCATATAAAATGTAGATTGAAATACTTATGCTAGCATCTCTACTCAACATGAAGCATTCAACTCCCAAAAGTTTAAAAGATCAAATATCCTCACAAATATTTACAAACCTCTCGATTCATGCAAATATTTGTGTCGAGTATTCAAGATCTAATATTGAAACTCATCTCTCGAATTATGAATCAATATATCAAACAAGTTAAATCATTGATCAAGTGATAAAACAAGAATAAGCTCAAAATACTCAAATAGGCTTTAAGATAATAACTTCAACTAAGATTAAAACATCCAACAAGAGTTCATTAATCTACTTCCAAAACCCGAAATCTCAAGAGTTTAGCTACACATGATTTCTAAACAACTCATAAACAAATTGTTCAAAGCCATTACAACTAAAATGAAAGATTGAAACTAAAAGAGAAGCGAAAAAAACTTAGGAAAGTCGACAATCTCTCGATATATCTCCGTTCCTTAAGCTCCGATGCAACCCGATTGTCTCCTTGATGTCTTCTTCCAAGAATAGACCGTTGTCTTGTGTTGTAGATCCCAAAATATGTCTCGATTCCCTTGTGTGCGCCCCAAAAAGCCTTTTATACTCCCCATCATGTTTAGGGCTTAATGCAGATTATGGGATTCAGCCCTTGACAGACGCACGGGTGGTGCGCCCACGCACGAGTTACCCGTGCGCCACCCCCTTTGGAATACCCCAACTCTCGTAGGGCGCACGGGTGGTGCGTCTGAGCACGCCTACCCGTGCGCCACTCCGGTGAGATATCCTCGACTCTCTGTAGGCGCACGGTGGTGCGCCCATGCATGGGCTACCCGTGCGCCATGTCTGCAGCCTTCAATCAACCTTATACAGGGGTGCACGGGTGGTGTCTTGAGGCACGCCCAACCCGTGTGCCCCTGTTTCTTCCGTGAACGCTCAACTTTCGCTCTTTTAGGCTTCACTCGTATATCCACTCAATTCTCCGTGTTTCCACTTTGCTTTCCTCGTATTCTTATTCAATTAGCTTCAAATATCATGAAATTCCTACAAAATAAGCAAAGTGTAATATCTTTTCCACAAGGAGTGAATATGTAACATTTAACGCGAAAGTATATGCATGTTTACTTATCATTATAGCTCGAAATACACATCGAAACACATGCAAAATTCACACTTATCAAACTTTGGTAATGAGGTTGGCCAACTGCAAAGAAGAACCAATCTTCTGTGGTGAAACGAGCCCTGCCTTAAATTGATCCCGAACAAGATGGCGATCAATCTCTAAGTCTTGGTGCGCTCGTGGAAGACGGGTTGGCAACAATGTGAGGCGACTGGTTGTCGCAGAGGAGAGGATAGCTTGGGAATGGAAATATGTAAATCAAGCGCCAAGTTGGAGAGCCACAACAACTCACAGACAGTGGCACTTAAGGCGCGATACTCGGCCTCGGCCAATGGCGGAGCCAGGACTCGAAAGTGGGGTGGGCCAGATTAAAAACTAAAAAAAATTATATGTTATATACTTTTTCGAAATAGTAAGCAAAGTCGAACCAAGTGCATTACAAATTTTGCAACTACTCACAATCTAGTACATTAGTTAAAAAGTTAGTTGGACCCGACGATTTTTTATTTTAGCAAATTCGTCGATAACAGCGTCTATATCTATTGTGCTAACTAGTTCTCTTTCAATAAAAATTGTCAAACTATCACCAAGAAATTCATCGCCCATCTTATTGCGAATCACGGTCTTCACATGTTTCATTCCGAGAAGGCCCCTCTCGATCGTAGTCGTAGTAAAAACAGTGTAATGTTAGCACAAGACGAATCAATCTTGTTATCATTCTGTAGTCCTCCGTCTTTCTTGTTTCTACCAACTTTTCGCACAAATTTGTAAGAGTAGACACTTGATATTGAGGATTGCGAACTACATGAGCAAGATAAAATGGCAATTCACTCATCAAAAGATTTATCTCATGCTGTTGAAAATCGTTAGGATAAAATTCCACAGCCAACTTGTAGATATTATCTGCATTAAATAATTCAAAAGAATTTTTTGGATCCAATGCCACACTCAGCTCAAGTAGTCTAACGGACGTCTCATTAAATCTCGAGTTCAACTCCGCCAGTTGAAAATCTATGGATTGATTGAAAAATTCAAAGTGGTAATAATGTTCAACACTCATGTGTTTTCGCCCACGACTCATGTTGTTGTTCATGTCAAGTATAGTGATCTCTTGTTTTAAGCAAAACTCTTCTACTTCTTGAAGCAATTTCTCCCACCCTTCATCCCTCAACTCTTGTAGAAGAGTTTTTGTAGTTGAGACATATCCAGTGCGGATAAAACGTCAATGGATTCCTTTTGAAATGCTTGACAAAGAAAATCGATGATCCGCATAACCTCCTCATTAAGTCTGCAAGCCAAATACAAAATTAAAACTCTTTATATTTGTGCAAGCACCCTCAGCTTTATTTCGAGCCTTGGAATTTGGCCACTACAAGTGATGCACTCAAGCACCTTGCAAGTTGCAGAATACATCTCTATCATACTCGTAACAGAATCATAATGAGAACCCCAACGAGTAGTACCTGACCGGTGTAAAGATGACATCCTGATTAGCTCCTTGGCCTGATTCACGCTCTCCGCTTGCCAACATATTCTCAATTTCTATTCTGTGGGTAACTTGTAACTCAGTGTTGCGCTTAGCAGAAGATTTGACAATGTTAATGACATTATCCAATATAGAGAAGAACTTCCAAATTGGATCACATTGTTTTGCTGAAGCAACCAATGTCAACTGTAACCTGTGAGCAAAACAATGAACATAATATGCATATGGACAATCATTAAGAAACAATGCTTGCAATCCATTCCATTGCCCACGATATTACTAGCACCATCATACCCGCCCCGTAATTTATGAACTTGAAGATTATAGTGACAAAGAACATTAGATATCTCCCGCTTAAGTGTTTCTGAAGAAGTCTCGGAAACACCCTTGATAGCAAAGAAACGCTCTATTAAGACACCCTTAGCATTCACAAACCTCAAAATAATAGCCATTTGTTCCCGATCTGATTCATCTTTTGCTTCATCAACAAGAAGAGAAAAGCAAGCATCTCCAATTTCCTCGCGTATCATACGGCGGACTCTATTAGCAATAATTGCCAAAATTTCTTTTTGGATGTCCAGGGAGAAGATATTTGGCATTTTTGGGGCATTATTCAAAGACAACATCTCTAACATCCGCACTCCACTTTGCAAGCAGTGTAATTAATCATTTCAATCACATTTCCACGATTAAAAGATTTTTCGGACTCATCATGGCCTCTAAAAGCACAACCTTGTAACGCTAACCATTGAACGATCATAATCGTTGTCTTTAAACGCAACCTATTTTTCACAACTTCTTCTCTCGCTAACTCTTGCAATCACTTTATCAATATGGTGAGATGGCATCATCAAAGAGTCGGACATACTACACACTTATTGTGAGCGGATGAAGATGATGAACCGATATGAAGAAGAAATACACAATCCTTGCTCTCGATGAACTCTCTTCCAATTATCAAATCCATTGGTCACTAAAGCCAAGTGGAAGAGGTATGCAAATTCTCTCCAAAAAGAAAGACGGAAAGCAATAGGCCTTATGTGTACTCGGAGAATACTCTAACCATTTAAATTCATCAAACCAACTATCTTGAAAATAGCGAGTTTTATCTTTATATTCTCCTTTATACGAATGAAGATTAGGTTGGTAAGGCCCAACCATCAAATATGATCCGATTTCATCCCTTTTTCAAGAGGCCAATCACATATCCTCCTCCTTTTTCCTGGATCTCGCTCAATTTCAAAGGATAAATTTGGAGTAGATTGTTGATTTCCAACTAAATGAGAAGATTCTTGATTTTCATTTGGGGAATTATCTTGGTGGTTATTTGATTCTTCATTTTGTGTATTTCTTATGGGCTTGAAGAAAGAATGCATTGTTGTTTTTCCTTTCTTGTTGGGAGGTTGTTGTGTAGCCATAACTTGTTCTATGAAATAAATTAAAACAAATTAATAAAGATTTTATTTCCATTATACATGATTGCAATGACTATCAATATTCAATATTTCAAATCAATTCTACAAAATTAAAATCAACAAAACCAGTTTCTATTTATATTCCCCAAGATAAATTTCTATGATTTTACCAATATTCCCCAAGCTTCTAGTTTAACATCATAAAATGGATTTTCCCAATATTCCAACTAACTTTATTTTTGAAAAATAGGTTCAAAAATCCACATTGATATAAATCAAAACACATTAACTTAACCATCATATTTTCAGCATATAAACCCAACTGTTTCAAGTCTAAAATCACATTTTTCATTCAAACACAAATTTCCAGATTATAAACAAAATCTATTCAATTGTAACATCAAACAACCAAATCCAACATACTTTAGCAATAAATTAGGGCTAGAATATATTACCTATTGAAATCGAAGCCGAAAACTAAGTCAAGAAGACCCCTTTTGTGTTTGCCCTCTTCGCTCTTGCGAGTTCGCGTCGCTTCAACAAATCAAGACTCCAGACCCACTTTAATGGTTTATGGTTTAATTTTAAGGTTTGGTTTTAATTTTAAGGTTGGACGTGTTTTTCCTTCAAAATATAAGGCTGGAAGAATTTTATTTTGTTATTTGTTTTATGTTCAAGTTTTGTGGGCTTTTTTACCCTGGGGCCCAAATTTTGAAACTCTTTTTTGGGCTAAGCCTAAATTTTTTTTTTTTTACTATTAGCAGTTTTTAAAAAAAAAATGGGTGGCTGGGCCAGGTTGGCTGACCCTATATCCGCCCTTGGCCTCGCCTAAAGACCGGGAAACGGTGGTCTGTTTCTTGGTCTCCCAAGAGAGAAGAGATGAGCCAAGGAAGATACAAAAACCGTGACAGATCGACAGAAGCGAGTAGTGGAAGCGAAAGCGTCAACGTCACAAGATATCTTTGTGAGATCAAGAAGAGTCAAGAAGATAGAAAGACCTTGAGATGGATGACCCCTTCAAATATCGCAAGAGATGGACAGTTGCATCCCAATGAGAGCTGCAGGGGCAATTCATGAATAGACTCAACTGCTGAACACTGAAGGTAATATCGGGTCGAGTCATGTTCAAGTAAAGCAAGCGTCCCACGAGTCGCCTGTACCGGTCAGGCTCAATCAAAGGGGAACCTGAGCCATCTTGAAGCTTTAAACCAGGGGGAAAGGGAGTGTGAGTAGGTTTACAACCTGAGAGTCCCATATCAGTCAATATATCAAGAATGTACTTCCTATGATGGAGATAAGTACCAGTGTTCGTAAGCACAATTTCAACCCCAAGAAAATACTTAGCTGAGCCTAAGTCCTTGATAGTGAAGAGTTCATCAAGATAAGCCTTAACAGCAACAATGCCATCAAGATTGGAGCCTGTAAGAAGCACATCATCAACTTATATAACCAAAGCCAAAAAGGATGAGCGAGTCTGTTTTGTAAACAAGCAGTGATCATGTACTGATTGCTAAAATCCGAAGGCCAATAATTTTCCACATAATTCAGTGTTCCATTGCCGAGATGCCTGTTTAAGACCATACAAGTTACGCTTTAAATGACAGACTTGGCCCTTAGCCTGAGCAGAGTAGCCCTCTGGTAAAGACATGTATATGTCCTCATCTAGAAACCCATGCAAGAAAGCATTGTTAATGTCGATCTGGTGGAGTTCCCATCTATTCATAGTAGCAATGGCAATCAAAAACGAACAGTCACTAGCTTAGCAACAGGTGAAAAACTGTCAACATAGTCTACCCCATATTCTTGATGATATCCTTTGGCTACCAACCTAGCTTTGAATCTTTCCACTGTTCCATATGGATTAAGCTTAACTTTATAGACCCATTTGCACCTAATTGCTTTCTTTCCTGGAGGCAAATCAGTGACCACCCAAGTCTGATTTTTCTCAAGAGCTTTTAATTCTCTATCCATGGCCTCAACCCAATGTGGATCATTCTTAGCTTGAGAATAAGTAGTGGGTTCCTGTATTTTAGATACATTGGCTAGAAAAGCCACATAGCTAGCAGAAAAACAGGGTGAAATATAATAAGGAAAGGTAGAGAGAGGATAAGAAAGAGCACAACCTGTAGCATGAGGAGTAATAGTTCCTGGAGGCAGTTGATCAACTGTTGTGTACACAACATAATCCTGAAACTTAGCTGGTAGTTTGGAAGATCTGTGTGGCTTTCTGATAGCAATAGGGGTAGAAAAAGCAGGAGGATTAGAAATAGGAGGATCAGAAACATGAGTGGAGGCTGAATCAGAGGAATCAAAAGAAGGAGGAATAGGAAGAGGAGTATCTGTAGCATGGGGTAAGGAAATAGATGGAAACTTAGATTCTAAGAAATACACTTCTCTGGTAATAATGACTTTCTTTGTGGTAAGATTGTACAATCTGTACCCATTCATCCCAATTTCATAACCTATGAAGAGACATTTATGAGCTCTAGGGTCAAACTTACCCTTATGGGGAAGAATGTTTGTAGCAAAAGCTGCACAACCAAAAGGCTTTAAGAGAGTATAATCTGGAGCCTTGCCATACAGTATTTCATAAGGGGATTTCCAAAGTAAAAGAGAGATGGGAAGGCGATTTGTGAGATAAGTGGCTGTAAGCAAAGAAAAGGGCCAAAAATCAATAGGCAATCTAGACTGAAATAGAAGAGCTCTAGTTGTATCAAGTAAGTGTCTATGTTTGCGTTCTACAACACCATTTTATTGTGGTGTGTAAGCACAACTTCGCTGGTGTAAAATGCCATGAGTTTTGAAGAGTTCATTGCACCATTGATTAATAAATTCCCCCCCATTGTCTGATCTAAAGGCCTTAATAGCAGCACCAAACTAAACCTTAACCATGAGAATGAAATTTTTAAGAAGAGTGGGCACTTGACTTTTGTGACTCATGAGATATGTCCATGTACATCTACTATGATCATCTACTAATGTAAGAAAATAAGGAGTGTTAGAGAACAAGGTCCCTGAATGGAAGGGCCCCCACACATCCAGGTGAATCAATTCAAATACAGATGCAGCAGATGCAGTTCTTAAAGGAAACAGTTGTCTATGTTGTTTAGACAAGTGGCAAATATCACAATCCTTTAACCGAGTTTGAGCATAATCATTCAGAAAAGGTTTCAAAAATTGTAGGTGAGACAAAGTACTAGAAGAGGCATGTCCTAACCGTTTGTGCCACAGGTCAAGCACACTATTACAAGAAAATATGGTAGAATCAGGTTTACAAGGTGTATGACTCAAAGGAAAACTACCACAGTAAGAATCAGGTTTATTGTGCAGCACATATAGTTTGCCAACAACCTTGCCAGTAGCTATGACTCTCTCAGTCTTCAGGTCCTGCAAAACACAGTGTGAAGGAAAGAAAACACACTTGAAATTAGAGGTATGAGTGAGATGTGATATAGAAAGAAGGTTATACTTGAAAGAAGGAACTAACAAGACATCTGTGAGAATTAAATTCTCTGAGAGTCTTGCTGTACCAGTATGAGTAACAGATTTAGATGTTCCATCAGGGAGAAATACAGTTATAGGTGAGATTATAGGAGTAAGATCAGTGAGTAAAGAGGGGCTAATGCACATGTGCTTGCTAGCACCAGTATCTGAAATCCAGGATCCACTACATATTGGCTCAAATGTACTCATGACAAATTGAGAGGCATCAATACATGTGTATCCCGTAAAATGTGCAAAGTTAGCACCATTATCAACATTACCAATGCCCAAGGTAGCCATATACTTTGCAATCTCTGACTGTATTAAACCAGCAATATCAGGATTGCTCTCCTTCTTAACTGTCTGTGAATCCTCCTTGGGAACTTCAACATTAGTCATATTAGCTACCACAACATTCCTCTGATCCTTGAATTGCTTATACCAATCTGGATACCCGTGCAATTTAAAGCATTCATGAGCTTCATGTCCATTGAAGTGACAATAACTGCACTTCAACTTAGATTTCTCTTCCCTAGTCCGGCGAGGAACTCCCCTGCCTCTCATACCACCTCCATTCCAATTGTCTGGTCCAGAATTGCCTCTACCACTACCAGGCCTTGAAGTATGTGTCAGCATTGCTGCATTATCCAGCACCTCAGGAAACACTTGGTGCACACTCCTCTGCATCTCTATTCTAAAAATCATGGAATAAGCCTTGTTTACATCTGGTAACGGATCCATCATGAGAACCTGACTACGAGCCTGTTCAAAGGGTTCATTCAATCCCATAAGGAATTGAATCAGCTTGACATTTGCAGCATTATCACACCATTGTTTCCCAGCATCACAAGTGCAGTGTGGCATTGGAACTAGACTATGATATTCATCCCAAAGTCTTTTAAGTCTAGTAAAATAAGCAATAACAGTGCTATTTCCTTGAGTAATACTAGCAATCTCACGCTGCAACTGATACAGCTGTGGACCATTGCATTGACCAAACCGTTGTTCTAGGCTAGCTCATCCCAAAGCTCCTTCGAAGTTTGCGCATAAATGAAAACATCCACAATATCTCGAGAAATTGAGTTTAACAACCAGCTAATTACCATAAAATCCGTCTTCTGCCACTTTTCAAAATCCTCAGAGGTTTCATCTGGTTTAGGAAGCTTACCATTGATAAAACCGAGCTTTGTCTTTGCTCCCAGTGCAATCAGCATAGAGCGACGCCAAGGGAGATAGTTGTTTCCATTGAGCTGGTTGGTGACCAGAACCATGCCTGGGTGATCGGAGCCATGTAGATGTAATGGATCACCAACCGATTTCCCATCTTTCACCTTTGTTTGATTCGCTAAGACCAGAACTCTCGGATTCGCGCCAAATTGAATAGTACCGGCCTCGATTACGCCCCATGGATGAAGAGGCGTTCGATTCATGATTGTAGCGAGGAAGGCTCGATACCATGTAAAATTCATAATCTATCATCATGAAGAACACGAGCTTTAGAGAGAGAGAATCAAATTCTGTTATTGAAATTGTAAAATCAGAGTTTGTTACATCCAACATGTGCTATTTATACTAGGATAACAGGTGGGTAAATGAATGATAAAACGTATTCTTCTAAAACACGATTTGTATATTAATAGAAGTTTAACAATTCTTCAACTCCATATGCTTAATTTTAAATAAAGACTTTCATTACTCATCTCGTAGTCATATTAGTTATAATCTAATTTTTTTTTGGATAATTTTAGTTATAAACTTCATATATGGACAATTTTTTTGGATATAAGATTATTTTTTGGTACCTCTCTCTCTCATTATTATCAATAAACTAGCATTCCACCCGTGCGATGCACGGATTATATAATTTGGGATGATAATTGGGTGGGATGGATATTTGAAGACACAAAGGGGGCGAGACATAATTATATAATTAGTAATGCATATTATTTATAAACATTGTAATTATCTATGTATATATGTTAAATAAAATATTGAATAAGAATTACATTAACATGTATAATATATATGTAAAATATATATTAAATATATTACCATAAAAATGCTAGTAGAAATGGGTATCTACTGGGCAAATGTGATACCCAATTGTCATCCCAATATATAATTTTAATATTCTAGTGATTATAAAGTTTGGAATTTCAATAAACAAATAATATATAATTATAAATAAATTTGATTTTAAATCACATATATTAAACTACAGAACTATAAATCATAATTACACACTAAAAACTATTAGAAAATGATAACAAAATATTTTAAATAAATATGGATTTTAATTGCACAATCATACATTAAGAATAAATAAATAAAATTATAAATTGTTTATAATAAATAATACACAAAATACATAAATAAATGACTGTTGTACATTTAAATACAAAAACTTGAAATTAGTTAAAGTGGACACTTTCAATTTTAATTAATTAACTGATTATAGATGTTTTCAAAAAAGAAAAAAAAAGATTAACTAATCATAGATGACCGCAGTAGTGATTGTCTTCGGGTAATACCCGTCGGTTATGATCGAACTTCCCATTTTACAGATTGTGGATGTTTTTAATTTAGTGGAATGTAATTGACTGCTCTCATTAATAAATGAATGGTGCACATTTTGATAATTGTGAAAGTTTTTGAATTGTGTAAAGTGGCTCGAGATAATTTTGTTACTTTAGAATATCTGTGAAAGTTGTTTAATAGGAATTAATTCCATAATTATAAAGCACGAATATTTGTGCTTTGCAATAATAAATTACCACTGCCTATTAAAATAAATACAAATCATAATCACAATGTAAATTAATGCCACAAATTATGGTAAAAGGTTGACCCAACTCTTATTTGGGTATAATGGTATTTGACTGAATAATTAAATAATAGAAAATACATAATGCTCAAAATACATAAAAAGAAAATAACGATTTTCCAAGTCTGGAATTAACCAAAAACACCATTCATCATCTTCTTTCACATTAATCTTCAGACTCCTTTCATTTGCATTATAGAGACTCGTCTATCAGTGATCTTTTCAAAGTTGAATCTTCTCCTTCTCATCCGAAATGCAGGATTTCTTGAACTTCTTAAGTGGAGTAGTAACTTCATCTTCATACGAAATAAACTACAACAAAAAAAGATAATTATCAGAATACTTAATCAGATTACATAAACAATGAAATTGAATGGCTTGAATTCGTACATATTATTCGGTCACATATGTCTTAACCACGAAAATAATTTTATATTTTGCGGTGGTTGTCTTATATTTCATGTGATTCTTGGCGACTAAAAAGTTATTCATAGCGTACAAATTACCTTCTTGTAAAACATATTGAAATATCTCAATTTGTTGCTTTTTAATCGTTGCATAGATTCTTGTATCCTATTTCGAAAAATAAAATAAAATGAAGTCAGTTTTCTCACTTATGAATGTATCAAATATATATATAAAAAAAAGTAACATACCTCCTTATCATGGAAATTACAATTTACAATCTAGACTGAATAAACCCAAGTTATTCTCATATGCAGGCATGGACACGAACCAAACCCAGTCTTAATGCCCAAAAGGTTTAGTGGGATTATTGTCCTTTACCAAGCTAAACATGGGAGCCATCATGGAAATGGGCTGATTTTTTTTTCTTTAATCAGCGCAGATGGAGTGACTTGGAATGAGAATGACAACTATTTATATAACTGAGTAAGGTTTAAAATTAAAACAAAACTGATTACCTTCAACTGCCCATGAGAGTATATAATAATTAGTCTTTCTTTAATTAATGCAGGGTCAGTTGAATTTCAAAGGAATAAAAGAAGAACTAAATGTCATTTTACAGGCCCAAGACAATGCAGACACCAACTTTCGAGATATCTGCCAGAGTTATTAGTTGTATTTTTTTAAATTAGCATTACTTTGTTGGAAACAATTCACAACCAATGTATTCAATAAATAAACTTATTCAATCAATGTGAATATAATTTTTTATTTATTTTTATGCTTTCCATAAATAGATAGACGATTTTGGCGGGAACTTTCTTTATATAGGACTTTTCAGCTTTTATATATATATATAGATATGGATGGATGATACCCAAATCGGTAGTTTTCATTTATTTTAATTTTCGAGCAAATATTTTAAAATCCGTAAAATGCATCTTCACTAAAAATTTGCATATTGGAGAAACACATTTTACAAAATCTGCATTCGAAAAATCTAAATTTTTGTTTGCATTTTTACCTCATAAAATTAATAAAAGGAAACTGATAATTCATTAATATAACAAAGATGAAACTAAATCAAAACCAAATAGAGGAGGAGCAATTATTTAAGAAATAAAGGAAAAAGGGGCAAAAAAGGTGACTGTCCAATTAGGACTAGCCCAACTGGCTTTTATTGGACCCAAGATGCACACCGACCCGTAATCCTTCCACTGCAGAGAGCGGGAGGTTGTCGCTGCTCTGTGAAACCAGCCTGACGCGGTGCCCTCCTTTCTAAAGAACACGCGGCCCAAGCCTTCGCCTGGGCAACATGACCCAACTCCCCGCTTGGAACGGGCGGGCCAGAACATAGCATCAAGGAACCAGCCGATTGGGCTAGCCCAACATCCAAGTCACCTTAATGCCCCCACTTGGGTTACAAGCCCACGTGACTAGGCTCGGCGAGCAATCAACGCACGACATTGAATTATAAAGTAGTGAATTCATGTTCTCATAATCGATGTGGGAAGCTTTTGAAGTTTTGGTTTGATTTTCAGATTACTGTCAAAATTGAAACCAAGGGTTTCTTATATCCAAACAGAGGTTAGCTCGGTGGCAACGGGTATTACACGTATTGACAAGGCTCGGGTTCGAATACCTGCGTCGAATTTTTGAAAAAAACAAAAGAAAGAAGGTTTAAACAGAGGACCAAGTACCAAGGAATAAGAAATTAAAATGAATGTATTTACGTGAGAAAAGAAAAATGAATCAAGAAACTATTACCTCTGCTACAGTTTAAACTCCAGTGGTCAGAAAACTGGAACAAATAATAAGAAACTATATTAAGATTGGGGAGCTTAAAATATCCGAATTGTAAAATAGTCAATATGACAAATTAGCCATTAAAAAATGTTTTTTTTTTTTTACATATATCCTATTATTCCTACTTCAAAGTATATGCCAAATGTATGTGATTCTAAAATAGTGTCTTTATTCGCTATTTAAATTTAAAGAACATATCTTACAAAATAAAGAGTATTTTTAAATTTAAAGAGTGAACTTTTTGACATTTTTCAATACTCTATTTATATTTGACTCTTTATTTTATAACCCAACATTAATTTATTACACATTAAATATTAGAAGTAATTAATTAAATTTTGCAAAATTTGTGTTGTTTTTAGAAAGTGTCAATCAAAAAGATAATTCAAAGTGTAAGAAACATAATGCAGTTATTACAGTCACATAGAGTTGTTTTTGCTCTTCAAATTTAGAGAGTGAAAACTCATTATCTAAATTTAAATGTTAGAGAGTTTGTTGAGGATGATCTTTTGTAGATGACTCTCCAGAATGAAGAAAATTTTCCATTTGAAGAGTCTTTTAAGAATACTCTTATTAAAAAAAATTAATATTAATAAAAAGACGAAACATCAATTTACGATAGAGATTTCAAACTAATAAGTTAGAGGAAACATTCTATTTAAAAGAACGTAAATTTCTATTAGATTTCATTTTTGGTCATTATCCAATACTATTTTAAAATTATTACAATATAGAGAGATAGAATTCATAAAACTATTAGGAAAATATATATATCATAGTACAAAACAAACAATTCACAAAACATATCCTGCACGGGAATCACATCTAGTGTAATTAAAAAGTGAGAGTTTATTTAGTAGATGTGGATATTAATATTTATGTATAAATATATAAAATTTAACATGTGGCATTTTGTTAACAAAACACGTGACATTGTTGGGTATTAACAAAAACATGTGGCATTTTGTTAACAAAACATGTGGCATTGTTGAGTATTAGCAAAAACATGTGGCATTGTTGCTAAGTTTATTTATATAAAATACCTATATTATATTATATTAGGAAAATGTCAAAAATACATTAAAACAAGCACCAAATAGCACTCAAGTAAACTAAAATTTTGATTTCTAAGAATAAAGCATTGTAAGTTATTAATTAAAGCTACACATTTTTAATGTTCCCATCATTGGAGTATTCAAACTCGAGTCTCGTCATGTAAATATGTAATAACAACAACAACAACAACGTCACTCATAAATACTAATCAAAAAAAATATCGCCTAAAATACCTTTCTATAATTAATAAAGTGTAATTACCGATAATTAGTAAATTATGGAAAATATATATGTATATATAATAACAACACTATCCAAATTTGTGAGTACTATTAATTATTATTTTTGTCTTTTTATTTTTCTTTTGAAAATTTTAATAACTTTTTGATTTTTGATCCCTTTTTTATGTATATAATTGAACTGAAATGTGTATATTATTTGAAAATTTTATCAAATGCCAAAACATTGAACCCCCCTCCACACACACACACATAATTGAACTAACTGTGTATATTATTTGAAAAAAATAATCCAATATATAAATATTGCGACAAGTGCTTGAAATATTGAAATTATGTATATATATTGATTGTAAAATGATTATTTAAATTATATACTTGATTTAAATATTACAATGTACATATTGTATTGAATATATAATAAGTATTACTTATTATATTAAAGAAATGTAATTGATTTGTTCTATTAGTTTTTCTATATATGTTCGTATCTCAAACAATAGATCAATTATTGTTCATTTTTTTATTTATAAGATATTTCTCAAATAATCATGATTTTAGTAGAATGATGTTATTAAGAAATCAAATGACGCTCTCATTTATTTACTAAATCATCATATATATAAATTCCTTGGTATAAATTTCAACTATGTTTCAAGCTCTCAATTGATCTAACTTAATTTAGTTTTTGAAAATTAATTATTAAGTGAGAATATCATTTTTAAAGTCTTAGAATGTAAAGTATTTTGAATAGTTGTATAAACTTGCTTTAAATACATAATCAAATTGCATTCTTTATTTTTTCTCATTTTTCTAAAATATTAATGTATTGTTGGATAATTTAATACAATATTTTGTAAAAATATGTTAATTACTATAATAACTTATTTAATAAATCTTACATTTTTTTGATCGGGTCAACCCGCAACACATTTTCTCGTTCAAATGACAAGGGCGGTTTTGGGGCTTGAGATATTTCCCTATCCTATCCCATTATTGTTTCTACATTAATATATCAATTTCCTAGTATCAAAATTATACAATACTTCGTTGTCAAAAAAGTTACACAATATTTCATTATGTTACACTCCGTGTATTTCATTCCCACGTTCAAAGAACATAGCGGGTTTGGGTCTTGAGATACCCATCTTGTACGACCCATTACCTTTCATACAATATATCAATTTTTTAATATTAAAATTACATACTATTTCATCATATTACACCCGTGCGCATTGCATGAGCGATATACTAATGCTCAATAGCGAGGATTTGATGCTTTAGAAATGAAGAAAAAAGTGAAATGAGGAAATAAAAAAAAGTAAATT
Source organism: Rehmannia glutinosa (assembly GCA_016081115.2). Taxonomy (NCBI): domain Eukaryota; kingdom Viridiplantae; phylum Streptophyta; class Magnoliopsida; order Lamiales; family Orobanchaceae; genus Rehmannia; species Rehmannia glutinosa. The sequence goes on from JABTTQ020001566.1 coordinate 247,822, forward strand.
TTGTTCCGATTCAAATTTTCACGAAGGGTTAATTATAAAAAGTACCCTTGAGGTTTGACATAATTACAAGAAAATCCAATTAACTTTCAAAATCAGAAAAATTACCCTTGAAGTTTTATTGTGTCTAACATTTATCCCTTCATAAGTAAAAAAATATTTAAAAATACCTCCTCACATTTATAAAAATATTATAGTTAGCCCCTTAATTTTAACACTAAATCAAACATCAAACATATTTTTTGTAATTTAAAAAAGTAGCTGGGTTTTTTTTGTAATGAGGTCAAAACTTAAGGGTACTTTTTGTAATTATTTTAAGATACCAAATCCACAAATGAGTATTGATTGATTTGCACCCTCTTGTCGTCTTCTTCATTTTCTCACTGTAAATAAAACGCTCTCCACCAGTCAACTTACACCCAATTCCTACCTAACCACCACAACAACACGAAAACCATGGCGCCGCCGTCGCCGATCAACTTCGGGATCCTGGGCTGCGCGTTCATAGCCGGAAAGGTCTCCCGGGCCATAACCCTGTCCCCCAACTCCACCCTCTACGCCATCGGCAGCCGATCCTACGAGAAAGCCGCCAAATTCGCCAAGGAAAACGGGTTTCCTGATTCCGCAAAGGTCTACGGCTCGTACGACGCCGTATTGGACGACCCGGAGGTGGACGCCGTGTACGTGCCTCTGCCGACCAGCCTGCACATCAAGTGGGCCGTTCTCGCGGCCCGGAAGAAGAAGCACTTGCTTCTGGAGAAGCCCGTGGCCCTGAACGTTGGCGAGCTGGATGTGATTCTCGAGGCGTGTGAATCCAATGGGGTGCAGATCATGGACGCTACGATGTGGATGCACCACCCCAGGACTGCTAAGATGAAGGAGTTCCTGTTGGATTCTTCTCTGTTCGGCGAACTCAAATCCGTATGTGAAGTCTATCTGTTTTATATACTTCTTGTTTGTTTATATCTTCAATTTGCTTTTTTCCGCCCTCTCATGGTTAATGAGAATTGCTGTGACATTGAAGAAACTATGCATACAACACGTGAACAGAAGTGGAGGGAAAATGTGTAACTGCATTTTATTCTCTAATGATGAAAAATGTGATGACAGCAGTATTTATGGTAACCTACAAATCATGAATGAAGTGTGTGTATAAAACGTGTTTCTAGAATGACAACTACTAACTAGCACACATAAGTATCTCAACAGACATAAAAAAGAATTGCTGAAATTGGATTAAGAAGAATTTCTAGTATTAATTCTTAAGGTTTATTGGTTAATCTAGGGATTATTAGTGCTAGAACTGATGAAGTTGCAGATGATTTGTTCTAATTATGAGTGGTTTGAGTGGTATTTAGTTTGGTGAAGTTGTGATGTTTACCTCATTAACTAAATGGTTTTTGGGTGAAAATCATTTTTGTTATTCGAATTAGTGTCGAATTGTTGAATTGATATATAACCTAATGAAATTAGCTTGATTATTAGGATTGTATCAGTACTGTGAATTTATTGATTCTGCTTTGCATTGTACTTGGTGGACTTTCCAGAAAGAAAATCGCACAGCCCTGCAACCCTCCAAGAACTTGAAACAATGCTTAAACCAACTCCAATAGAATTAAGGGGAAAATAGAATAAAGAGGAAGATCTAGGAAAAGAGAAAATCGATCGGAAATGAACAGATAGAGGAAGCGATAGACAAAGTGAAACTCGATCACATATCTTCTTTGGGAAAGGCTACTCTTGAGCCTTGAGGACAACGGTAACGAGAGAAGCTATTTGTGATTGTGTGTCAGAATTCAGCCTGTCTTGTGTGTGGGTAGCGATGGGGGAGGGGGTCGGTTATGGTTGAATTTTTTGCTATATTGATTAGCCTCAGTCATGTTTTTCTATGTTCCATGAGGTTTGCCAAGTATCATTCCATATATTCTTGAAAATAGCATAGAATATTAAAGCATAACTGCATACCTATTCTGGTCAATAAAATGGCAAAAGGAATTACCATGGTCCTGAATTGCTCAGTAGTGTAACCTCAAAACACATTTTTTTTATGGTTAAGAAACTTTTTACTATATTTGGATCTTATAATTGGGAAAAAGGTAAAGGAAAAAGAAAATGTAAACCGTAAAGTATAAAGTTACAACATTTGAAGCTTAATGTTTTTCATACCCTGAAGTCCAACTTTCTAAGATCATTTCGAACATGGGTTCACTGATGAAAAGAATAGAGCGCAGGGGAGATGGTTTTCTGTTCTTTATATTTATTTTCTTTCATTCATTTAAACCAGATAATTAGGCAATAAATTTACGGGTAAGTTTGCTGTTATTGCAATAATTGGAAGTTTCTATAAATTAACGCGAGGGGAGTTTATGGCCTCTATTTAGAAGACAAGCATTGGTTTTTTACTTAATAAAATATAAGATGATAAATTGCCTTTTACTCGTCTACGGAGGTTAACTTGGCAGAAGAGGGATTTTTATTCTACAAAATAGTTGAATAAACAAGTCCTATGTTTACTAATATATATTCTCTATAAAAAATGATAGAAGTTGTTTAGTTGTACTAGAACTAGAGCGAAGTATAAGCCCAAAAAGGAAAGAAAGAGAGAGATCACTACTATGTTAGAATTGCTAAATGCTAATTTAAATGGTACATGTTGCCTGGTGGATGTATGAAATTAGCCAGAAAATTTCTTTGGTCATATGAAACTGTTTTACATCGTATTCAACTCAATCATATTTTTCTTCGTACTAATTTGGGGTATAATAAACTAAAACTGCAGTATCTATCAATTAACTAAAACTGGTAAAGTAAAACCTTTTATACTTTTCAGTCTGGCATGAGTATAATAAATTAAGTCGACTCCCGTGTTATTCTGCAGGTGCATAGCTGCTTCACCTTTGCTGTCGATAAAAACTTCTTAGAGAACGACATCCGCGTGAAGCCAGATCTCGATGCCCTAGGCGCACTCGGTGACGTCGGATGGTATTGCATCAGATCAATCCTGTGGGCCGCCGATTTCGAGCTGCCTAAATCAGTGCTCGCATTACGAGGCGCCGTCTTAAACAGCGCGGGTGTAATTTTAGCTTGCAGTGCTTCTATGCAATGGGAAGACGGTAAAACGGCCACTTTCCACTGTTCTTTCTTGGCCAACTTGACGATGGACCTTTCTGTAGTGGGAACAAACGGCACTCTACGTTTTCACGACTTTGTAATCCCGTTCGAGGAGAACAAGGCTTCGTTTTTGACGTCCGTAAAATCGGGATTCACCGAGCTTGTGACTGGTTGGGAGCCAAAACCGAGCGAGCATACTGTTAGTACGGATCTTCCTCAAGAAGCTCATATGGTAAGTGAATTCTCGAGGCTCGTTGGGAGCATTAAATTTGACGGTGCTAAGCCGGAGACAAAGTGGCCGACATTTAGTAGGAAGACGCAGCTTGTTGTGGATGCTGTTAAGACATCAATCGACAGAGGTTATGAAGTTGTTGAGGTCAAGAGTTAGCTGTTTTTTGTTGCATGATTGTGTTGTGTCCTTTGCATGGAATTTATGTATCCAGATTTAGTGCTTGGTTAAATTTCTATGGAATAAAATGACAATTGGTTGTGCATAAATTTGTTGTACTTTTCCTGTTTGGCTTACAAGTTGGTAAAAACACTATCCACAATCTTTTACTTGGAGAAACACAATTAATTTTACAACAAATGCCTCTCTGCGAGTGTTTGCAATCACTAAAAAAGGTACTTCTTAGTTTTTGGTTGAGGAGAAATCACTTTTTAGTGCTTGCAAAAACCAACTGCTGTTTTGGATTTTACTTTATTTAATCAGAATCTAAAATCTAAAAGTAGTGAGAGGGGTGCTTTAGATATATACTTCTGCTTCTGGTTTATTTTTACAAATAAATAAGCATTTTTCCCAATTTTTTTCACCAAATACTCGACTTCTAATTCTCAACTTCTGATTTTATTTCCAAACACTACCAATTTCTGATTCTCAACTACCAATTTCTGATTCTCAACTACTTCTACTTCTACTAGAATAAACCACTTTCTTAAAGGATGAACCTCATCCCTGAGGACCCCACTGTTCTTGCCCTACAACTTTGTGGAGGAGGTCAATCGCGGGATGTGTCTCAAAAAGTCAGGCTTCTGAGCGCCATAGACTGAGTCATCACAAAGAAATCCTTTTCCACCCTTTTACCTGGGGGATTCGAACCTCCATGCTACAGGTGGCATCAAACAGATAACACGTCACTCAGTCATTCACCAATTGAGCTATGCCGGGGCAATAAATCACTTTCTTCTAAAAGTAGAAGGTTCTACAAACACTCACTATTCTTCTCACAAGATTTTGCATGTACCTGACATGTTCTGATGTTCAAGTACGCCTGGAGATATCGAATAAACCGAAGAGGTAAGCCAATTATTGTACTCAATAGATGGACATCCACGTTTTAAATTATGAAAAATACTGAAAATGAAATCGTTTTTATTCATTTCTAACTTGAGATTACAATTTGAATCGAACGTATAGTATATGACCAAACTATCACTAATACATTGCTGCGAGTTCAGTATAGAATTACCAAATAATTGTAGTATATGAAATGTTCTACTATAGTTCTATTCTGCATTGTTTTTTTAGTACATTTGTTTCAGCATCTTGGCATGTCTGGAGGTGGAGGCAACATCTTAGCATCTGGGCTCTTTCCATTTTTGACGATGAATGCCATCTCCATTCCCCAGCTAATATGACGCTCCAAATGGCAATGCAGAAGCCAAACTCCTACAAGAAAATTGGAGTTAGCCCCTTTTTTAAGGTAGTTTTCGAGAACGAAAAAGAGTTAATTACAAAAAATACCCTTCAGTTTCAGTCTGATTACAAAAGTACCCAGTTATCTTTCATAATCACAAATACCCCCCTCTTAAGGCACAATCTTTCTAATATAAAACAAATATCAATGAGGTATTTGTGATTTTGAAAGATAACTTGAGTTTTTTGTTAATTAGGCTGAACCGCAACGGTTCTTTTGTAGTTCAACTAACAAGAAACGAACACGAAGAAAATTGGAGTTTGCCCCCCTTTTAAGGTAGTTTTCAAGAACGAAAAAGAGTTAATTATACCCTTCAGTTTCCGCCTAATTACAAAAATGCCCAGTTATCTTTCAAAATCACAAATACCCCCTCTTAGGCGCAATTTGTCAAGTATAAAACAAATATGAATGAGGTATTTGTGATGTTGAAAGATAACTGGAGTTTTTTTTGTAATTAGGCTGAACCGCAATGGTTCTTTTGTAGTTCAACCAACAAGAAACAAACACGAAGAAAATTGGAGTTAGCCCCCACTTAAAAAGTTAGTTTTCAAGAACGAAAAAGAGTTAATTACAAAAAATACCCTTCAGTTTATGTCTAATTACAAAAAAATCCAGTTATCTTTCCAAATTACAAATACCCCCTAATAAGGCGCAAATTGTCAAATATAAAACAAATATCAACGAGGTATTTGTGATTTTGAAAGATAACTGAAGTTTTTTTGTAATTAGGCTGAACCGCAATGGTTCTTCTGTAGTCCAGCAAGAAACGAAAACGAAGAAAGCAGTACCACGTACCGGGATTGTTCGCCTTGAACCTAATCGCCGTCCACCCGTTTCTAGGAACCGCAATCGTATTCTGTAAAGGAGGGTCGATAAGATTATAGTTCAAAGGATCCCTATTTCTATCAAAATTCCCATTTCCCCATCCAACGACATAAAAACTATATCCATGCAAGTGCATAGGATGATATATCCCTGCCACAACATTCGTCCCTTGGAAAACAATCTCCACCGTCGAATCATACTCGAGAACTCTCACCTCCGTCCCGTTCTCAGGCGTCCACAACGCTTGTGGAACGAATTCCTGAGTGTAGTTGAATGGAAAAGGCGGCCTACTCGGGAAATCGTCCCCATAAACTCCCCTAATCCGATTATAGTACGCTTGTAGAACGTCGATTCTCGATTGCACGAACGTTATATTATTAATGCTCGCTCCTAGTCACGCCCCTAATGATCCGCCGCAAGAAACGTTTAAAGGACAGGGGATTGTGTTTATGGAGAGTGTGAAGAAAAATATCTTGTTCACATTTAGAGGGACGTTTATGGGGTGATCTTTGCTTGCTAAGCTTCGTAGTCGTGATGTGAAACTTGTCGACGAAAGCGTGTCGTTTAAATCGGGGAGATTAGGGAGTAATGGAGAAGATGCGGCTGAGTAATTTCCTCTGTATTGTATAATGGCAGTTGTGGTTGTGTTGTCTGAAGTTCCAGCAATGGCATAGACTCTTGAAGCCATGTAATAGTGACTTGGTTTTTGGTTAGCTTCTAGCAGGAAATCTATGGTTTGTCCGGGTGATATTGCGATGTAGTCGGTCGCGAACGGCTTCGTGTAGGCGCCGTCTGATCCGACGACGGTGATGTTGTGGTTGGCGATTCGGAAGAACATGATGTTGTTCATCACTGCGTTGATCATACGGAGGAGATATGTTTTTCCGTGATCCACTGTCAACTTGAATGTATCTGCGTTCATTTGTTCAAAAATAGTAAATAAAGTCCCTGAGAATCATGGTAAGATTTTGTTCATTTCAAACTTGCTTGCTAGACTAAGGAATTGGTTGCGAAAACTTGTGTTTGGATGAATGATTTATTGTAGTAGAATAAAAAGTAGTCGAATAAATCAAAAGTTGGTAGTATTTGTAAATAGAATCAATTTTTTTTTCCCAAAATTATAGCGAATATATTCAAGACTTGATAACAAAATTACACTGTCAACTGGCAAAAGGGTCACTTTGAACAAACATATATGTGAAGTGGGAAGCTCCACACGAGATGAAAGCAATCACTTATCGAGGGAGTAAAACTAGATTCATCAAAGAGCAAGTCTCTTGTGAGACGGTCTCACGGATCTAAATCCGTGAGATGGACCTCCTAAGGGCTCCGTCTTGAGAACATGAACCATGAAAATAAATTTAAAAATAATAATGAACCATGAAAAAACAAAAATAAACCATAAAAACATGAACAATGAAGAATAAACCCGAAAAACAAAAATAAACCCAAAAAATAAAAAATAAACCCTAAAAAAAACTAAAAATCCTAAAAACCCAAATCAATTAAAAATAAACCAAAGAAACAAAATAAACCCTAAAAACAAATATAAACCCTAAGAAAAATAAAATCTGAAAAAAAAAAACCTTTAAAACTTTGTGTAAGGGCTCCGTCTCACGGATCTAAATCCGTGAGACCGTCTCACGCATGTTTTTGCCTTCATCAAATAAACTGAAAAAACAAAAAAAAAATAAAAAAATAAAAACCAAGTCAGAAGTTTGATAATAAGAGGTTGAGAGTATTTGGTAAAAAATATTGTAAAAGTGCTTATTTATTTGTAAAAGTCAAATAAAAAACATAATCAGAAATCTAATTGAGCACCAATCTCTCAACTTTAGATTCTACTTATATAAAGTAGAACCAAAAGTAAAAGTTGACTTTTGCATACACTAAAAAGTGTTTTCGGAGCATGTATGTTTTCCCGTGATCCTCAATTTGAATGTATCTGCGTTCATTTATCCAAGACAGTGAATGATGTTTCTTAGAAGAAGTGATTTATTGTAAGCGGAAGTAAAATTAGTTGAAAATAAAAAATTGACAGTGTTTGCGTATAGAATCAAAAGTTGAGAGTGTTTGATGAGAAAAATGTAAAAGTACTTATTTATTTGTAAAAGTCGAACCATAAGCAGAATTAGAAATCTAAAGAACCCATGTCCGTGCTTTTAGATTATGATAAAATAAAGTAGAATCAAAAGCAAAGATTGACATTTGCGAACACTAAAAATTGATTTTTTCCAGAAAAAGTTCAGAAAAAGATGAGAAACATTTTTCTTAAAAAAAAGTGATTGCAAAGACTCCTAACAAATTAAACTAATCACTTCTATGAAATTTGATTTGAGTCAATTGTACAATAAGTGTAAATTATTTGTCCACGTGAAGAATTTTGATGAGAGGTTTGGGAGTTATTTTCATTTTCCTTTTGTGAGCTTTGACTAAAGTTGATTTAACAGAAAAAAGAGTGCCACATGCACATTCATTATAAGGACTCATAACATTGACTTAGATAAGATTGTTTACATCTTGAAAAAAATAGTTAGGCATAGATACACTTTGTAGTTAGTTCATTACAGTGGCAAAATACTTTGCTATCTCTAAGAGTATTATAATTGAGCCGACATTGATGTTTCATTTTAAATTAGGGCTAATTACAAAAACTACCCCGAGATTTAGCCTAATTACAAAAAGACCCGATTATCTTTTAAAATCACAAATAATTACCCTATTATTTGTTATTAGCTTATAAAATTGCACCGTCAAGGGAGGAAAATATTAAGGGGTATTTATAATTTTGAAAGATAGCCAATTTTTTTTTATAATTAGACTAAACCTCAGGGTTGTTTTTGTAATTTTACCCTTTAAAATTTGCAATTATTTCATCTTTTATTTCATTGCACGTCAAATATATAAATTGTTTATTTATATATATAAAATTGAGGCGTGTGTTGTAAGGGTGAATGACCCGGGTTCGATCCCACACGGGTGCGTGTGTCCCCTCCCCAAGTTCCCCCCATTGTACTCAAAAAAAAAAAAAAAAAATTGAGGCGTGTTAATTAAAAATAAAAATACAAATTGAAATATGCAATTTTTTTTATTTTTTTCACCTGATCTTGAGCAAGGATATAGATCACCAGGTTGTCCATTTATAAGAAAAGCATCAGAAATATTTGGGTCTCCTCCACTTTGAAGAAATTCATCAACCACTGCCTGTATATCACTCTTCCACCACTCCCCTACATTTAATTAAGCATTTTTCAATCATCATATATATATAAATATATATATATATATTTCTTCTATATGTATATAATAAATTTCATTTCCTTCACCAAATCCAACGTGTATAATTAATATATTTACGGGTTAATTACAAAAACTACTCCTGGCATTTAGCTTTATTACACAAAAATCCAATTATCTTTCAGAATTACAAATACCCTTCTGATATTTGTCTTTATTTTACAAATTGCAGATTCAGGAGAGGGGTATTTGTTAGGTAAATACAAACATCAAAGGGGTGTTTGTAGCACTTTAAGGAGGTATTTGTAATTTTAAAAGATAATTGGAGTTTTTGGTAACTAGGCTAAGCATCGGTGGTAGTTTTTATAATTATTTTATGGCCAAAATTGCAAAATTGAACTATAGGATGGTGTCAAAAATGTCATTTAAAAATCACATTTAACTGCAAAAAATACTATAACTATGGAAACCTCTCGATATTGGTCTTGCAAAATACACGTATGGCTTGCAAAATGGTCCTGTAACTATATGATAAATCTCAATTTGGTTACTAATTTCACTGGATTTCAGTCACGTAAATGACACATGTAGTTCCCAGTATTCTCCGGTGAAATTAAGACCAAAATTGATATTTTCATGCAGTTACATACTATTTTGCAAATCGTACATTTTACCTACTATTTATACAGTTATAAGACTTTTTTCCAAAACGTGAGTTTTTGACAACCTTTTTTGCTATAACCTTATAGTTACAAGACTAATTTTACAATTTTACTTATTTTTAATCGATATCGACTTTGTTGAGATAATAAAATATTACATAAATAAAATATATATAGACATAATCTATGCCAATTATTCAATATTTTTGACTATTTGCATACCTAATATGATAGGAATTTCTGAATCAGGTCTAGAAAATGGATAATCATTTTTCTTTTTTGGATGAACAATGAGTGCACCATGTACAGTGGCTCGAGACCAGTCGCTATGAGCGTGCCACCACAAAGTCCCAATTTCATCAGATAATACAATTTTTTGGGCAAATTTTGTACCGGGTCGGATCGGGCATTGAGTTATGTATTCGGGTCCATCTGACCATGGGTATCTTGGTTGTTTCACTCCATGCCTATATACATTTAGAAACATAAATATAAATATTTAACTATATGAGGTTAGGTTATTATTTTAAAGATGATAAGCAAAGGGAATTAGAAGATTGCTAGCTAATTACTTTACTCGGGGATAATTACAAAACCACCCTTGAGGTTTAGCGTAATTACAAAAAAAAAATCCAGAAGTTTCAAATTATAAAAACCCTATTGAGATTTGATTTCGTCTTACATTTTTACAGTTAGTTGAACTGATGGAATTTGCTCACTTCATTAAACACTGGTGGATCCAGGGTTGGGGCAATCTGGGCCCTGGTCCAACTCTTTTTTTAAAAAAAAAATTATTGAGATTTTATTATAGAAAATGATAGTTATAATTTGTATTACTTTCGGCCTATCCTATTAGGGTTTCCTGGCTCCGCCATTGTCATCAATATTTTACAATTATATACTTCAATTTTTCTAAATATTACAAATAACCAGATGAAAGTAGAGCTATTTGTAACATTTAGAAAAATGGAGTGGTGTAATTGCAAAATATTTGGTAACATTAGCAAAATTTCGTTAGGTCAAGTAATGGTTGGGGTAAAAATATAAGACGAAAACAAATATCAACAAAGTTAATTTCTGTAAAATTGAAATTTCTCTGAATTATTTTGTAATTACCCAAAACTTCAGGGGAAGTTTCTGTAAATTTCCATTTTACTTAAAAAGGTAAAAAAAAAAGAACTTTCACTTTTTCTTTCTAGACTTTGTTAAAATTATTAATATTTTTGTAACATTTATTTCTATTTTACAAATTGCCTGTTATTTGTACAACAAAGATAAACATCAAGTACCTCAAGAGGTATTTTTAAAAAGAAAAAAGTAATAATCGATTCTTTTATATTAGGCTAAAGTTCAGAGATAGCTTTTAAAATTTATTATTATGATTTTTTTTTCACCTTATGATAATTTGGAAAGCATTAGGTGAAGAAAAATGATGAAAAAATAACTAATAATGTATAATGTTGATCAAGAATTTTAATTACCAATGAATGGTTACGTTTTCGGTAGCTCTGTTAATAACATCAACGATTAATGTATCTCCTTCAGTGGCATATAAAGTTGGGCCTGGAAATTGTCCATTTACTGTCAATATTCTCTTGCTGCTGCACAATCTTCTGTATCGACTATCCTTCAACTACACGCAAATAATATATTTCACATTTAAATGGCAACATTTTTTTTTTGTTTTTGCAAGGAAATATATAATAAAGAACACTATAAAAAGGCTCAATCGACTGGCCAAATTGTCCTATATATTATATTGAAGCCCCGAAAATAGTATGTGCATTTTCTATGTACAAAGTTCAAAATACTGAAAAAAGTGAATTCTCTGCATTTAGCTATAAAAAAGTCATTTGTCGCGTTCGTAAATGTCAATTTTATGTTTTTGCATTTGTTTCTATTTCATTTAATCAAAATTCAAAATCATTGTTGTAAGAATCAACCTAGATGCTTTTAGGTCAGAGCGATTTTGTCCAAATCGCCAGAGAAATCGCCTTGGCTGAAAATAGCCCTGACCTAAAAGCATCTCGGCGTTGCCCAAGAAATAAAAACATTAAAAATAATTAATTTCTTCCTAATCGTTGGCTGCCATCCGACTAACGCCTAACAATTTCTGCAATATTATTTAAAATCTAAAAGCTAGGGGTGAAGTGCGTCTATTTTTGAATAAGTGCTTTGATACTTTTGTAAATTAAATAATATTTTTTTGACATTTTATGCTCAATTTCGTTTATCATAACCCAAACTTGTCATTTCTTTCCCAAACAACAAACATTCATGTCATTCATACATGGGCGATTCTATCTCTATATCCAAAAGTTAATTTTAAAAGCGTTTTCTTTTCTCAAATACTTCAATTTTTCGATTATATTTGCAAACACTAACTAATTTTACATCTGCTACAATAAATAACTTCTTAAAAAACCAAAACTATTTGCAAAAAGACACCCAAAAAACACAAAATAGTAGACTTACCACAAATTTGTGTCGATGGACCATTCCATGGGCGGGTACCAAGCCACATAAGAGAAGAAACAATGTAACATGCAATATTATTAACTTCATGCTAGAGAAAGTATTGTTAATTCACCACTTAAACACAACAATTATAATATTTGGGATTTTTTTTTTTGTCAAACTTTTGAATCTGGTATTTTTTAATTGTGTAAATATATGTAGTATTTATAGAGGTAGGAAGGTAAAGAAAAATCAAGGTTACTTTTTCAAGGATAAATCATAATCAGTGGATTTGCCCTGTTTTTGAATTGAAGAAACTGGTTTTTTTCAGTTCTTCTTTGTAAATAGTTTGAATTTTCCAATATTTGAATTGGACCATTAATTTTTAATCTTTTACTTCTATCACGTTCCTTTCAGAGTGTCCTTCTATAAACCCCAGAGATATGAAACTATGAGGGAAATTGTCTTTTTATGGTAAAAATGAAACGAAATTGACAAAATAGGGTAAAAATTTAAAAGAACAGTGGATTTGTTAATTGATGCATAATCACATGCGCCAACAAGAAAAAAAATATTATTTTTTTAAAGGCAAAAAACTTGCGTGAGGACGGTCTGCCTCATGATTTAGATCCAGTGAGATTTGTTCTTACACAAAGTTTTAAAGGTTTTTTTTTTTTCAGATTTTATTTTTCTTAGGGTTTATATTTGTTTCTTGGGTTTATTTTTAATTAATTTGGGTTTTTAGGATTTTTAGTTTTTTTAAGGTTTAGTTTTTATTTTTTTGGTTTATTTTATTCTTCATGGTTCATATTTTTAGGGTTTATTTTTGTTTTTTCATGATTCATTATTATTTTTAAATTTATTTTCATGGTCCATGTTCTCAAGACGGAACCCTTAGCAGATCTGTCTCACGGATTTAGATCTGTGAGACCGTATCACAATAGACTTGCTCTTTTTTAAATTAGCAGTTGGCTAACGCAACTTACACATGCGTCAACCACATTTAAATAAAAAAACAATTAAAAAACAGTGAGAGTATGGTGTGGCTGTGTGTTGTCATTGTGGGGGTGGGGGAGGGGATTGTGGGGTGGGGGACCGTGGGGTTGGGAAGTTGGTGCAAATTTAAGTTGGGGGTAGGGGTGGGTTATAGGGTGGTGGTAGGTAGTTTATTTTATTATTTTATATAATAAAAAATTAAAAATTGTCCTATTTAATTTGTGTGTGTGAGAAATTCATATGTAATTTCGTTTTTTTATCTGTTTTAATGTATAATATATCGAATTAATTATTTTTTACGATCTTCGATTTGATATCCATATTGCATGTTTTTGTAAGAAGATAAATATGAGTGGCAATTCGAGTCGTATTGGGACAGGATAATTAAACAAATTTGATTAATTCGAACACGACCCAAAATGACATATATATTTAAATTCGAACTGGCTGGCGTAACTTCCACATGCGTCAGCCACATTTAAATAAAAAACAAATTCCAATTGTTGGCGCAAGCCAACTTCCCCACCCTACCCGCTCCCCACACAATGACACACACGGCCACACCATACTCTTACTTGTTTTCAATTTTTTTTATTTAAATGTGGTTGGCGCACATGCATGTGTAAGTTCCGACAGCCAATTGGAATTTAAAAAAATAATATTTTTTTCTTGTTGGCGATTGTGATGTGTGCGCCAACGAGCAAATCCACGATTCTTTTCATTTTTACTCTATTTTGGTAATTTCGTTTCATTTTTACTATAAAAAGACAATTTCCCCGAAACTATGTGAGGGTTTTTTTTCTTTTTTTTTCTTTTTTTTTTGGATTTCCCCAGTGGCATAACCAGAATATATTATGGGGTGGATCTAATGACGGAGCCAAAACACTTTAGCAGTGTGGGCCGATACACGAAAATGGGGTGGGACGGATAGAAAATCCAAGAAAAAATAATAAAAATTATAAATAATTATTATTATGATAATTACAAAAACACCCTGAGATTCGGGTTAACTATTACAAAAAAACCCAAAGTTTCTAAAAATTACAAAAAGACCCTTTAGATTTGATTCGTCTTATATTTTCTCCATCATATGCAAGAAATGTTTCAAAAGCTCTTCTTACATTTATCAAAATATTACAGCTACCTCTTTAAATTTAAGGCACAATCTTGAGGTGTTTTTAATTTTTAAAAATCTCATGGTATTTTTGTAATTAGCCAAAACCTTAGGTTTTTTTTTTTTTTTTTTTGTAATTATCCTTGGTAAAATATGTCACTTGAGCTACTAGGTTCAAACTCCGGTCAACACTTTTATAAAGGGTAAGTGATATCACTTGAGCTATAGGTTCGCGGTTAAAATACTGGCCTGAATTGATCATGCTTAATTTTATACAAGTTATTTAAAGCTCGACTTTATAATTATCAAATTAAGCTTTTGAGTTCAAAGCCTAAAGATTAGTAGTAGACAATTAGAATCTGATCTGAATAACGTCTACAAGAAGTAATTAAACTTTATGAAAGTGACCAATTTGACAGAAAATCTATAGTCAAAATATGATTTTGACAACTGAAATTAATGTGTGGAAAAGTCTCCAGCAGCCCCAAAATTCCATGTCTCCTTTTGACAAACTTGCCAAATTAAACCAGCTAAGGTACGATGTTTCTTGTCCATTTTTTTTTTAATGTTCCAAAGTTGTTTAATTTCCACTAATGATCATCAATGGATATAAGTATCATATTCTATGATTCTTACATTAAATAAACATTTTCGGTTGCCTAACTTGGCAATAATTGGTTCACACTTTAACTTAAGATTATATAATAATTACACACATATGAAATCTGAATTAAGATTACACAACATTTCTTTTTCATCATAACTACGCAAAAATATACCCAAAAAATGAATGCAAAATTGCATATATATTTGGAAAACCTATGTATAGTTTCGATTTGAAACAATAGTATCACAATTTAAATTTCTAAAAAAGATTGTATCACAATCGCGTCCATTCATTAATTATTTATTTATTTTTGAGCTTGTAGCAAATAATATAGTAAAAAAGAGGATATGATGGCTATATGGTTTCTGTTCATGTATGTGTAATATGGATGAGTTTTTTTTTTTTTTTTGAGGAAATAATATGGATGAGTTGATGTGGATATAAATTGTCTTTTATATATAATAATGACATTTCATTTGCCAGTAACCTTAGTTGGACCATTTTATGCCAAACTTGTTTTTGTTTTTTTTTTTGGTGGATTGCAAATGGATTGTTTCGTTTTATTCAGAATGTAACGTGACAAGATTTTTTTTTTTTTTTTTTTTTTTTGAGAAAGACGTGACAAGAGTTTTGAAGAAAGACGTTTTGGAAAAATGTATAGGTTTAGCCGTTTAGGGAATATATATTTATTTTGGGAAAGTAGTGACTATATGTTCCATAAAATTCTACTAGAATAATTTTACTTTTTTCTTTAGATTTCACCCCCACAAAACCCATGTTCAAGATCATCAATCTTTGAGCATGCTTGTTTGTTTTAAGTAAACACAAAAATGATGTGAGACAGTTGCACCCATGCGACGCGGTGATCTTAATGTATTCGAGATAAAATATCACTTTTTACACTAAAAAATAATACCGTCACAAGCAAGATACGGTGCGATCGTCTCACAAGAGACACGTCGGTAAAGTAAATTAGTGTATGACATCTTTGTGCGTAGGGATGGTCAAACGAAATTGAAACCGGGCTAGAAATCGGGAATCGAAATCGTGGTCAATAGTTGGAATCGTTGATCGGTCAATGGTTCCAAAATTTGTTCATTGGTCTCGTAAAACCGTGGAAAGGTGGTTTTAATTGTCGATTAGAACCATCGGTGGAACCATGGTGGGACCGTCGGTCATAGAACTAGGTTTCAAGATTAAACCAATGATTTTATTTTCTTTTGATAAAATACTTAGGAAGAAATGTTAAATGTAAATATAATATTTATATTCGTAATTACATGAGACATGTTTTAAACTAAATATTGAAAGTGAACTACGTGAGCTTTGATACATTTATAGTCTAATATAATATATATAGATAATTTAATATTAAACTTAATTGAATATTAAGTCTAAGTCACTTTTTTTTTTCCATTTTTTAAAATTGAAATTAATAAACTATTTTTAAAAAAATAAAATTATCAAAAGGTAAACAAACAGTTTCGATTAAACTCGGAACCGGGGACCAGGAATCGGGTTCACCAAACCGAACCAAAACCAAAATCGTGAGATAACGGTTCCAATTTCTCCAAAATGAGAATCTAGAACCGTTAATTTTAGAACTCGAACCGACAGTTCTAAAATCGTGGCCACCTGCCCACCCCAGTTTGTATCATTGTGCGCGCTACCTCTAGTTGTTTATTTTATTATAGTAAAAGTATTACTCAAAGCCAAACACGTGACACACAAAAACAGATTGTCACAATCTTTCATTACACAAGAAACAAAACTTTTATTTCTCTTGCTAAAAAAAAAAAGGAAAACTTTTATTTCTTTATACATAAAGTGGTAATTTCCAATTACAATTCACCAATAACTCGAATACAAAGGACATTTGACTAAATTTTTTTTAAAAATAAACGATGCAAAATTTTCAATAAATTATTCCATAGAAATTCTACCCCCAAACATTCCCCCCCCCCCCCACAAAAAAAAAAAAAAGAAAAGAAAAAGAAAAACACAATACATCTTCCACAAGCTAACAAATCAACATCTAATCGTCTATGGCTCACTTGAGTAGAAGGTTATTCACTTTACTCGTGATATGGTGTCCTTAGGTCGTCCCCGAAAATATAAAATTCGGATAATTACTCATCTGAATCTTAAAATTCTCCATAATTTGCCTCAGTATGTTATTTTTAACACCGAGGCGATATCCGGAGGTGGTGGCAAGATTTTAGCATTCGGGCCTTTCCCATTTTTGACAATGAATACCATTCCCATTCCCCAGCTTACATGACGCTCAAAATGGCAATGCAAAAACCAAACTCCTGCAATACCAAACATTAATTAATTCATTTTCAAGTTTTCTTTTTTTTTTCAATTTAAAGATTTTTGCGAAATAATAACATAAAGTTAAGATCTATCTATCTATATATCTATCTATCTATCTATCTATATATATATATATATATATAATAGTACGTATTTCAATTCAATAGTTGAATGTTACGTGTATAATGTCATTATTGCACAATATTTCATATTCACCATATGTATTAATAATGGAAATTATATTGGAGCAAATTAAATGAATGAAAGTAATAGGAAAATAATTTATTTAGCAGTGTAATTGAACTATTTTGAGATTTGTTTCTCTAAAGAGTCACTTTTAAATTTTAGTCTAATATTTTTTAAAAAAATTGGACATTTAGTCCTATTTTAACTAAAATTGCTAACTATAACTTGCCAGTGGTAACATGTCAAAAAATTAGGGATTTTGGTGATTTGGCGCAAAAACTGTCACCAAAACATAAAAACCTCAAATTTTATGCCAAGTCACCAAATCCCTAAATTTCTCAGGCACATTGGTACACATGTATCTTATTCTTAGCTAGTTAGCAATTAGAGTAAAATTACACAATTCCAATCAAAATCGAACAAACAGTCTAATATTTTGAACTAGTACAAACTAACCTGGATTATTCGCCTTAAATCTTATAGCGATCCATCCATTTCTAAGATCGCAATTGTCTCCATCGGCGGGTCGACAAGATTATAGTTCGCAGGATCCCTGTTCTCGCCGAAATTCCCAAACCCGACCCGACGACATAAAAACTGCACGTGTAAGTGCATCGGGTGATCGATACCATCAACCGAAGTTCGCCCCCCTGGAACACGAAGTTCAACCGTCGCGTTATACTCGAGGATATTAACATCGGTTCCGATCCCCGCCGCCTCGCAAGTCCCGTCGGGCACTAACGTTTGCGTGTAATTAAAACTAAAAGGCGGATTATCGGGAAATCCGTTCAGAAACCCCGTTAATCCCCTTGTAATAAGCCCGTAAACAAGAGCGGAGCCAGGACACGTTAGCGGGGTGGGTCAATACACGAAAATAGGATGGGTCGGATAGAAAATAAAAAAATAGAGATAATTACAAAAACACCCACGAGATTTGGGTTAATTACAAAAAAAAAAAAACGGACATATTTCAAAATTACAAAAACCCCTTCATGTTTCCTTTGTCTTAAATTTAAGGGGAGTAATTGTAATATTTTTGTAAATTCGAGTTTTTTTGAAAATATTTTCAAAATCATCGAAAAAATGTAAGACGTAATCAAACCTCAAAGGGTTCTTTATAATTTTTAAAGAACTCGGTTTTTTTATAATTAGCCCAAAAGTTAGGGGTGTTTTTGTAATTAGCCCAAAAAATAATACAAATTATAACTAATTTTGTTTTTATATAAATTCTCACTAATTTTATTTTTTTTAAAAGGGTCAAAGTTGGCTCACCGTATCCGCCCTTACCTGTAGAATGTCGGTCCTAGGAAGCAGCATCGTCACGTTATTCACGCTAGCCAAAAGCCTCTCGTCGAATCGCCCATCGCACGAATTATTGACACACGGGCGTAGATTGATCGAAAGGGTGAAGAACAATATATCCGTCACGTTCAACGGGACGTCGATCGGGTATTTCTCGTTCGCCAGGCTTCTGAGCCGGCTAGTGAAATTGACGGACGCGGCCGTGTCGTTGAAGTTTGGGAAAATCGGGAGGGAGAGTGATGATGGAGGCGTGTAGTTCCCGACGTATTCGATGATCCCCGTCGTCGTCGTGTTGTCGTAGTTTCCGGCGCTGGCGTAGACTCTAGAGGCCATGTAGTAGTGGCTCGGGGGCTGATTGGCGTGTAACAAGAAATCAATGGTTTGTCCTGGTGAGATTGTAATGTAATCACTTGTTAGGGGCTTTGTGTAGGCCCCGTCTGATCCCACGACGGTTATGTTAT
Source organism: Rehmannia glutinosa (assembly GCA_016081115.2). Lineage (NCBI taxonomy): Eukaryota > Viridiplantae > Streptophyta > Magnoliopsida > Lamiales > Orobanchaceae > Rehmannia > Rehmannia glutinosa. Next base: position 266,790 of record JABTTQ020001566.1, read on the forward strand.
GGTTTGTGATTTTGAAGAACATGATGTTGTTCATCACCGCGTTGATCATTCGGATCAAATAAGTTTTGCCGAATTCCACGGAAAGCCTGTATGTACCTGCAATTTTACGACGAAAATTAGTCGGTATCGAAGGGAATTTTATCTTAAATTTGGAAATTATTGGCTAAGTGCAACAATTTATAAAATCGATAGGTAAAGTAAAATAATTCAAAGTTAAGTGGCTAAGTTAGGTGTTTGTGTTTCTTTTTGCAGTAGAGTTGGCAATGGGTCGTGTCGGGCTGCTCCAGCCTGCGCCTCATCGGGTTTTTGAAAAAATTCGGGCGTGCCGGGCCAATTTTGGCTGGGCCATGAAAATGTGTGGCCAGCCCAGTCCCATGTGTGTATTTTGTACACAAAAATTATCGAGCCGGGCTATAACCCGGGCTAACTTCGGCCTGTGGGTTAAACGGGCCGGGCTAAAATAAGCCCGATTTTTTTATCCTAGAATATTATAACCCAACCCACCCCAAACTTCCCTCCGGGGCCTGAACCCCATCGGACTTTTTGAAAAATCGAGACGTGCCGGGCCAATTTTGGCCGGGCCATGAAAAAGTGTGGCCCAACTCCATCCCATGTGTATATTTTGTACACAAAAACTATCGGGCTGGACTATAAATCGGGCTAACTTCGGCCCATGGGCCGAGCTAAAATAAGCTCGACTTTTTTGAGTCTAGAAAATTATGGCTCAACCCAGCCTAAATTTTGGGCCGATCGGGCTAGCCCACCGCCGAACTGTATTTTGCTAGCTGTATCTTGTAGTGATATAACTTATAAGCAACAAACCTTGTCTTGAGCATGGATATAAGTCACCGGGTTGACCATTGATTAGAAAAGCATCCGAAACATTGGGGTCCCCTCCACTAGCAAGAAATTCCTCCATAACTTCCTGCACATCAGCATTCCACCACTCTCCTGTATATATTGAAAATAATTTAATTAAGCTTTAATCAAACTTAATTTAGTACTTTTATCATAACCCACTTAATAACAACTCTAATATTCTCTCATTTATTTTTCTCCTAAAGTTGTTGTAAACATTTAAAAAAATATTGGGGTGACAATCATCGACACAAATGACAATCCGACACTAACCCGACCTTAAGTTATCGAGAAAAATCCGAACACAAAAACCGTAACCCAAATACGACTTACAAGAATCGATACGAAGTTACCAATTTTTCTAAAAACATAATATCTTGAATTTTATTTAATTTTTTTGTCTCTTGTGAGACAAGCAGTGTGAGCCGTGAGACCATAAGACGGTTATACTTTTTAGCGTAAAGTGATAGTTTTAGGGGATAATTACAAAAGTTACCATGAGATTTGACCTAATTACAAAAAAACCCCAGCTAATTTCTAAAATTACAAAAATACCGATAAGGTTTGATTGATGTTAAAATTAAGGGATAAAACTGCAATATTTTTATAAATATAGAGGGGGATTTTGAAATATCTTTTGCTTATGAAGGGTTTAAATGTTAGACAAAATAAAACCCCAGGGGTATCTTTTGTAATTTTGAAAGCTAACTGAGTTTTTTTTTTTTGTAATTAGGTCAAACCTCAAGGGTGTTTTTTGTAATTAATAAACTAGGTAAAAAGTGATACTTGTCAAAATACAATAAGTGTATTTAGACAAGATCACTTTTACTGACTTTCACCGCTCCACATAAGTTTTTGCGTGTAGTCCCAAAATTGACTGCCTAAACACGAACACAACCTCGATAACCCAAAAGTTTACCTAATAGAATGGGCACTTCAGCATGAGGCCTAGGAAAAGGATAGTCATTTCTCTTTTGAGGCAAAATAATGAGTGCACCATAAACAGAAGCTCTAGACCACTCGCTGTGAGCATGCCACCACAAAGTTCCTTCTTCATCGGATAAAACAATTCGTTGGCTAAATTTTGTACCAGGACTAATTGGGCATTGTGTCACATACTCAGGGCCATCAGACCATGGATATCTTGGCATTTTCACTCCATGCCTACAAAAAAATTAACATTTTGTTTTCACTTTTTTGTACCCAAAAGGAAAAAAATGGAAATTGGTTGTCTAAACATATATAGGAATAAGGGATAATTACGAAAAGACCCATTAGGTTTGAGCTAATTACGAAAAATACAGGAATGTTTCAAATTACAAAAAAAAAAAAAAAATCCTTTAAGTTTGATTAATTATGTCTTAAATTCAAGGGGACAACTGTAATGTTTTTATAAATATCGGGATGGTTTTGAAATATTTTTGCTTATGAAGGGGGAGTGTAAGACAAAATCAAACCTCAAGGGGTTTTTGTAATTTTCAAAAATCACTGGAGTTTTTGTAATTAGCCCAAACCTTAGAGAGGTTTTTGTAATTATCCCTAGGATTAATTACAACAAACATTACCCTTAAGGTTTAGAGTAATTACAAAAAAAGGAGGAAAGAGAAGTTCCAATATTACAAAAACTCTCTATGGATTTGACATGATGGGATTTGCCGACGTAACGAAATATTTTACAATTAAATTTCCCAACATTTATGAATATTACAAATACTTTTGTCTGACAATTTGTAGAAAATTGATGGGTATAATTGTAAAATATTTGATGAAGTCAGAAAATTCTGTCATAGTTTGTAATTTTGAAATTTTTTGGGTTTTTTTGTAATTACCCCAAACATCAGGGTAGTTATTGTAATTATCCAAACATATATATAGTTATATACACACACTATATGTGAAATGCAGATATTCATACCAGTGGATAGTTATATTATGGCCAGCACGGTTATGAACATCAACTATGACTAAATCTCCTCTTCTAGCATATATAGTTGGCCCTGGAAATTCTCCATTTATAGTCAACATGGTCTTGTTAGTGCATAGCCTAGTGTGTGAAGAATCTCTTAGCTGAAAAAAAAAAAATAATAATTGACAAGATCATATATAATTAGCTTAATTCAAAAAATTTGAGCAAATTGTAGAGGAAATTAAATGGAGAATATTAATTACAAAGCCCCATTAATAAATTGGGGGATAATTACAAAAAGTACCCCTGAGGTTTGGCCTAATTAAAAAAAAGACTAACTAACTTTCAAAATTACATAAATTACCCCGAGATTTGATTCAGTGTTAAAAATAAGGGTAAACTATAATATTTTTAAAAATATGAGGGGAATTTTGAAATATTTTTTGGTTATGAAGGGGTAAATGTTAGACAAAATAAAATCTCGAGTATTTTTATAAATTTGAAAGTTATTTTGGGTTTTTTTGTAATTAAGTTAAACCTCAAGGGTATTTTTGTAATTACCCCATAAATTGGGTAATTACATAAAAACTCCTGAGTTTCGGACTAATTACGGAAGAATCCAGAAATTTTTAAAATTGCAATAACCCGGCCCCTTATGGGTTACCCCATAAATTTAAGAAACATCTTTTTTTTTTTTTTTTTTGGTAATTAGCCCAAACCTCATTTTTTTTTTTTTTTTTGTAATTATCCGTAAATTAAACTTACCACAAACTTGTAGCGACGGACTAAAGCTTCGCCTGGTGCGACACTTCCAAGCAGAATAATACCTAAGAAAAACAAAATAAAAATCTTTGTAGTCGACCACATTTTTTTTTTATGTTAGTATGTTTTTTATTTTAAGTGTTCTTGTGGTGCTCTCCAGGTTGGAGCAAATGGTCCAGTATTTATAGATATGGATGCTTTTGATATATTTTTTGTGAATAAAGAAATGCGACGGCTAGAATTTTCTTTTATCACATTATAGCAAATTGGCATGCATGGGCTGTTTTTTTTTTTTTTGTTAATCATAATACTTTCAAATATCCTGAATTTGACCTTTGAGTAAACAAGGAAACTCGAAACCACTATCGGTGAAAAGAAAGAAACATCCAAACAACCAGGTGGCTTAGCCCCTAGCCACCACAAAAAAAAATTGTGGGGTGTGAGTCGGGGTTCAAATCTCTACTCCACCAATCGCTTCCGGGACATACGCGAGCAAGTAAATATTTAGTAGGAACTCATCTTGAATGACATCCGTGTGAGTTCGATTGGGAGAGATCATTATTATTAGATTAGGGGTCGAACATAATTGTTTTCTTTACTCGTGAGGATCTGGTTGTACGTCAACAGACCCATCGTGAACACTAGCCAGTCGTGCACATCCCGCGGTTTACCTTGGCAAAGAACAATGAGGGGTCGGAGTGTTGTCCTTGGATAGTCGGATGTAAGTCCTGGAAGTGAGTTATAAAAATTGCTCATCGGGAATATGCGGTGATGAAGATTTGGTGGGAACTCATATTGAATAAAGATCCGTGTGAGTTTGATTTTGGAAGAGATCAACTATTATTAGATTTGGGGAGTCGAACATAATTGTTCTCTTTAATCGAGAAGATTATTGGCAGACCCTACCATAATACTCGCCAAGATATGCACATCACGCGATTTATATTGGTGGCAACAATGATGAAGTCGGAATTGTTGTCTCATACAGTGAATGCGTAAACTGGATTTGAGTTGAAAAAAAAAAGAAACAGCCAAACGTGTTATATATAATATATTATGTTACACACAAACACACGCAATTAAAGTACTGGAGACTGTTTTATGAAAGTGATCATTATAGTTTTATAATAATTGCTTTTAAGATTTGCATATAAAAAGATCCTATAGTGGTTGTGAAACTTGGATGTATATTAATTTTGCAGGTGTATAATATATATTGTATGCAAAAAAAACTTTTGTATTAAAATAGGTATGTGTTAGGGGATAAAATCATCATTATATTTCATTAATATATTTATTAATTACCCAATATTATCAATTATTGGACCATATATATGATTCTCCGGCCAGACGATCCGAGTTGCTTGCACACCCACACGGCCTACATGGCTCATACCATGGGCCAAGAGGTCCACTTTATCTTATAAGACCGATGCGACCACAACCCAAATATAAATAATAATAAGGCAAAAATTTGAGTAAGACGATGTCGCACGCACGCTGACGGATGATACTTTTAGTGAAAAGATGATGATCTTTTGGGGCAAAAATGATAACTTGTCGAATATACTAAAATTATGTGTATTTAGACAAAAGATCACTTTCTATACTAAAAGTATCACATTTTATACTAAAAATACTATTTCTACCCTAAAAATATAATCCGTCGCATCACGCTACCGCCTTACAAGAGAACAACTCTAATGATAATAAAAATTGAAAATTACTTTATATTATTGCTTTTAAAAGGAAAAAATAAAAGAAGTTTCTTTGAAGGGTAGGTACAAGAAAACCGAGTAACAGCTGCTATGGAGGATATTGCTCAGCAGCCTCAGAAATTATTACACTTTTAAATGGCCCTTTTTCTTTGGTTTATTATTACCTAACTAATCCTTGTCACGTGTTCACTGTCCCAACTTTAGAAAGGTCCATCTATTATTTTATAGTTATTTTCATGAAGACCCTCAAAGATTAATTAATTTGATGATACTAATTACTGTAATTTAGGGGTCTGGAGATTTAAAATTTCCAGAACTATCTTGAAATTCACAGATTCCAAAATCCAATCTCCAGAACCAAAATATAGAGAAAAATTTTCGTCCCGAGCCGTTCCAAAATCGAAAGTTAATTCGGGACGATTCAATATGAAAATTCGGTTCTAATGAAATAGACGGGACGAATAAATAGAGATTCTCGAGATTAGTCATATATAAAACACATAAAAGAGGCGGAAAGAAAAATCAATTGTACTTTCTATCTTTTTATTTTTAGTATAATCCTCAAATAGATCCTAGCTAGAACCATAATAGTTTATACAATCTCAAATTCTAAAACCACATAAAAATACAACCTCAAATTCTAATAATATAATTTAATTTAATTACTATTCTTGATTACTCATTTAACTAGTTTTAATTTAATTACTATTCTTGATTAGATTATGAGTTTAATTATGATATTTACTAAGTCAAATATAATCCGATTAAAATATTTACCACAAATCAAATAGAAGTTTTTAAATCAATTTATTGAGTACATTTAAATTAATTAATTAATATAATATAACAACTAGGTGAATTAAATTCATATTCAATTATTCATGATAATTGATAATGTATGCTAAACTTTTCATTTGACACTTTTTAGTTATATGGCTTTTTATATAGTATCGAGTTTCAAAAATATGTAATTTATTCAATATCAAAATAAGATAAAAATAATATATGTAAATACAAAAATATTTTAAAATCGGTTCTAATTCGGACGCTTTTTCGGTATGGTTCTAAGTACAATTCTTGCAGATATTTGAAAAATCTCCGTAACCGTACCATAAAAAGATCCTAGATGGTTCATTCGAGGAAAGTAAAAAAGTCACAGATATTTTCGTTGATACTTTTTTTATTTCGGTTTTTTCAATCCTACTAATCTCCGAGCAAGGCAAGAGCACGAATAAATTTTGGGTGGGTCCATGCACGAAAAAAGGTTTGAATAAAAAGATTGTATAAATTGTAATTATTTTTTTCTTAAAACATTGGAGGGGGGAGGGGGACAAAATGGCCACCCTTCGCCTCTGTCTCTCTTGCCCTCTCCCGTCCGCCCTTGTCACGAGTCCCGTGCACATCGCAGTTTACATAAAAGAACTTGATGCTTTATCCGTAGACGTCTCTCCTAACTATTAGAGTCACCAAATTCTGTTAAATAGAAGTTTAGTTTGTTACGATATTTTGTAATTTTTGTTAGTCTGTTACAAAACCGTTAGAACTAATTCATGACTACCTAACCATCTCTTGTATCCTATATATACGTATGAAATCTCAAGATGTAATTCAAGTCTCTCGGACATTCAATACAAATTTTATGTTCGGTTTAGAGTTTCAACACTAACCAAAGGTTAAATGGGTCGGGAAAAAAATTTTCGGCGAGATTTTTTCCTGGTGGCTATGGCAACCTCCGGTGTTATATCGTCTCCTTCTTTCACTACTCTTTATATTCGCCGGATCGCACAAACTACGCCATCGGGCGTGTTCGTTTTTTCCTCGGTGCGAGCGCATGGTTATGACCAATTTCTTCGTACATGTTCACCCCCACCAAAATTTTGGATGATGATCTTCGAAGTTCATCCACTTCACATCTTACTCCAAATCCAGAGTACTGTATGGATTCTGGAAAGATCAATACCTATTCAAAGTTGGTTATTCGCTTCCATTTGAGAATCTATGATGGGACATGTTTCTCGTTGTTCTTCTTCGGCCGAGTTGTGGTCGGTCATTGATCAACAATTTCGATCTCAATCCAAGGCACGTGTGATGCATCTACGTCTTCAATTGCGCACACAAAAGAAAGGTGATCTCGAGTGTAGATGATTATATACTTAAAATGAGATCAATTGCGCATAATATTCAAGCAGTTGGTCATACCCGAGTGATGATGACCTTATTCTCGTATATTTTGGGAGGTTTTGGACACGATTACGAATCGGTTATAGTTAATCTCACGCCTAGATCTGATTCTCTCACGATTTCGATGTTTTGTTTGCTTTGCAAACACATGAAATGAGATTATAACAACAATTTAATGTCGGTTCCTCGATCTCTTTCCCCGCTCCTCGCCTAATTTAGTCAGTAAATCATTCAATTTTGCTAATTCTCGAGGTAATTCTCGAGGTGATTTTTCTCCAAATCGTGGTGGTTTTCGTGGAGGATTCCGAGTTGGTTTTCGTGGTGGTTTTCGTGGGCCGTGGTGGTCGATTCGGTAGGGGTACCAAGCCCGCTTGCCAACTATGTGGCAAGACAAATCATTTGGCATCGAAATGTTTTCGCGATTTGATGTGAGTTTTCATGGCCTTGATTCTTCTCCCTATGCTCATTTTGCTTGCGGTGACTCTTCAACCATGCCTTCTATGGCTTCTTCTCATGTTGCTCCCACCACAAATTCAGATTGGTATATGGATAGTGGGGCAAATGCTCATGTGATGACAAGAAGCCTTCAAAATTTGGACATCAATTCCGATTACCATGGTAATGAGAAATTGCTTGTTGAAATGGATCATCTTTACCTATCACTCATATTGGTAATACCTCTTTCACCTCTATTTCTCCCGCCCATTCTCATTCTCTTCTTCTTAAAAATTTTCTATGCGTTGGATATTACAAAATATTTGCTTAGCATTTCAAAATTCACTCAAGATAATTTTGTGTATATTGAGTTTCATGCAAATTATTGTCTTGTGAAGGACAAGAAAACACAAACCCTCTTCTTCAGGGTTCTCTTAGGGATGGCCTATATCAAACCGACCTTTCACATCTCCACTCAAAGTCTCCTTCCAAAGAACTCCCCTGCAGCCCTCCACTCTTCAAAGATACCAAACACTCTTCCTCGTCTCTTCTCTTGAAGATCAATTTTCTTCAAACAATGTAATCGTTTCCTCGTGATAGCAATAACAATAAATCGCAAATTCAGATTTTCAATGTAATAATGCCACTACACTCAATAATGCTTGATTTGGCATGATAAATTGGGTCATCCGTGTTCTTCAATTTTATCTTGTGTGCTTAAAGATCGGAACTTAATTCCAATGTATCAAATATATCTTCATGTGAAGCATGCAAGCTTGGTAAACAACATAATATTTCTTTTCACTCGATTCCTACAAAATCAAAAATCCTTTTGATCTTATTCATACTGACGTCCTGGGGTCCCGCTCACGTAGCATCTTGAGGGTTATAAGTATTATGTACATTTCATCGATGATCTTACCCGATTTACTTGGATATTTCCACTCTACTCAAAATCAAGTCTTTAACACATTCAAAAATTTCCATTTTTTGTTGAAAGGCAATTTTCCAAAAAAGCAAAGCCATTCACTCGGATTGGGGGTGAGTATCGCCCTTTTGTTTCCTATCTCCAAAATCTCGAATTCGGTTCGCCATTCGTGTCCTTATGTCCACCAACAAAATGGTAAAGCCGAACGAAAAACACCGTCACATAGTTGACATGGGTCCGTCATTCTTAGCCCAAGTCGCCATGCCTCTTCGTTTTTGGTGGGGACGCATTCTAACAACAGTGTATACTATAAATCGCCTACCCTCACACATTCTTAGTAACATATCACCTTTTCAAAAACTCTTCCATTCATCTCCAGATTTCTCCTTTCTAACAGTCTTTGGTTGCGCATGCTACCCCTATCTCGGACCTACAATCATCACAAACTTCAATTTCGCACATCCAAATGTCTATTTCTCGACTATAGCCCATCCCACAAAGGCTACAAGTATCTCAGTCCCCACTGGTAAAGTCTACATCTCGAACGGTTAGCTTTAACTAACACGAGTTCCCTTTTTCCTCTTTATTCTCCACTCCACATACGGCTCCTTCTCCCACACATACGACCTCATCTTCTCCTCCTCTATTCTCCAATCCTATTCTCGCCACTACCCCCAGGATGTGTCTTCTACTATTGCCTCTTCTCAATCTAGTCCTCCCATGACACTCATATTTCCTCTCCTACTACCTCTATTCCCACTCCAACATCCATTCAAATCGTGATCTCCTCCTCACATCCCATCCATACTATGGTTACCCGCTCCAAGAACAGAGAATCTTTAAACCCAAAGCATTTTTCTCACCACCCCCCGTTGTTCCTTCCACGGAGTTCAACAAGCTATTTCTCTACCCCGTTGGAAATCGGCTATGGATGCCGAATTTAAGGCTTTAATAGACAATCATACATGGATTTTTGTCCCCTATACGATGATATGAACTTGTGTCTCACAAATGGATATTTCGTGTCAAATATCATCCCGATTGTTCTATAGACAAATACAAGGCCCGTCTTGTAGCTCGAGGGTTTGAACAACAAGTCGGGGTTGATTACTTTGAAACATTCAGCCATGTTGTTAAGGCGGTCACTATTCGATCCGTTTTTGCCTTAGCCGTCACTTTTGGTTGGAAAATTCATCAAGTGGATGTTAATAACGCTTTCCTTCACGGCGATCTTTATCAACGAGTTTTCATGACACAACCAGAGGTTATATTGACTCTTCCAAGCCCACTCATGTCTACAAATTGGTCAAATCGTTGTACGGTTTGAAACAGCGCCTAAGGCCTGGTTCGAAAATCAAGTCTTTTTTCATGCTGGGTTTTTTATGCTCCAATTCGGACACTGCTTCACCTCAAACGGGCGTCATCTATTATTGGTTCTTGTCTACGTTGACGATATTCTTATCACTAGTGATAGTCCCACTCTTATTAAATCTCTTATATCGATCTCAATTCCACTTTCACTCTCAAGGATTTGGGTGAGGTGCACTATTTCTTAGGATTGGAAGCTCACAGGGAACCCGCCTGGTATTTTGTTAAATCAACACAAGTATGTGCAAGACTGCTACGTAAAAACCTCTATGCAAGATTGTAAACCCCCGCCCACGCCATATTGCTCAAAGCCGTAAATTTACTCTCCATGATAGATCGCTTCTTTCTACGCCTACCATTTTTTGTAAGATCTTGTTGGTGCCCTTCAATATCTCACATTAACTCGTCCAGGACATTAGCTTTGCCATTAACAAACTCAACCAATTTCTCGCATTCTCCTACCGAAAACCATTGGGTGGCTTGCAAACGCATTCTTCGATATCTCAAAGGCACGTCCACGCTTGGTCTTGATTCACTCCCACCTCCTCACTTGCCTGAAGTGCTATTCGGATGCCGATCGGGCAAGAACCTCGACGATCGCAAATCCACCAAAGTGGCTATTGATTTTTCTTGGTCAAAATCCCCTGGTTTGGAGCTCCCGCGAGCAAAATGTTGTGGCCCGCAGCAGCACCAAACCGAATATCGCAGTTCTTGCATCGGCCACCACCGATATCGTCTAGCTTCCCGTTGTCTGTTCACGAGCTTGGGTTCAATGTTGCCACTCCATCCATTTTATGGTGTGATAATGTCGGTGTGCTACTTCTCTTGCATCGATCCTCCTTTTTCATGCGAGGACCAAACACATAGAAATTGACGTTCATTTTATCCAGGAGAAGGTGCAATCTCATGAGCTTGATGTTCAGGTTTGTTCCTTCCGAGGATCAAATAGCGGATGTTTTCACTAAACCACTTTCTCTGCTGCTCGGTTTCATCGTCTCCGCACCAAACTCAATCTTAAACTACCCCTTCCGTCTCAAAGTGGGAGCGTATTAGAGTCAACCAAGTTCTGTTAAATAGAAGTTTAGTTTGTTACAGATATTTTGTAATTTTCTGTTAGTCTGTTACAAAACCGTTAGAACGGTTACAGACTACCTAACCATCTCTTGTATCCTATATATACGTATGAACTCTCAAGATGTAATTCAAGTCTTTCAGATATTCAATACAAATTTTATGTTCAGTTTAGAGTTTCAACACTAACCAAAGGCTAAATGGGTCGAAAATTAAGGAATGTTTCACACATGGTCAGAAATTAATATATGAATTGAAGCTGTCTCAAAGATATCTAAGATAACTTCAATAGTCAAGGTACTCCAATATATAGCTAAGGTAACCAATAGTCAAGATATGTCACTCAAATAGAATTGGTTTGCCACACGAATAGATAGTTCCCGGTTATCACGGAAAAGCCCCTCCGATGCTTAAATCAATTGTTATGAATGTAATCCAAAACAGAGTGTAATAAAGATAAATAATTCAGATTACTTTAAAATGAATAGAGATAGACTATTTATATTTATACCGAAGAAGTTTGGCCTCATGAGCCTTGTTTATTAGATTGACCTCGTGGACTATCCATTTAATAGCAAATTGGTAGTAACCCACTAATAGGGTTGGAATTTAAACAATGAATTTCATAAAATAAATAATAATTGAAAGTTGAATTTACCCCATAAAAAACTGTCTAAATATGTGCAAGAAAAAATATTTCAGTAGCATATATAAGTCATCACTCCTTTAAAATGAAAGCTACATCTTACAAGTTACAAGCAACAAAATTAACTCTGAAATCACATTTTGTTATGGGTTAGTCTCGTGTTAGACTAATGAATCTAATCCGTTAAACGGATTCACATACCCGACTCGATGTCAATCCGGTTCGTTGACCGCTCAACCACCAACAATATGACACCGTTCCAAAATATTACAAAAACTTTATTGGTATATGAAATTATATAAAAGAAAAACGGGTCAAATTGGGTCCGTCTAACGGAACTAACTCATTTGACGGTCGTGTTAAATCTTAACTAATTACCTATGATATAGATATGATTCTCAAGGATACGTGAGTATATCTTCATCTTAACTAATTACTTAATCTTAAAGATATTTCTTAAAAAAAAAATATCTTAAAGCTCACATTTTATTTGCTTAATTAATTATTTCAGTCAAATTGCGTGTGTCCATTTATGAATATTATTATAAAAATATATTTACTAATCCACAGTGACGACGCAATATGAGTTTTGGTTTTCTGATTATACGATTTAGGCAAAACTGCGAAATTGTTCGTGTAAGTAGAAGAGAGCCAAAATTAAAGTAGTCCCGTTTGATTTTAAATTTTTTTTTAGTCATGTAACTGCTAAGAAAAACCTTGGGATTGAGTTCAAATTTTGCTCGAATTATGAAACTTGAATTGAAATTATCATTTTACCCTTTAAAAATTTGGGATTTGGATCAATTCTACTTACGTGGAGTGTGGACGTTACTAGCCGATGTGCCCATATGTTAAGGAGTGGGAGGTGTCAATTAGGCTGGACTGTAAAAGATCGCCCACTGGCCGAGAGCAAAATTTAGGTCGGCCAACCCAAAATTCGTTCGCCAATATTTTTATGGTATTATCTGTCTCATGTAGTATATGTTGCTATGGGATGACAGCCGATCGGGCCATTGGGGCCCATTAGACCGCAACAAATAAGTCCAATTCTTTTTTGGGCCTGCAAATTTACGGTCCAATCTAGCCTTATCGAGGAAGATGAATGAGAAGCCTATCTAGAAATAAAACAAGCCTATATGAGAAGGCTTACTTTGAATTTCAAGTATATTAATGTATCACTTTCATAGTAATAAAATTCATAATTTAGTTTCTAACAAATTAATATTAAATAGCTTTTGATCAGTGCGATGCATGATAAGTGAATTTGTTGTTATAAGTTAGTTTTTCATAAAGGCGCACCGTGCACAAGACGGAGTTTCACAATCCACTATATTTTTATCATGTTCAAGTTTTTGATTAGGGTCAACATGGGGACCAATTTTTTTCTTTTTTTAATTGAGTTTGAAAGCTAATTGCTTGTAAAATAATTTCTGATATAAAAGTGAATTGTGTAAGTAATGTCACCTCATATATAGAGCACAAACACAAAGAATATTTATGGTAATAATTTTATAAACCAATTCAATACTTATAATTTATGTTGCTTATTTTGATATATCTTATATTTAAATAATTGTGTTTTTATCGCGGTATCAGTTCTAATTTAATCACGATTTTAAAGATTGTGTATTTTAATTTCCAGAGTTTTTTGTATTTAACCATGACTATTGTTGTATTAATGTTTATATTAATTAATATATCATTGTTCAATATTAATTTATATTTAACCAAAAAGATTACAATGTTTATTCAATATATCAATCACTCGTATACGAAGCACATTTAAATAAAAATAAAACGTGAAACTTTGAACAAATCATTATTAAAAGAAACCATAACATAAACTCTTCCATGGGTAAAGAGAACCGATCGACATCCATATATGGCTGACTTGAGTAGAAGAGTATCGTTAAATCGTTGTTGATGTTCTTAGGTCGCTCCCAAAAGTAGGGGTGGCAATCCCTTATTACCCGATACGAACCTCACCTGAATTTACTGAGAGAAATCCAAACTCTAATACGAGAAATACGAACACGAGTCTGACGCAATGTTACCAATTTATCTAAAAGGTAACTATTTTTTATTTTAATTAATGGTTTATGTATTTTAAGATAACCCGAAATCAACCCAAAACCAAACACGAACCCGATTCGATGACTTGAATTGTTATGGATGGATTATTTGAATCTTGAAATTGCTTATTTTCAACACGGAGGCATATGTTTAGGTGGTAGGTGCATGCGTTCGTTTTGCAATTTCCCATTTTTGACAATGAATGTCATTCCCATTCCCCAGCTTACATGACGCTCAAAATGGCAATGCATGAACCAAACTCCTGCAAAAAATGCAACATTAATTAATTCATTTTCTAGAATTTATTTAAGAATTGTTTTTTTATTCAAATTTACGAATACCCCCATTGACATTTGTAGTGTTTGTAACACTTTTAAGGGGTGCGTATGTATTTGTAATTTCTAAAAATATGTGGAGTATTCTTTTTTAATTAGACTAAACCTGATCAGTAATAGTTTTTGTAATTATCCAAAAGGAATAATTACAAAAAGTACCCGAGGTTTGACTTAATTACAAAAAAAACCCAACTAACTTTTAAAATTACAAAAATACCCACGAGGTTTGATTCAGTTGTTAAAATTAAGAGATAAAACTGCAATATTTTTATAAATACGAAGACGGATTTTGAAATGATTTTCGCTTATGAAGGGTTTGAATGCTAGACAAAATGAAATCGCAGGAGTATTATTTTTAATTTTGAAAGTTAAGTGGCTTTTTTTTGTAATTAGGTACTTTTTATAATTATCCCTATCCAAAATAATAAAGAAGGCTAAATTGCGTATTTGGTCGACTAAATTATAACGAGTTGCACTTCATTCACTAATTTAGGGGTGTGGCAAAATATGAAATTAATTTATAGTTTGTTGCACATTGAGTCCAATCTCTATCGCCAATTGCAAAATCAACTAGAATTGCTCGGGATTTCAACCCTTCCACGTGGAAATAAAAAATAATCCAACATGTCATTGTCTTTAAAAATGGTGGACGGATTGAAATCCCTAAAATTTGGGAGCAGTTCCGATTGATTGCACAAATTGTCAGCAAAGTTCGGACTCAATGTGCAACGAATTAGAAGTTATAAAGTGTCCTATTTTACCGCACAACTAAATTAGTGGACTAAAATTAAGCGCAACTCGGTATAAGTCAGTGGACCAGATATGCAATTTAACTAACCTGGATTATTTGCCCTAAATCTTATTGTTGTCCATCCATTCCTCGGCACTGCGATGGTTTCCATGAGAGGAGGGTCGATAAGATTGTAACTCAAAGGATCCCTGTTCGGGTCGAAATTCCCAAAACCCGACCCGACGACGTAAAAGCTATATCCATGTAAGTGCATCGGGTGATCAATACCCGCAACCGTGTTTGTCCCTTGGAACACAATTTCAACCGTGGAATTATATTCGAGAACATTAACATTAGTCCCATTCTGGGGCCTCCAAAGGTCCCGGGGCACATTCTGTTGCGTGTAGTCGAAAGGAAAAATCGGGTTGTCGGGAAAATCGCAACGTAAACCCCGCTTATGTTATTGTGATACGCCCGAGTATAGCGATTCTCGAGTCGGAAACACCATCGCCATATTATTCACGCCGCAATAGCCTCTCGCCAAATGGCCCGTCGCACGAATTATTGACAAGGGCGCAAATTGACCGAAAGCGTGAAGAACAAACTTTTGGTCACGCGTTGAGTGGCACGTCCGTTTTGTTCGCTAGGTTTCGAGCGGCTCGTGAAATTGAAGGACGCGTCGTGTCGTTGAAATTTGGGAGAATCGGGAGGGAGAGCGACGACGGAGGCGCGTAATTCCGGCGATTCGACTATCCCCGTCGTGGTCGAGTTGTCGAAATCGCCGGCGATGGCGTAGACCCCGGAGGCCATGTAATAGTGGCTTGGTGGTGATTGGCGTGTAACAAGAAATCAATGGTTTGTCCTGGTGAGATTGTAATGTAATCACTTGTTAGGGGCTTTGTGTAGGCCCCATCCGATCCCACGACGGTTATGTTATGGTTTGTGATTTTGAAGAACATGATGTTGTTCATCACCGCGTTAATCATTCGGATCAAATAAGTTTTGTTGAATTCATTTTGTCATGTTGAATGTACACCGGAATTTTTTTTTTTTTTTTTGTTATGTCACGAAAGTATGTATTGAGTTAGAAGCAGTGTTCGTGGCAGACCGTGGTCTAGCGTCTAGACAGAGCGTATGCAGGGTTAGACAGGCAGTGGCGGACGCAGGATTTCGGCTTGCGGGGAGCGAAAAATGGACCGAGTTTATAAATTTAAGCTATGAATTTTTTTCATATGCTAACAATTATTAATGGCTTTTTATATTGTAAAAAGACAATTATTCAAGTTTTTATCAAAATTTGGGGGAGGGGGAATTGTAAATTAATTCATTTATTTTACCTTTTAAAAACAATTTGGAAAATTTTTTTATTTTTTTTTTGGGGGAGGGAACTTTTTCGAAAATTTTTGGGGGCCAATTATAAATTAATTCATTTATTTTACCTTTAAAAATAATAATTTGTAAAACTTTTGGGGTGAAAAAGAATTTTGAAAAATTTTGGGGGCGATAGCCCCCTTGTGTCCGCCTAGGTATAGACATGATCTAATCATAAAAAGAAAAAAAAAACGTAAGCGAATCAGGGGAATCTAGTGACTAATCGGAGTAACTAGACAGGGATATTAGAACCAATGTTCTAAAAATTCTCGCCTAGCTCCGGTTAGTCTCTGCCTAGGCGCTAGGTCCCTCTTGTTCGCCTAGGTTTTTTGTCTGATTAATCTCCGCTTGACCCCGCTCAAATCCCGCCGCTTGTCGCCGCCCGACTATTACCTGATGCTTTTGTAACACTAATTAGAACATATGGTTGGAAAACCTCATACTCTATTAATAAAATATTTCTCTTATCGGAAAAATAAAATATAAAAATAAACCTCGTATACGTACTTGGGCATGGATATAAATGACCAGGTTGACCGTTTATAAGAAAAGCATCAGAAACATTTGGGTCGCCTCCATTAGTAAGGAACTCATGCTCGACTGCCTCTATTTCAGTATTCCACCAATCTCCTGCGCATTTGTAAATATTAAGATTTCAAACTTATAGTTATAGCCCAAAAAATTCAATTTTTTATTTCTTCTTTAAATTTTTGATATTTCTCTATATTTATGTATAAACTAAGAGATTAAGTAGTACATTTGCCCTCCAAATTTTGAGGAAAAATTCTTGTAAGTGTATTTAAAAATAGATTTCGCCTCCCCCAAGGCTCAAATCCTACTTCCGCCACTGGTTATAGCACCATCACTTGTCTCACAAGGCTAGCAACTCAATTCCATCACATATAAGATTTTATTTTTTTTAAAAAAAATAAAAACTTCTAAAGTTTGTCAGCGAACAGATTTCCTCGTGTTCCACTTTCCGTGTTATACTTCATCTCCCACTACATTTAGTGGTGGAATCAAGATTTGACACCAAGGGGGCAAATATTTGGAAGATCAAATATTTATTCTATCTAATAATATAATTAAGAATATATTATATTTTTGCATCAAATATAATAGCCAATGTTCATCATTAAGCATCTCAAAATATGTTTACAATCCTAGTGTATTAAAATTCAAAAATTCTTTCTTGCATACACATTATGGTGTGGAGATATATGACTTGAATGATTTTTTCAAAAAAGACAAAAAAAGAACTTCAAGGCTGTTGCCCCACAAATTTTAGGAAATAAAGATTTTGGCCCCTTTAGAATTTTTATCAGCAAATTGGGAGCCCAAATGACATGAGGCCCAAATGAAAAAAAAAATCACAAAAGAAAAATCCCAATATATACATATAAAAAATAAAAATAAAAATGTTTGGCGGGGTCAGGGCCCCCCTCCCCCGTAACATAGGCCCGCCCCGATCACTACAATGGACAAGCATGTGCTAGTTCTTTGATTTATCGGAAGCAGATACACATGTCCAAAGATCTAATGGAGTTGAACGAGAAAGTGGAACAGAAATCGATTCAGTTTGTCCTAAACCGATCGATTTTTTTTCTTTTTTTCCCGAACATATATACATACCTAGTAGAATGGGGACTTCACCATCAGGCTGCTTAGAGAAAGGATATAATGTCCCATTGGGAGGCTTAACAATGATTGCACCATAAACAGATGATCTCCACCATTGGCTATGAGCATGCCACCACAAAGTCCCTTCCTCATCCGATAGAATAACCAGTTGGCTAAACTTGTGTCCGGGCTGGATTGGGCATTGTGTGACATACTCAGGGCCATCTGACCATGGATACCTTGGCATCTTCACTCCATGCCTGAAAATTTAATTATCATATATATATATTGTTTGATCTGTTTTTGTAGTATGAATAAGAGTTAATAACTAAAAAAGAAAAGAAATTAAACGGGTATCCCGATTAGAACTGTCAATTTTGGCCCGGCCCGTAAAATGGCCGAGTTGGTTGCGTTTTCTTATGCCCGAAATGAGCCGTGCTTTTTGGCCCGCCCGAAAAACCGAACGGCCTTTTTCTTTTGAATTTTCATATCTTGGGCTGGGCTTGCCAGCCCAAAAATAGTGGTCCACGATTATTGTTTGGCCTGGCTGACTCGATATATATTCCTTTGGCCTGCAGCCCGGCCCGTTTGACACTTGTATAATCCCAATAGGTGTTTTTTTGGTGTTGAAAACATGGGGAAAAACATATCATGACAGTGGGGGTTGTATTATTATTTTATTCATGAGTGGGTCCCAATATTGTGTTCTTTCAAAAAATAAAAATGAAAAAGAAAAATAGTAATGATTTGGCATTTGGTCATGTGATTACAACGAATGTAGGCTCCACGAAAAAGTTGTTGGAGATTATAGATTATAGAAAGAAAAAAAAATGGGATTTTTTATTTTTAGGTTTTTATGATATGGCCGTATTGAGGTTTAAAAGGAGATGTTTGTAATTTAAAAGATAACTGGAGTTTTTGGTAAATATTATATTTTTTTGAAGGTGGAATTTTTTGTAATTGGGTTAATTTCAGGGTTAGTTTTTGTACTTATCCCTAAAATTAAATTGCTTCTCTAAACATATGTAGTACTATTAATTCATACCAGTGGATGGTTATATTATGGCTAGCATTGTTATAAACATCTACTACAAATTGTTCTCCTCTTGTAGCATATATAGTTGGCCCTGGAAACGTTCCATTTATCGTCAACATGGTCTTGGTGTTGCAAAGCCTAGTGTGTGTAGAATTTGTCACCTGAAAAAATAAGATAATTAATTGACAACAAAATTAATTAATTAGTAGATTCAAGAAAATAGAGCAAGCCAGCATATATTGTCATATGAGATCTAGAGATTAAATGTACGAATAATCCCATTAATAAACTTACCACAAATGTATAGACTTTAGGTTTATGTTTATGGCCTGGATGATGATTACCATGGTTTGGAGGATTACCATGGCCTGGAGGAGGATTACCATAGTTTGGAGGGTTAACATGGCCTGGAGGAGAATTACCATGACCTGAAGGAGGATTAACATGGTTTGGAGGTTTACCATGGACTGGAGGAGGTTTACCACGGTTCGGAGGTTTACCATGGCCTGGAGGAGGATTAACATGGTTTGGAGGTTTACCCTGGCCGGGAGGAGGTTTACCATGGACTGGAGGAGGTTTACCATGGCCGGAGGTTTACCATGGTTTGGAGGTTTACCACGGTTCGGAGGTTTACCATGGCCTGGAGGAGGATTACCACGGTTCGGAGGTTTACCATGGCCTGGAGGAGGATTACCATGGTTTGGAGGATTGCCAAGGCCTGGAGGTTTACCCTGGCGGGAGGTTTACCATGGCCTGGAGGAAGATTACCATGGTTTGGGGTTTACCATGACCTGGAAGAGGATTACCATGGCCTGGTAGATTAACATGGCCCAGAGGTTTATCATGGTCTGAAGGAGAATTACCATGGCCTGAAGAAGGATTACCATGGCCCGGAGGATTAACATTTTGGGCTGCAGTTGTTCCACCTCCAAGCAGAATAATACCTAAGAAGCACAAAGTGAAAACCTTGTTAGACATGGACCCCATATTTTTCTCCAATAAATTGGAATGAACACTCTCTTCCTATTTTCTTTGTCAATCAAAATTGTTTTTGACAGATTGGAGAAAATGGCCAGTATTTATAGGGATGGAAATATTTGAATGTTTTGGTGTTATCTTAATAAACAAAGGCAATGGGTCTATATGTTTTTGGACACATCACTAATTAATTGATGGTCCTTGCTAGCAAAACGACTTGCGTGAACTGTTTTTCTTTTTTTTTTTTTTTTTTTTTTTTGGTCATGATAATTTGAAATTAGAAAATTAGGAGAGAGTATCTGATGATGATAATTTGTACTGTCTGAATATGTATTAAGAAAAAAAAAGCATTCGTTACTCCTTTTGGATTAAAAGTTGCAAACAAACTCTCCAAATTGTATGTTAATTTCGACCAAAAAACATGGTTTTTAAAAGATATTGACAAAAATTTCTCTCAAACCCTAGCCTCCTTTTCTCTCAAACTATCATTTTCTTCTCTTTTTTGTCTTTCATTGTTAAGGGGTGATTTTTGCCATTTTTCAACCGAAATCACCCCTATCCAAGGCTATCTCTTTATTTTTATTTTCAAATAAGTGGTTTCTCCACACAGATCCGAGTTATTTGTTTTTGTCTTGTTTGTGATTTCGCCGTCCCGGTGTGGCGTTTGGTTT
Source organism: Rehmannia glutinosa (assembly GCA_016081115.2). NCBI lineage: Eukaryota > Viridiplantae > Streptophyta > Magnoliopsida > Lamiales > Orobanchaceae > Rehmannia > Rehmannia glutinosa. The sequence continues at coordinate 287,477 of JABTTQ020001566.1, forward strand.
GTAGCCGTCTTGGTGCGGTGGTTTTTGTGTGCGGACAATTCAGACGAGCAAGGTTTCGATCCGACAGAGATAAATCAGTTGTGGTCGTCAACATGTCGCGGATCGGAATCATAGGTATTCTAGACATATTAGAATATTCAAAGTTGTAGGCTTTAAGCCGTGTTTTGTTATTAACCTAGATCTTTATGAAATTTTTCATAGTTTCATCTTTTATGGTTTTTAACATTTGTTTTCGTCTTCAATCGATGTATTGCTAGTTTGAATTAATTAATAAAATTATTTTTTTGTCAAATAAAAAAATTGTATGTTAATTTCGTAGTAATATCAAGCGTTAATTACAAGAAAAGTGTTAATGAGGTTTGGGGTACCGTTGGAGTTTGAGGGATTGTGGTAAAACTAATGGAATTGATGTAAAGTCGATAATGTTCTGACGGAATTCTAAATTTAAAAATGAAATTTTGAAGAAAAAGTGGACATATAAAATTATCTCTGTTTAGCTTGATTTTTTATATATGGAAAAATCCGAAGCGGTGGAAATTGTTAATTTCTTTTAACCATATGGGGTATTTCTAAGATTTTGGCTTGGGGAGGATTTTTTATGTTATATCATTTGTGGAAAATTAAAATAACTTTTTCATTTATTCAAATGTTAATTCTCATTGTTACATCAAAAAAATGTTAATTCTCATTGTTTACTAATTGTAGATATGCTTGTTGATTATATATAATTCACAGGGAATATTGTAATTTATATTGAGACTAAATGACGTTATATAAATTATAATAATTGGCAGTGGGCTTTTTATAATCTTTTGTGAATAGCAAAGGGCATTTCTATTTTCTCATAATCTGTGAACAATATTGCAGGGGTATTTTTATAATTTTCAGTTAATTTCTACGTCGCAAATTTTGTTAGGTCAACTAAATTTGAGAGCACGAGATAAAACATTAGACATAATAAACCGCATGGTACTTTTGTAATTTTGAAACTTAGTCGCAAACTTTAACGTACCTTTTTTTTAATTAACACTAATATAAATATTAACACTTCATTTTATGTATTATTTCTTTGTGTCAAAACCGACGATATTGTATATGATTCTTGAGGATAAATTGTAAGCATATATTTATCTTTCTTGGTATCTTTTAGTTCAAACATAAGTCCACGTTCATATTATTCTCATAACTTACGTGCATATATATATATATATATATATAGGGGGAGGATCAGTGAGACCATGTCTCTAGGTGAGACACAATGGACTAATCTCAACCATTCCCCACTATTAATCAATGGGTATGATTTAATGGATAAAAATATATTAAAATATTAATTTAATCAATATAAGGGTAGTAGGGTAATATAACATAACAAGTTAGTTACAAAAATGGAATCAAATCGGTTTCTCTCATACATCTCCCGATTTTTCAATCTCAATCTCTCTCTCTCTCTCTCTCTCTCTCTCTCTCTCTCTCTCTCTCTCTCTCTCTCTCTCTCTCTCTCTCTCTCTCTCTCTCTCTCTCTCCTCCATTAACGCAAATAAAGAAAATTGTGAAGAACTCGAAAATTACAGTTCATGAAAATTACAGAGAAAAAAAACAAGAAAAGTCGGTGCAATATTATAGAGAAATAACGAACATTGAGTTCGAAAACTAAATATGCAACAAAAACTCAACTAAATATGCATTATCCGAAAACTATCTATGTAGCGTAAAACAACTAATATGTAGTACAATATATCCAACTATGCAAGACGTCATAAACTATGCAACAAAATCAACTAACTATGAATTATCTAGAAACTATCTATGCATTGTGGAATAACTAAATATGTTGTACATTATGTAACATCCCATTTTTATAATTTCCAAAAGCAATATCCCATTTTCATAACTAAATATACATTATATTGAACCTATTTATGCGGTGTAGTATAACTACATACGCAAAGACGTTATATTCAATTATGTCTTGTTTTTGTAAAGCGATTGCCAACAAAATAACTAAATATGCATTATTTGATGTCTAATTATGCGATAGAAGAACCCTAACTATCTTTTGTAAAATAAAAATATTTGGAAAGATAACATGTTTTAAAATCCGCCACAAAATCCCGAGTGGTGTCAATTTCAAATTTAAAAAATACTGGGACCACTAATTTGAATTACAAAATTACAAGGGAAAATAAGATTTTTAGTCCCGTAAGTTGGACCTTTTGGAGAATTGGTCCTCTAAATTGTCACATTCATTTTTAGTCCTTTAACTTTCACATTTCTAGTTATTCGGTCCTTTAACTTAACAATTTTATTTTTGGTCCTAAAACTTAACATATTTCAGAAATTTGGTCCTACAACTTAATATATTTTAAAATTTTAGTCCTATAACTTAGCAATAGTTAAATTTAACTATTTTGTAGGACCAAATATAAAATAATTAAATTTTAATGTTTGGAAACTAATCAAATTATAAAAACAATTAAAATTAAATTAATTTGATTAATAAAAAGTTTAAATAAATAGAAATTTTTAAAATAATTAATGAATTCTAGGAAAATTAAAATAATTACATCAAATTAGTAACTTAAGAATAATTTGTCATATTTATGCAATTAACCTTTGGTGAGGATAATTATCTCCAAGAAATGTAATCGTAGACAAGTGTACAAGATGCATTTAATTGAGAAGGTTTAAAAAATTAATGCTTAAATATTTTTTAAAAAATTAATTAAATTAAAAAATAATTATTTATTTTTAAAGAAAATTAATTGTTAATTAAAATCATTCGATTTGAAAAATTAAATTAATTTAGAAATAACCTTTTAATAAATTAATTAAATTTAACTATTGTTAAGTTATATTACTAAATTCCCTAAAAAAAGGTTATATGACCAAATTTCTAAAATATGTTAAGTTATAGGACCAAATTTCTGAAATATGTTACGTTATAGGACCAAAAATAAAATTGTTAAGTTAAAGGATGAATATCTAGAAATTTGAAAGTTAAAGGACTAAAAATGAATGTGACAATTTAGAGGACTAATTCTAAAACATGTCCAACTTACAGGACTAAAAATCTTATTTTCCCAAATTACAATCTTACCCTTAAAATCGTGAAAATTAAGAAATAATTAAAAAAACTGAATTAATCACATCCCTTCATTTTTTAAGATCAATGGGTAAGATGAGTCCACACTGTCTCACCTAGGGAGAGGTGGTCTCATTTGAACAAAATATATATATATATATATATATATATATATATATATATATGGAGTATAATAAGTCCATGTACATGCATATTATTCTCATTATTTTGCGTTGTTTATAAACACGATATATATGTAATTTCAAGAACTTGCTCTCTCTTTGTGTATTGGTGAAACTAAACAAATTTTCTCCAATGATTTTGGTAGATTATATATAATATCCCTAGCTTTTTTTGTGAGCAATTGCCTCTTTTCATGATTTATTTAGTAAAGATAGTGTAAGGCCTCAATAGCGTAGCAAGGAATAAAACGAGGGTGGGCCGATACACGAAATCCGGGTGGACCGGATATTAAATTAAAAGAAAAACCATATAAAAATTAAACAAATTTTTTAAAAAAATACATAGAAAAAAAAATTTAAAAGAAAGTGGGGTCGAGGTCCAGGTTGGCCCCCCTCCTCCCTCCTCGGGGCGGATCTAGAAAGGGCCACACGAGTCTCTGCTGACACCCCAAAATTTTTAATGAAAAAGAAATTGTACGGGAAAAAAAAGTTGAGCTAATTAGGGGAAAAAATTATGGGCTAGAGAATCGGCAAAAGTGCGGTGACTACGGTCGCTTAGCCATGCATATCAAGTAGAGGGTTGAGATTTCATGTTCCATCTAGGTGAATAACACGTGTAAATATATTTAAACAATGGTAAAAAAACTCGTGTTTATTTAATGACATGTATAAATAGTTTTAAACAATGATCAATAATTGATGTTTATCTCATTGACATGTATCATTCATATCTAAACGAATTGAAATGGAAATGGAATATAAAATTAATTAAAATAGGAATTTTGTTAGAATGAATAGAAATGTGGAATATATCGAGTTGTAGCTAGGCTTGTAGCATGTATTGCTCCCTATTACGAGTTATAGTAAAAATAATTTTTTAATAAATAAAAATATATAAAAAAATCTTGATCACAAGCCGATCATGTAGCAAAGGAAAAACAATGCAAAATTTCAGGAAAAAATAATAAAATGGCGCAATTTAAATGAAGGGCGTTTATGTCTCAAGGATTTTCGAGTGATATTGTCATTTGTATTTTTTTGTACGTGCTCGGGTATCATCTTGATGGTCTAATGTAGATTGTGGAATGTCGGCCCAGGATCCTCGAGCCGCAATTTCCCGAGCATTCATATCTTCCCGAGGAGCACATGAATGAATAACAAGTGGAGTAGTTGAGGAGTTGCCTAGCTTGCTCTTTAAAGCTTCCGATTCATCTTGTTCTTCTTCATCCAAAGATATCGGATCAACGTGTTGATGCGGTCATTGCTTCCTCTAAGCGATCGTTAGAGCTAAGGACATAATCATTAAGCGGGTGATTTCTAGAAATAACTTCCATGGCACTTTGTGGAGATCCGCTTGACTCTTTTCATCTAAATTTGGTGCGATCATCGTATCATCATAAACAATAAGCGAACTCCGTTCGATGGTTGATAAAGAACCATAGTCCTATCGGGATTGACATTCGAATCTTTGAGGCTCTCATCCGCACGACATGTGAGGTGATAAGGGTGTTTTTATGCATGTTTTATGTGTATATTTAAGTATGATTTGAGTTATTTTATTGTTAGTTTCATAAATTTTTGATTGTACATAGTTCACATTACTCCTGGGGTGCTTTTATTGGTGTAGATTGATGATTTGGAGCTGTTTTTGGTGAATTTTGGGCCATGGTTTCATGTCAAAACATACCCGGGGTTTCGGATGCAAAAACACTCAAAATCCCAAGCTAAACGCGTCATTTCGAGGCCTTTTTCATCAAACACGGGCGGGTGTGTTTTTAAGCACGGCCGTGCTTTTTAGAAGTCAAAAACGAGCAATTTTTCGACCCGTACATCAAACACGACCGTGTTCAGGAAAATCCAAAAGCATGGCATGCCCGTGCTTTTAAAGCACGGGCGTGCTTTTCGCCCAGCTTAGTTTTTCTTTGGCGGAAATTATGGAGACTTTCCTTTTGCTTTCTCGACAACCTTTGAGCAACTTTTACACCTCATTTTGATGCACCAAGCTCTATTATTCCCTCAATTGTAATGTGGACACAATGATTCAACCAACTCAACCATGAATGTGCACACAATGATTCAACCAACAACCATGGAAGTGGAGCATTTGTTAGCATTATTGATGTGCTCTTTCACAAAGATGGTGCCTATAAAAGCCAAGAGTTTGAGTTGGAAATGGATAATTCATGTAGTATTTATTGATAGAGAGATTCATTGTTGTTAGAGATTTTTCTAACCGCAAGTTTACGGTGTCAAGTTTTAATCTAGTGATATGAGTAGGGTTGTCGTATCCACGGGGAATGCGTGTATAAGTACCAAGTATAAATTACCTATGATATATTTGACATATCAATAATAGGTGGATGTCTCAATTTATAAATAAAAATAACTAGATATAACTAATCAAAATATAAACATCTAAATCTATGGGAGAATGAATTAAGAGGTGTGATGAATCTAGTTTTCCCTTATATTATCAATATGGTATACCAATCACAAATTACCAATTTACAAGTCTAGATTCCTACAATAATCATTTCTCTCTCGAGTGCCAAATGATTTTAGATCACAATTGGGAAATCAATATCTCTATAAAAATCATCAATTGAAATCTCAATAAAAACTATGAATCTTGGTTGATGACTTCAAAGGATTCACAAATCTCTCAATTCTATGAAATCCCAGGTTATGCTATTTCAAGGCCATGTATTCAATTACCTCTCTCAAGTGTCAAATTAAATACACCAAACACTCTAAATTATTGATCAAGTAATTTAGAAGCAATAAAATCCAAATAGCACAAATAGATTGGAAAATCAGATTGACAAACCACAATATCAAAACATAAGTTCAAACATAGATTACATCATCCCTCTAGAATTATAAAGTTTAGCTCATGATGAAAATACAAATACCCATAATCAAATGAGAATGCATCTCAAATGATATACAAGAAACAACAAAGAAAGAATTAAAGAGATTAAAGAAGAATCTTATCTATTTCTAGATGATAAATGTCTTCAATCTTCTTTCCCAACTCTTTCCTTGTGTCTTAGTGGTGTTGGTTTTCATCCCCAAGTGTCCTCCATCTCGAGATGTATATAAAGTGTAGATTGAAATATCTATGCTAGTATCTCTACTCAACATAAGATACACAACTCCCAAATGCACAAAAGATCAAATATCCTCACAAATATTCACAAACCTCTCGATTATGCAAATATTCATGTCAAGTACTCAAGATCTAATATTGAAATTCATCTCTCGAATTATGAATCAATATATCAAACATGTTAAATCATTGGTCAAATGATAAAACAAGAATAAGAACAAAGTACTCAAATAAAGCTTCAAGACAATAACTTCAATTAAGATTAAAACAATCAACAAGAGTTCAATTAATCTACTTCCAAAACCCGGAAATCACAAGAAATTTAGCTACCCATTATAAATAAACAACTCATAGACAAATTGTTCATCTTCATAAGAAACTAAAACGAAAGATTAAAGCACAAAGAATGAGAAAACTTAGGAAATGGATAATCTCTCGATTAATCTTCAATCCTCAAGCTCCGATTCGACCCGATTCTTCCCTTGATTCTTCCTTGATGAAATTGATGTGTTTCTTGTGTTCTTGGGTGTATTCCCAGCCTTTCCTCCATATCCTAGATCAAGCCTCCCATGTATGTATTTATAGCCCCTAAAAAGTCCAAGAAAAAGGTGAAGAAACATAGTAATTTTCGCCTCCTGGGCGCTGCGGCGCCAAAGACAACAACGTTGTAAGATTGTCGCCGGGCGCTGCAGCGCCAGGCGTGGGCGCTGCAGCGCCCAACTCGAGTTTTTTTCTGTTCGGGCGCTGCAGCTCGGGTCTTGGGCGCTAGCAGCGCCGCCGCTGTCCGGATTTCGCTGTGCGCTGCAGCGCGTATTTTTGGCGCTGTAGCGCCACCCAAACGTCCGAATTTGGTTTTCCGTCCTTCATTAAAGTTGTAGACCTATCTCTTAGCTTTCTATAGCCACTTGAATCAGCTCAATATCAATTTTGTAGAGAGAGTTATGACCAAAATACGAAACCCTGCCAGTCTTTAGAAATTCCAGACGCATTTGGACTTTTCTTCAAATCAATCTCTCGTTGTTTGTTTGTTCGTACTTCTTTTGATACACGATTCATTAATATGACTATAAACTCGATATAATTGGCTCTCAACATAGCTTGACCCCTCAAATGACTTGAAACAATGGAAATTAATGCCTAACCTATGAGATATAATAAAAACGACTCAAAATACTCAAAAACAACACAGAACTCTAGTATCGGAAGCCCAAATCAATGGTATAAAACCAAGTGAACAATTGTATATTCATTGTATATTCTAAGTTTCAAAGCAAAATACATTGAGAGGATAAAAGAGAGGTAGAGTTGGAAGTTGAAGAGCAATAGAGGAGAGAAGGCTTGGAGCTCAACATCATTGCAATCAACCAAGGAGGAAGTCTTGTATTGGTCTTGAATAAGAGCTAAGTACACACCATGTTCATTTTATTCATATCTTTTTGTGTAGTATACTCTTTTGACAAATCCATGTGTAGCTAAATTTCTAGTGTTTGAATGTAATGAACTCTATAATGAATTTGTGATTAAGGCTTGTATGTTTTTAATAAAATCTTCATGTTTTGTGTGATTCACTTATATTATGCTTTATTCATTCGAATTGGTATATGCGCAATATTGATTTGAAGTTTATTTTTCATCTGGGAAATCGAGAGATTCATGGTGAAATAGAACCTATATAAGTGAAAAGAGTTGCATGCAATCCTAGATATAGACGACATAAATCTTCCGGATTAGGGTCAAACCTAATATGGGAATTCACAAATCGTTATAATGTTGTCTTGGGGGTTTTAACTAGAAAGAGATTTTTGTTAATCAACTTGATATTAGAAGTTATTCGCTCGATAGAGGGTTTAACTTAACTCGGGAATTTCTACGGTCCACATCACATGAGATTTTACTAAAAGAGATTGGTTTTTGCTTAAGGGATTATGGTTGTATTTTTATCTTGTTAAATCACAAAAACATTTTAGAGGGATTTACATTCAAACACATTTCTAGCTCTTGATTTCTTGATTCTATAATCTATTTTTATTTGGTCTTTTGTAAGTTGCAATTATTTTAAAATTCTCTATTTTTTTCATTTTCATTAAACAAACAAAACTACGAAAATTGCTAGATTAAATAACAAAAAGACGGTAATTATTAGTACTTACAATCCTCGTGGGAATGACACTCGGTACTCAATAATCTATACTACAAAACGATAGGTGCACTTGCCTATGGTTTTCTAGAGTAGCTTTTGAGCCATCATGAGGGCTCATTCTCTTTATGCAAATCCTCTGACGTATCACCCAACACGTTAAAAGAATTTTGTGTTTGAATACCCACAGTGGATGGTCCACCCTCCTAATTAGGGCCAATACTCCTCTCCGCAGAACGGGCTTTCCGGGGATTAACTTGAACCCAAGTTTTCAAAACTACTTCCTTACCCTTGTTAGCCGGATCTTATCACGATTCCACATTCTAATGACAGATCGTCCATGAACCGGGCTCTTATCAGTTTGAACAATGTCAGCTCTTTTTGTCTCATCTTGATGGCGACAATTCGTAATATGATGCCCAACAATCTGACAATTAACGCAAAATTCCGGCAAATTCTCATAACTGATCGAAATAACAGAGCAATGTCCTACCCTTTCAACCATAATAAATTCCTGAAGAGATTTATTTAAATCAAGTTCAACTAACACTCGAACAAAATGTCCCACCTTCCGGATAACGAACGACCATCAATTTGGATCGGAGTACCTATCACACTTGCAATCTTCGTAATCAAAGAGGGATGACAATACTCGATACTTCATAAATCCGAATCCAAACTTGTACCACAGAAGTATTAATTTTATAAGGATTAAAATCCGGGATCCAATTAGTGATGCGGATTGTACCCGGATTCAAATTCTATGAAGCTTTAACGAAAGCACGATTACGGTCAGCTATATCATTAAATTGTAAACTAAAATAACCTTTACCTAGTGTGCCAATCGCCAAGCATGTTGAATTCTCCAAACAACATGCAATTTTGATTTGAGCGTCTCTAACGTGCATGGCTTTGCCCCTTTTGGAAGTAGGAGTCGTCTGATTAATGAATCTCGTAACTCCGTTGTGCGTTATGATAAATTCCTTCATCTATCGTTACAGAATAAAAATCTCTTTTCTTAACTGGAATTATATCCTCCTCGGAGTGCACCATTTTCGCAAAAGATTTCTTCACAATCGTTTCTTAAAAATCTGGATCCGTTCTTGGATGGTTCTTGAGAATCTTAGAAGCATGATCAACAGGATGATCTAAAACTTGAGGAAAACATGTAGAAAGTAACAGATCCCGATTTTCTTGATCAATTCTTGTAGCGGTTTGAAACGTTTGTGTATAAGGATCAAGAGATGCAAAATTAGGGTTTGGGGAAACCCTTGGTAAAACCTAGGAGCGGGGATAGGAGAATCATGAGATTTCGTAATTTCAGGAAAAGAAAAAAATCGAGCTCTATGAAAAAGATCAAGATCGTCGGCCCGCCATGGAGGTTTGAGAGGAGAGAGAAGAGAGCATCTTTTCTCAAAATCCTTGAGTTAGAGTAAAACTAATTACACACTCCGTTAAAATCCCATTTTGAATTAAAATAAAACTTGGGATAATTACAAAAGATACCCCTGAGGTTGACTTAATTATAAAAAAAACTCAGCTAACTTTTAAAATAACAAAATATACTCCTCGGGTTTGATTTAGTATTAAAATTAAGGAGTAAACCGCAATATTCATATAAATATGGAAGGAGATTTTGAAATTTTTTTGCTTATGAAGGATTTATATGTTAGACAAAATTAAACCTCGGGGATATTTTTGTAATTTTAAAAGTTAGCTAAGTTTTTTTTTTTTATAATTAGGTCAAACCTCAATGGCATTCTTTGTAATTAATTCCATAATACTTTTGGGTAACTTTACATTTCTGCTTAAAGAAAAATATATGAATAATTAATCAATAATGTCGTATCATTTTATTTTAAGTAGGAGTGTACTTTGAAAAGAAGATACATAGTCTAGTAAAAGAAACATTCAATTTGCAATACAACAAATAAATCAATATAATTAATAAGAGGAACAAGTAGAAAAGGTTACTTCCACGATAAATATATATATATATATATATAAAAAAATTCTTGGGGATGAAAATGTTAGAACTTAAAGATTAAGGACTTCATCGGATTTTGGAGTTTTCATGGAGACAAATTTTATTTTATTTTATTTTATTATTATTTTTTTTGAAATCAAGACAAATTTTAAATTATTTAAAGGAAAATGGAGGATAGGAAATAGAAATATATCCAAATGAATAGAGAACACGAAAGGCTGTCATTCCTTGCAATTGTTGCACATAAGAGCAAATATATCCGATAAGTGTATTTTTATGCATGTTTTATGTGTGTATTTGAGTAGAAATTGAGTTATTTTGTTGTTAGTTTCATTAGTTTTTGATTGTACATTGTTTATACTCTTGTGGGGTGCTTTTATTGGTGTAGGTTGACCATTCGGGGCTAATTTTGGTGAATTTCGGACCATGGATTCATGTCAAAACATGCCGGGAGTTTAAGGATGCAAAACGCTCGATATTCCAAGCAAAACGCGTCATTTCGGGGCCTTTTGGTCCAACACGGGCAGGGGTGTCAGCAACACGGCCGTGTTCCTCCGGGAGCTAAAAATCGAATTTTTGCGAAAATTGACCGAACACGGCCATGTCGTGCCCATTTTCAGTTTTTTTGTGCAAAGACGACTTTGGCCGTCTTTCGACACTGGCGTGTCCGGACCTTTTGCAACTTTTCCATGCGAAAATTATGGAAAACTCACCTACCAAGCCTTTTGACCACTTTTATACACCTTTAACACCCAATTTTGTCGCAACATGTCCCCATATTCCCTCAATCATCATGTGTATACAATGATTCAACCAACTCAACCATGAATGTGCACACAATGATTCAACTAACAAGCATGGAAATGGGGCATTTGTTAATATGGTATTTCACAAGATGGTGCTTATAAAAGCCAAGAGTTTGAGTTGGAAAATCATTCATGTAATATTCATTCATTGATATACATAGAAATCAGATTATAGGGATGAAAGTTCATATTTTGGAGAGGAGAAACTTATATTGTAGTGAGGAAGAGAGTTAGAAGGCTTGGATCACCATGGAGAGGCGCTAAGGCACAAGGATTGAAGATCGCTCGGAGAAGAAGATGAACTCCACCACTTCATCATCATACTTCCAACAGGGGAGTCTTATGTTGGTTTTGGAAGTTTTAACTTCAAGTATTCATGTTGATTTCGAAAGAAACTTCTTGTTTAATTGTTGTTTTCATTCTCAAATCCATCATGAGTTAAATCGCTAGTGTTTGAATGTGATGAACCCTAGAACTTATTTGTGATCATTGGTTTGAATGTTTTAATATATTTTCTTATGTTTTTATGCGAGTCACTTATGTTATGCTTGTTTATTCGAATTGGTATATGCGCAATATTGATTTGAAGTTTATTTTTCACCGGAAATCGAGAGATTCATGGTGAAATAGAACCAACATAAGTGAAAGGAGTTGCATGCAATCCTAGATATGGGACGACATAAATCTTCCGGATTAGGGTCAAACCTAATATGGGAATTCACAAATCGTTAATGCAATCTTGGGGTTTTAACTAGAAAGAGATTTGATTAATCAACTTGAGGTTAGGAGTTTTTCGCCTTGAGAAAGGGTTTAACTCAATTTAGGAATGCATACGGTCCATGAAGCATGAAAATATGTTAAGGGATGGTTAAAACTTAAGGGTTATGGTTGTATTTATTTTGGTAAAAATCAAAAAGACGTTCTAGAGGATTCACATTCAAGCACATTTATATCAACATCTTCCAATCCGAGTGTATCGATATCTTTCGTGTTCTTAGTTGCCTCTTCCACTTTTATTTGCTTTTGTTTTATTTTTATTTTGCAACAAACTATTTGATTTAATTTGTAGGCTAGATAATAAAAAAGACGGTAATTACTAGTAATCATAGTCCCGTGGGAATGACACTCGGTGACTAATAATCTATACTATAAAACGATAGGTGCACTTGCCTACGGTTTTAAAGGTAGCTTTTGAGCCATCAAGTTTTTGGCGCCGTTGTCGGGATTGTGATATTAGGAACGCCTTATTTTTATTAATCTAGTCAATTTTTTTATTTATTATTTTTCTATTTTTTTTTTCTTATTTGGGCGATTGAGAAACTCATTTGTGAACGGGAACTTTACTTGGTAATATTGTGACCAATTCGTGCGGCAAACTTCCACAATAAGGTGATGTAGTCGGTATACGACTATAAAGAAGCGATCGGGAGGTAACCCGATAGTTCATTGTTTTCTATTTTTTTTTGAGTCATAAGTTGTTAGGGAGTCAAGAGTCAATAATTGGATATTTTGGTGGGTGTTGGTATCACCTCTATCTTACTTGAGAAAATTTGAGCTTTCATGGTATTCGAGTTTTTGTTGCAAATTCTTATTAGGTATGCATATGCCCGTGAAGACCCAATTGAACAACCCAATGATCTCTCCAAATCGATTTCACTCTCGCAGTAAGGTCGTTTCTTTCCTTTTTTTTTTCTTTTCTTTTTAGTTTGTTGTTTTTGTGTGTTTTTGTTTGTATGTTCATCTCTTTCTTTCACATTGAGGACAATGTGAATCTTTAAGTTGGAGGTGGATGTGATTGCATGCTTGTTAGAATTTTTCTTTGGAATGCTTGTGTGTTTGCTATTTATTTTGAATTTTTTTATGGAAGATATGATTTTTCAAGGAAACAAATTGAATATTTGTTAGTCAATAACTTGGCCCAATTACGCATAAATTAGCTTTATAATTTGTATTTTTAAATGCAAAGCAATTGATTGTCTTGAATAGATTGACATGGATGTGGGTTGAATTTAGGCGAGACTTCTAACACTACGATACTTGATTTGTTAAGACATATGTGACGCGATTCTTAGCGCTATAAAAGTCCGAGAACTCATGATTTAGTAGTGGTTAACTAGTTGTTAAACCAAGCTTGTAAAAAAAAAAATGAAGAAAAAAACGGACCAATCGAGGTTATACTCCTCTATTTGTTGTTGCTTAGTAACTAGGAGCATTCATGAGCCCCATGTTTGTCTTTTTTACGTAAAACGGCGACACTAATATGAGTATGGGAAACCACCCTAGGAGTGTTTGAACAGAAATTCAAAATATAAACCTAGTGGAAGCATGCCTCGGAGGTCCCAAAAAAAAAAAAAAGAACGAAAAAAAAAAAAAAATGGAGAATGAATACTCTGACTTCTCATTCCAATAAAGTTCAAGAAGCTTGGTTATATGACTAGTAGGCTAACTACAATGATCTATTGAATTCTTATATTTTCATGGTGTTATTCTTGAATTGAAGTTATTCATAACTATCGAAGATCGTGGAGTGATGATTTCAAGTCCGGATAATGCCTACCGATATTACGGTCTTTCTTGATCGATCGCTTTGCAAAATTATGTTTTTACTTAATGGCTAATTTGTGTTGAGAAGGCTACGAATTTGACTACTTATATTCAAAGTGTTGAGAAAAATATATTCATTGTGTGTTGTGATGTATGAATCCCTCATTATGGTTTTATGTTTTGCTTGAGGACAAGCAAAGTTCAAAGTTGGAGGTGGTTTGATAAGTGTATTTTTATGCATGTTTTATGTGTGTATTTGAGTAGAAATTGAGTTATTTTGTTGTTAGTTTCATTAGTTTTTGATTGTACATTGTTTTATACTCTTTTGTGGGGTGCTTTTATTGGTGTAGGTTGACCATTCGGGGCTAATTTTGGTGAATTTCGGACCATGGATTCATGTCAAAACATGCCGGGAGTTTAAGGATGCAAAAACGCTCGATATTCCAAGCAAAACGCAAAGCGTCATTTGGGCCTTTTTGGTCCAACACGGGCAGGGGGTGTCGTAACACACGTCGTGTTCCTCGGAGCTAAAAATCGAATTTTTTGCGTAAAAACAGCCCCGAACACGGCCTGGCCGTGTCGACAACACGGCCGTGTCATACAACACGGCCTGGCCGTGTTGTACAACACGCCATGTCGCCCATTTTCGATTTTTTTGCAAAGACGGCCGCGGCTGGCCGTCTTTCGACATTCTGGCGTGTCAAGGACCCCTTTTTGCAACTTTTCCATGCGAAAATTATGGAAAACTCACCTACCAAGCCTTTTGACCACTTTTATACACCTTTAACACCCAATTTTTGCTGCAACATGTCCCCATATTCCCTCAATCATCATGTGTATACAATGATTCAACCAACTCAACCATGAATGTGCACACAATGATTCAACTAACAAGCATGGAAATGGGGCATTTGTTAATATGGTATTTCACAAGATGGTGCTTATAAAAGCCAAGAGTTTGAGTTGGAAAATCATTCATGTAATATTCATTCATTGATATACATAGAAATCGATTATAGGGATGAAAGTTCATATTTTGGAGAGGAGAAACTTATATTGTAGTGAGGAAGAGAGTTAGAAGGCTTGGATCACCATGGAGGCGCTAAGGCACAAGGATTGAAGATCGCTCGGAGAAGAAGATGAACTCCACCACTTCATCATCATACTTCCAACAGGGGAGTCTTATGTTGGTTTTGGAAGTTTTAACTTCAAGTATTCATGTTGATTTCGAAAAGAAACTTCTTGTTTAATTGTTGTTTTCATTCTCAAATCCATCATGAGTTAAATCGCTAGTGTTTGAATGTGATGAACCCTAGAACTTATTTGTGATCATTGGTTTGAATGTTTTAATATATTTTCTTATGTTTTTATGCGAGTCACTTATGTTATGCTTGTTTATTCGAATTGGTATATGCGCGATATTGATTTGAAGTTTATTTTTCACCGGGAAATCGAGAGATTCATGGTGAAATAGAACCAACATAAGTGAAAGGAGTTGCATGCAATCCTAGATATAGGGCGACATAAATCTTCCGGATTAGGGTCAAACCTAATATGGGAATTCACAAATCGTTAATGCAATCTTGGGGTTTTAACTAGAAAGAGATTTGATTAATCAACTTGAGGTTAGGAGTTTTTCGCCTTGAGAAAGGGTTTAACTCAATTTAGGAATGCCTACGGTCCATGAAGCATGAAAATATGTTAAGGGATGGTTAAAACTTAAGGGTTATGGTTGTATTTATTTTGGTAAAATCACAAAGACGTTAGAGGGATTCACATTCAAGCACATTTATATCAACATCTTCCAATCCGAGTGTATCGATATCTTTCGTGTTCTTAGTTGCCTCTTCCACTTTTATTTGCTTTTGTTTTATTTTTTATTTTGCAACAAACTATTTGACGAATTTGTAGGCTAGATAATAAAAAGACGGTAATTACTAGTAATCATAGTCCTCGTGGGAATGACACTCGGTACTCAATAATCTATACTATAAAACGATAGGTGCACTTGCTACTACGGTTTTAAAGGTAGCTTTTGAGCCATCAATATCCCTCATGAACTATATCATTTGGAAATTTAAAATTTAAAATATTTAAAATGATCTTAATGTTAAATATTTTCATAATTTATATAAGCTCGACACAAATTTATGTTTTGTCGACCTCGAAATATGTTTGCCGTTTTGAAATGAGAATCGACATGCCCAATTAGGGGTGGTAATGTTTGATACGACACGATAACCCGACCGAAGGTACTAAGAGAAACCCAAACCCAAACACGACTGACACGATGTCACTGATTTATCTAAAACGTAGTTGTTTTATATTTTAATTAATTTTCTATTTATTTTAAACATAACCTAAATTCAAACACGAAGTCAACCTGATGACCCCAATCACTGCCCCTATGTCTGATTAGGTTGCAGGGGTCGAGGGAGCAGTGCCACCTTGTGGGGGCTCGAGGGCAACTAAATTTCTGCCAACGTTTTGAAGAGATATTTCGCTGAAAAAACATGACTCTTTGTCGAAGAGTTATGTTAATTCGAAAAATTGTGTCTCTTTGGAAGAGTCATGAAAATAGTTATATATATGTATAGAGAGAGAGCTCAGGTTGCACATTTGTAATTTACAATAATATTATATATTTTCGTGTTCAAGCATCTTCAGTCAATAAAATTATAGTGTATTTCCAATTTGATCAAAAATTACATTTTGAATCAAATAATTCCATTGTATCTGTGAGAGATTTTCTACAAACCCGATATGTCTTGTAGAACAGAGAAACATCTCTTAAAAGACAATAAATTTCCGTCCCTTGGAATTATTTGGTGTTCAGATCTTCCAGTTTATATTTTCAACACTTATGATTATATTATTTATTAAATAATATAATAGATATAGAGTTTTTCAATTTAATCATGGGCTGCAGAATTGAGCAGTCAAACAGAATTATTCTTTTGAGTTTTGATATTTAAAGAAAAAAACAAAACACATATGAAAAATAATCGATCGACTGACTTTGAAGTTTATTTGAGAACGTTTTTTTTTCTTTTTTTCCCTTTTAGCAGCCTTCGTGGAAAAATATATTTTTTGGCTTATTTATCATGGGAAAAAATCCTTCAAAATTATGGCCATACCTTTTTTCTAATAATACAAGATGTGCGAGTAAAGTACATATAAAAAAAATATTTTGCGACCAGGCCCGACTTATTTTTATATCATTGTTAGATTAACAAAATAAATTACTTCTATAGTAATAACAAAATAAAACTTTTCTTCAAAAAAAAATATTTGCACTGTTTAAATATATGTCATAAATCAAATTCAAGATTTTTAACCAGTTTGAATTTTCTCAATTAGTTATCATATATAAATTTTGATTTTTTTAGAATTTCGAATCTTTTGTCTCAAATTAATTATATAATCATAGAGTATGTGGAAATGTCGAATAATATCAGAGATTAATTAGATGTTCCTCCATCCAAAACTATATTTTCTAATTACTAGAAAAATTATATTTCATTTTTTCATTCATTCATGTTGTCCACATTCACAACGAAACAAAATGAAAAACGACAGTAGTAATAATCACAAAAAAAAAGGTATAAAATAATGGATGTTGGATGCGCACCACATTTTTTTATTTTATTCCTATAGTTTTTAGTTAATAACGGATATATTTGTACATTGAGTCAAAAGAAAAATGGAAAGAATGAATGATATGACTTTGACCATTTTCCTCCATATAAAAAAAAAAAGGGAAAAAATGCAAAATCAGTCCGCATCTGGTTCCAATATTAATCTTGTAACTTTTAAAATTGTGATTTTAGTCCTGTAAATTTTGCTTTTTTGCAATTTTAGTCCCCTAAGTTTTGTATTGTACAATTTTGGTCCAATAAATTTAAAGTTGGTGCAAATTTGGTCATATTGACCATTTTAATACTTTATTTATTCCCAAAAATCCATTAGTAGCAGATTATTCAATATACATAGGATCAAGTAGAAATTGGTATTATAGAAATTGGTATTATAGCCCATGTTTTATTTACTTATGTGTTGAATTTATTTATTATTTATACTATAAATTGTCTAATGATATACGAACTTCAGAATTATGAATTCGAACCAAAATATGAGATACAAGTTCTACAAGTATTATTTTGTAATTATGAAAATACAAAAAAATATAGAAAATTCAGTAAAATTAATTAGTTGACTAATAGGACCAAAATTACCACAACTATAAAGAATAAAATTACAATTGCCAAATCCTAAAAATACAGGAATAAAATTGTTATTTTTACTGATGGGTAAAATTGTGAAATGACTTAAATTGCAATTTCAAAAGTTATAGAACTAATATTGCAACACCGTATACGTACATGACCAATTTTGCAACTTTTCCCTATAAAAAAATTCAATATTTGAAGAAATTTTAAACTAAAATAAGGGATAATTACAAAAAATTTCCTAAAGGTTTGGGGTAATTAGAAAACACTCAAAAGAAGTTTCAAAATTACTAAAAAGAAAACTTTTAAGGTTTGATTTCGTCTTCAATTTTCCCATTTTTTCTCTTCATAAGAAAAAGGCATTCAAAGAGCCCCCCTCACAATTATAAATTAAAAAATTACAGCTAACCTCTTAAAATTAAGACAGAATCAACCAAGGTGTGGTTTTTGTAATTTTGAAACGTTCTCTTGGTTTTTTGAATTACCTCAAACCTCAGGGGAAGTTTTGTAATTATCCCTTAAAATAAAGGCTCATTGAAGAGGTACTAAAACAAGTATAATTTTACCTAGCAAAACATTATCAAGAAGAAACATATTCACTCAATCAAAGCCAGTAGTCCCAAATTTCCCAAGAATCTCATATCTATACACACCAAAATTTATGGATGATACAAAAAGAATAAACTAAGAAATAAATTACATAATAAACAGACCATCAGTTCCCCAACTAAACTATGATACTGAAAAATGATGCAAAATACCAAAAAAAAAAATTGAAACAAAAAAACAGGACATGTGATCTTCAGATTCCAAAGGAGAGTTTATTTCACCGTTGAAACTATCTTTTGTAAATCTGAAATTCTTTCAAATGCTTCTACGACTCATCGTCGTCTATAAATTACGCGTCATCCTCGGTTACCTGCAAATTGTAACCTTGCTTCCTGTCTGCATCATTTTGAAGAATTTATTCAATTGCAAAAGAATTCAAACTTCTAATTCTCCGGAGCAAATTGAACATAGCGAAAAGGCAAAGAGAGCAGAAAACTATTCGGACATTTCAAGTTCATATAACCTGTGGTGAGATATGAACTGTCTTGTTTATGACATCAGATGCATTATTAAATGCGAAAGGCTGGCTATTCATGCATATATAAATTATAAATCAGACGGATGTCATATGTTCGCACGTATTATGTCGTCAAATGAAATATTAGGTTCTAACGTAGCCTTAACATCCTACTCAGAGTTTCTAATTAATTCATGTTGTGCAAGGTACGTCCAAACTTAAATTAAGTATGAAACAGCATGACATCAAATGTGCAAAAATTCGTGAATTTGAATTTTTTTTTTTCGAACAGAATTTTGAGGGTAGTGAGGTGGGCAGTAGGAGTGCAGGGAAATAAATGAAGTTCTAATACATTGGGGGCATTTATCAAAAATACCCCCTGATGGAGGGCGATTTTCCAAATTTCCAAAATTTAAAGCACTCATGCCGTTGCTTTTAGATTCTGATTGAATTGTGCACAATTATAAACAGAAATTATCAAGTGTTTGTAACCAGTGTTCTAAAAACCGCTAGATGCTAGTCGGGTGGCAAGCGAGGCCTAGCGCCTAGGCAGAGCTTGGGTGGGATTAAGCGGGACTTGGGAGGGGTTAAGCGGGACTTAGGCGGGGTTAGGCGGGGATTTTAGAATAATGTTTGTAACACTCCCTAAAACATGTTTATCTAGACCAATTTGAATTCTGGACAATACAAATTAATTTTCTTGTCCAACTATACAAATATCAATCTCAAAATATTCAGAAACAAAGGTAGTTAGCAAAGTACCTTTTTTGAAGCCTTATTGCTCCTATCTTTCTTTTTCTTCCATTCATCACCCAAATCATCTTTCCCATCATCTCCCACATCACTCTCGCCGCCGTTTCCCATTCAGAATCATCGCTCTCTTGGCCACAACTATTTCCAGCAACACCTTCACAGTGTACACCTCCATGTTTAATAGCCGCCTCTCTAAATAACCAAGCGGCACGCATCTGTTTCTTAACGAAACGCTCCGCATACTCGGGACCTTATTTTTCGAAAACCCATCAGGATCTGTCGATTGAGAGCACTCGTTTATGTACAAAATAGCATCTAACAAACTCTCCTTTGCTAATCCGAGCATGTCATAGGCTTGCGCTCGTCTCCACAGGCTTTTGGCGTGACGGTTAATCGGTTTATTAAGACAAAGCGCGCGTGTGGCATCACTTACAGCGGCTAAGGGTTGTTGTAACAAAAGATGACACTGGGCTCGGTTACTGTATAATACGATTCTTTCTTTCTTTGATCTCATTGGGCATAAGGCCAATGCTTCGGAATATTTAGAAGCCGCACCGGAAATATCTTCCGACGAAAACAAAGAATTTCCTTCTAGTTTGACCACTAATGCGGCCGCCTGTTTGATGTGGAGATCCTCTTTCGGCATATTCTTTTCCCATTTTAATCTTTCTCGAGAATCGAGGAGCTCTTCGACCTGATCTTTTACGTGGCTGCTGATTGAGTTACGGCCTGTTCCGGGTGATTGAATATATTCTTGAAGAAAGTTAACAATTGAGTCTCCGAGTTTTTTGTGATCCCCTAATATAGTTACTTCGGCTAGGTCAATTAGTACGGGTAGCGCCTTATCAATTACCTGAAAAATTAGTGCAATTAGGATAAAATAGGTAAAGTGCTTTACTCCATATTCTCACTTTTTTAGAAAAGAATGACATTGGAAATCGCCATAATTACAAAAGGTACCCTTGAGGTTTGACCTAATTACAAAAAACCACAGCTAACTTTCAAAATTACAAAAGTATTCTTGAGGTTTGATTCGGTGTTCAAATTAAGGGGCTAACTGTAATATAATTATAAATATGAAGCAGGGGGTTTAAATGTTTCTTTGCTTATGAAGGGGGTAAATATTAGACAAAATAAAACCTCAGGGGTATTATTTGTAATTTCAAAAGTTAGCTGGGTTTTTTTGTAATTAGGTCAAACCTCAAGGTACTTTTTGTAATTAACCCTAAACCATTTGGTTGATGTGATATGGTTTCATAATGTACTAGAGCAGAGTTGGAAGTCGAGATGGCAACAGAGAAATCGTACATCCAAGAAACTGAAACGTTGTTTCTTTTGGTTCCGTTAACTTATAAGAATAGAAAGAAAATTTATACAAAATTTGTTAATTGATTGTAATTTTTAATTTAGTAAAAATAGTATGTCATATTTTACTAGTTTCAAAAAATAAAGACAATAAATTAGATATTTAAAATAGTAATACATAAACATTTTTCAAACAACCAAATGACAAAACAAAAAGGGAAAAAAAAGTTTCTCAGTAAAAACACAGTTCATTAACAATAGTGATATCGAAAAGACGAAATAAAGAGGATAACATTCAGAGCAAGTGCAAAGAGTAATAGTCGAAAAGGAGCAGTTACCTTATGACAGGTACTCGGATCTTGAAGCAACCAAAGAAGACAGTCGATCGCCATATGTTGCCAGTCATCCGATGACCGCGCTATATTACACAGTGCATCAATAACTCCAGGACAGCTGGCGACCGGACCCCGGCCAAGCTTATGATGACAAATCGTCCGTAACAATCCAATACCAGCTGGCGAACTTTCATTAACAAGTCCTCCCCACATACCGGGAAGCTTTGCCAAAAACTCTGGTTTGCATATAGTCGGAAGAAATTCCGGTTTAAAAGCAAAACAATTAATAAGTTGAAGAGACCAACACTGCAGCTGGCTAGCCCATTCCTCGGCCTTTCTCGACTCCATTTCAACACCGCCCATTCCACGCGTGAGGAGATCACAGTGATAACTAAGCCTCCTGTCGACAAACTGGTAAAAATGAGAGTAAACAATTTCTAGCGAACTCATCGCCAGCTGTATCGACAGTTCCAAGATCTCGCCTTGGCTTGCTAAAGCGGGAAAAGTGCTAGCATACGTAGCTAAGTGACCTAGAGCTCGGACGGCCACTCTCTGCTCGACCCAAGTTAGCCTTCCTCGTAAAAGTTCGACCAATGGTGGGATAACACCGGCGTGCACGGCCATTTCGGCAAATTCTTCCATATTCATAGTGTACGATCCGATTATATGTGCGGCGTAGTAAGGAATGTATATATTTTGGTCGTGCGATAACCAACGGCGATTCTTTAAGCCCTTCCAGATGAGTGCGGCCATGCATTCAAATATCCCGAGCTCGATAAACTCGGGTCGTTAGGATGTGCCATTGCGGTATTCCAAAGACCGCTAATAGGAAGAACCTGGCCGTCATCATCCTGTGAAGGAAGTTCTCGGAAGAATTTTAGTACACTTGCTCTGCGCTTGCTTGGATTTGCTTCCTTCATTACACAGAAGAAGCACCGGGATATGGACAATCGGGGATACTTTGTCCATGCTCATAAGATTAAAACAGTGTTCGAAAAAGTAGTGACTAATTCCTCATCAACGTGTTACCTGAAAAATAAATGCAAGTACTTCATTGTAGGGGTGACAATGAGTGACGCGACACGATAGCACGACACAAACACGACAATTACAAACACGATTACAGAGACAAAATGCACGATAAAGCACGGCCCGATATGACACGATACGAACACGAAATTGAAAATTAATTTAAAATTACAATTATTGTTATATTAAAGTCCAATAACATGGATAACACGAAAACACGAAAACACGATTGTGTGACCACGAACACGACACGATAACACGATTTGCCACCCCTACTTCATTGGAGGATGATTCTTAAACTCGAAATACATTGTACTACACTTTCTCATAAAACAAATACGTAAATAACGAAAATGCCCAAGCACAACATACAAACATGTTATCAAATGTAGACACATATAACGAAAACAGCTTTCAATTGCACTATGTTGTATGTTGGTTGTTTTGTTCTAAGCTTCAAACGAATAACAATTTTTTCAATCAATTTGTGATGCGTCCTTATCGCACAGCATTTAACTTAACTCCAAACAACTGATAATATCGCGATCAATTTCATAGAGGAAAACAGCCAACGGACCTTGTGATCAAGATAATTACTTATCTATATACATTTCATTTTGCGATGCTTCCTTATCGTACACTATTTCACTTAACTAAAGCCATCGTGCAGTTAACTCTACCAAACTACTGAAGAGACCATGGTCAATTTCACAAGGGAAAACAGCCGACTTCCGTTTTGATCAAGAAAATCACTTCTCTAAATATAAATACTCGAAAATTATACATCTAAATAGTTGATCTAGATACAACATAATTGGTAAACATGGACATTGGTATCAGCTCTGAAAATTCACTATGCCGGCCAGGCCCGGATTTGAGCATAGGCCCAGCAAGCAACTGCCTAGGGCCCAAAATATTTAGGGGCCCATAATTTTATTTTTTTTACTCTTTAACTAGCATCCAAAAATTAAAAAAGCCCAACAATGTGAACCATTTGGGCTCAATGCCCCCCATGAAGAAGAAATGAAGACGCAACAACTTTTTTAAAACACAGTTCAACAACTCTCTTAACTCTTATTCTCTTTCGACAGCGTCTTTCCCAAATTTTCAAAAAGTTCCAAGTTTTAAATCCACGGCAACAAAGTGCGGTGGTCAACGGTTGCTTTTTCATTTATATTTTAATTCATGTTATAGAGAAAAAAGTGTGTGTTTCAAATCTATAAATATATAATAAATTAGGCAAAATTAATTATGTTATACAATTTGTATCTTCAATATGTTGGAACTATCCTTAATTAATTTGTTTATGGCTTCTACATTAAATGTGTTGAACTTAATTAGGCCCTTTTAAATTGTTCTATGATAGAGATAGGATTTAAGAATTCCATGTACGTAATTTGAAAATTCCTTGACATTGTATGTATTAGTGATTTTCGTGTGAGAAATTTGTTAATTTGTTAAAACATATGAATAATATGTTATGCTTTGATGATTTTTGCTTTATTTAAATATTATTGTCTTACGACATATTCATATTAGTTTGTGAGTTGATACATTGTTGTTGTCTTATCGGCATATTAATATTAGTTTATTAACTACTATATTATTGTTGTCTTGCCGGCTTATTACTATTTTTAATTAGTCGTATTGCCCGATAAAGTAATTAATCAACCCTCGATTTCGAGTAATATTTTAAAATAAAAAAAGTTGCCACGGGGCCCATTTTTAGATTCTCGCTTAGGGCCCCGTGAATCACAGTCGCCCGATGCCGGCAATCAAATTTTTCTCATCATGCCTAAGTTCCAACATGTAGATTCCGTGTTAAAACGAATAAACGAAACGAAAACAAAAAACAATTTAAATGCCAGAAATTTTTAATATGCCAGAAACTTAAGTTACAAAAGACTGCAACACCTCTACAGACTTGCACTCGAGATCAAATTCAAGTATTTCTATTGTCTCAATCACTAAGTAAAATAACATCCCCAAAAATTAACCAAAAGAAAAACTTGACTAGTTTGAATCATTGTTCTAAAAATCCCCATCTAGCATCGATTAGTCCCCACCGAGGCATTAGGCCCCATATCCGCCTACGTTATTCTTCCAATTAGACCCCGCCTTACTCCCACCGAGATCCCGCTAAACCTGCTTGCAGGCTCCGCGCAGCGCAGGCCTCAATATGCCATCCAACTAGCGTCTAGCGCTTTTTAGAATATTGTTACTCTTTAGACCCCGTCTAACCGCCAAGATCCCGCCTATACGCTAGGCTCTGTCTGCCGTCCCGATTAGCATCTAGCAATTTTTATAACATTGTTAATCTTTAGAACCCGCCTACCCCACCTGAGATCCCGCAGGCGCTAGGCCTCTTTCTAAACACTAAAGATCTGGGTCATTATTTTTTAGAACACTAGTTGGAATCAACGTTTTCAAACTAAACAGACAATAAGCAAATTCGAAATAAATAAAGTAGAAACAACAAAAATTACTGACCCTTTTCACATTGAGATATACCCCCAATTTCCAGAAGGATCTATTGAAGAACAAAAAGAATATTATGAACAAATATGTATAAAAAAAAAATCAGCAAAAACCCAATTCCAAATTCCAACCCAACTACGAACCACTTCATATACTCGTAAGAACTGAAAAATAAAAAACATTATGAAAACAAACCCACCTTGAATTTCAAAAAAAGAAAAAAAAAAAGAACTAAACTAACACAGTAAAAACCAAAACTTGACAAATAAAAACAGAAAAACGTTACCAATAGAGGTAGATTAAACGTACCTTAATATTTGCAAGACGCCGAGTCTTGAAAAGGACAAATTAAACACAATGTCCTTTTCTCCTCTTGGCTTTGGCTGTAGAAAAGCAATTGCTTTATGAACTGATAAATTTGGGTTTCTTTAATTCTTTTCAAGAATTTTTGGGTTTTGTGTTGGGTGAGGATATACAGTCAGTGAAAAATCAAAGATGGGTCAATTTTATTTATTTTTATTTTCTCCATTTGGGGCTGTTTTTTTCCTCGACAGCAAAGTAGCAAAGAAGATCTGGGTGTATCCACAAGTTAATTAGTGGGGACTGGGGTCTCACCATTATCTCGAGTATTATGACTAGTGCTGTCAAACGGACCGGATCGGATCGGTCGAAATTGGGTTGGGAAATAGTGACAGGGTCTCTAGTTTTAGAACCCCAGTCCGGCTCAAAGCATGAAAAAATACTGAAAATCCTGGGCTGGTCTGATTTTGGGTAAGTAGATCTTCCATTGGGTAGGTAAATTTGGATTACTATACCGTTAGATCAACACATACACACACACATCCACATTGGTGTGTGTTAATCCAATGGTATATAACCCACTTGGGTAGCTACCCAAGTGGGTAGCATCGACTAATCCCGATTTTTTAGTTTATTTTTCGAGCCTGGAATATTACAGTCCAGTAAAGATATCGGATTGGCCGGGCCAAAATTGACAGCTCTAATTAGGGCGCGTGAAATTTCATTAATCCTCTTTTATCTTGATCTGCCTTTATTGATTTGAAATAAAACAAATAAAAATATATTTTATTTTTGTTTTATATATATTATTAAATCATATATTACTTTATCTTTTGAAGTTTTTAACTAATTACTTAAATACATGATGAAAACTACAATTAAAAACTTTTATCATATATTCATAGGATACGAACTAACTATAAGATGTGTGAGGTGGTATCACTCTGATTAGGTTATGCTATTTATATCAACTTTTGAGTGGATCACTACAAGTGTTACAAAAAATAATGCTTAAATCAATAAAAGAGCAAGACATAATAAATCAAAGAACTTGATAGCTGATAATTGTTGAATGAATTGTGTACTTTTTGATAATGAGGATGTCTGGTATTCAAGGGCGGAGCCAGGACAATTTAGCAAGGTGGGCCGATACATGAAAATAGGTGGGCCAGATAGAAAATCCAAGAAAAAATAATACAAATTATAATTAAATTTTTGTTTTAAAAATTCTCACTAAAAAAAAAAAAAAAAGGTTAGGTCAGTGCGTGATTTGCCCTGCCTTGTATTCACCATTGATGGTATTTATAAGCAAATAAGTGGATTTTCACTTATTTTTTTGGCCACATGACATGAATAGACCTAATTTAGGTATTATTATACAAAATAGTGATTAATAATTAACTGCCAAGGAATTAAATATATTGGGCATTTATTTGTCTTTATGACCCATAATCTCACATTTTGGGTCTATCTGAATTATAGTCCATTAGTGTGTATAAATTTTTTTACCTCAAAATGTGAAATATTATTCGACATTTCCAATTTTTAATTGAAAACAAAAATACTTTTCCAATTTTGTTTAAAGTTATTTCTCTAATTATTTATATAAAGTTAGAGTCTTACACTATATAATATATAACACGGATCTTAATTAACATAGGTTTTTAAAACGAGTTTATTTTATGAAATCGAACTTTAGTGTAGGTTGTAGCCTAATAAAATAAACAGAAAGACAAAAAGAAAAAAGAAAAAACCAGGTCTTAAATTTGAGATCAATAAAGTATTATTTTGTATTTTACAGTTTTGTTTTTCTGGGTCCCATATCCATCCCCTTCAACGTTTTCTGAGTTAAGTAGGGGACCTTTACCGTTGTAGATCTTCAAGATTTTGAAATTGTAAACTGATGCTTAAATTTTTAGTTATAGCGATTTTGTCATACTATTAACTAATATATATTTGAATCAATGATAAATGAAAAGGAATAATCTATGATAACATATTTGAAATCGACAAAAAATTAGATAATTGTTTAGCGAAACTATATTGGTATTCATTATTTTTAAGAAATTCTTCATATTGTTATGAGCATTTGGATGAAATAATTTGAAATTAAGAAAAATATGAGTGAATGATATTAAATATGTTCATATGAGATGGATTTTAGTGACTCAAAAACCAAATTAGGGGTTAAAGTGTTTAAAAGCCATTATAACATGAAGTTATATTCAAACAAGTTCCACAAATTGAAAAACAAAAGACAATTAATGCAACAATTTCTTTTGTTTCTCAAAAACTAACCCCCCTTACCAACATAAGCCTATTTAATGGAATTTTTACCTAACAATGTACAATAATATTGAAGGTTTATTGATACTTGTGTTTCTTTTGAACCGCACAAATAGAACCTTCCCATAATAGATATTTTCTTTATTCAAATTGTATCCTATATACTTTTCTATTCCTTTTGTTTTCTTTGTCCTTTTTCTGTTCTTACTCTTCATAACCCATCAAACCATCATCGTTTTTCTTTTCTATGTCCTCGTTATTCAATATCAAAGAAAGAGTATTTTGGTACTTCAAAAGGGTTTATCCTGAAGGCGAAACCCCTCATTTGTATCAAAGGTACTTTGGCCAAGTAGATTGTAAATCGAACGATATGCACGAGTGTGATGCTTGCAAGAGAGGGCCAACGAGATACAAATCGAAACAATCATTGCAACCTTGCGGGGGGGAGAGGACCAACGGGACACAAATCAGAAATATCTCTTGTAATATTTCAACAAAGAACTGTCACCACACAGATTGGAACCCGCAACGTCGGAGCCAGAGGCGTAGCCAGCTCGACTGATTACCCCTAGCCCAAACTTTTTTTCCTCCATTTCCCCCTAGCTCAATTATTTTATTCCCCTTAAAAAAAACACATATAATTTTTTTTTCCACAGAAAAAACGAGACAAAAAAAATTAGGGTACGCGGGGGGGCGGGGTGGCCCCCTTAGCTACGCCCCTGGTCGGAACAATATCACCCCAATACTTTGCCACTTACTAACTCGTCCCTAGGGGCAAACCATAGCAGTTTGAAGAGAAAAAAAAAAAAGGCAAATGCCCAAACAAGTCAAAAAAGAAAGAGTATTTTGGCAATCAACTTTCTGTTCAGAAGTAGAACTGTACAAATTTGTACTTTCAAAACAATTGACCTAAATTCAATCTGATAGAGTGTTTGTGTTTTATCCCTATTATAATTCTAAGAAAAGTATATTCTAGCTAGGTCTAACTTCACAATTTGGGCCTTGAAGAGGTTACGAACACAAGAAATGGGTGTCAAATACTAAACAGCATTTGGGCTTACTAAAAAACAGTAATAGGCGTATATGTTGGGTTTTATGTTTTAAAATGTCACGGGTAATATCCATATATTGGGCTTTTTTTGCTTGAATTGACATAAATAGCTACATACTTATGAGAAATTAGCTTATTTTCATCTACAATTCAAAATTTATACCAGTTGAATATGTTTTTCTTCTTCATTTTAATTTTTATTTTCCAAATGCATATGACCAGTTTCTATTTAATTGCAAATATATTCTCTCAATTTTAGAGAATGCAACTCCATTTCATAATCTTAACTTAAAAATATCCCGAGTATATTATATGAACCAAACACACCTTCAAAAAACTCCATTTCGCAATAATTAATTAATACTCTTCATGTTAACAAATTGAATCACTCATTTAGTTTACATATATAATACCCAAACCAGCCCATTTCTAAAAGCAAGTTATTTTTTTTTTTTTTTTTGGAAATAAAATCCTTTGAAAATGAGAAAAACAAGAGAGAAAAGAGAAAAGAAAAAGAAAAAGAAAAAGAGAGATCGAAACCAAATGAGCTACGCAAATCAGAAACCAAAACCCCTTAAAATTTAGAAGACTTTTCTAATAAATAAATGAACTTTGTTATCTGATTTGTAAAACAAATAATAAAAATCGAATTTTTAAAAAGTTCTTCTCAATATCAATATTTGAAGAAATTACTATATTGACCTCGTCAAGGTCAAAATTACCATACTAACATCGCCTTGCTTGAAATTACTGAAACATTCCCAAGATTCACTGCTTTTTACATGTGTCTCGACCCGAACCGAGGGCCCAGGTCAGGACGCCCGCGAACTCTCTGCCGTCGATGGAGCGCCACGTATACGGTGATCCACATTTCACGATGAACAATACTGTAAATACAACATAAAAATCAAGGTAAAAGATAACTTATCATTATTATAAATTACCTCGTTCTTTAGTTTTCTAAGTACCTCAATTATCTGATTTTGATTTGGGCATCGGAGAACCTTAGGTGGGACTATCCCAACTAACTTGACGTGTGATTTGTTTCAAATATTAACATACTTAAACAAGTGGTGTATAATTTGGTCAGCAACTAATTGGCAAATCAAAATGGAGTGCATGAAATTGCGGATTATGTTGATTTGAACTTAGGTCAGCTTCGCTGAAAATAAGGATTAAGAGGACACTCAACAAACCATTACAGAAACTGAGAAACATGGTATGTACATGCTTCCACCTGCCCCATTACATCTAATATAATTAACTAACACAACACATTATAGACAATGTTTTGTAAACATTATTAGGAGGAGGAAGTCTTTTGTGAGACGGTCTCACGGATCTAATCCGTGAGACGGACTCTCTAAGGGCTCTATCTTGAAGCATGAATCATGAAAATAAATTTAAAAATAATAATGAACCATGAAAAAACAAAAATAAACCCTAAAATCATGAACCATGAAGAATAAATCCGAAAAACAAAAATAAACCCAAAAATAAAAAATAAACCCTAAAAAAAACTAAAAATCCTAAAAACCCAAATCAATTAAAAATAAACCCAAGAAACAAAATAAACCTAAAAAATAAATATAAACCCTAAGAAAAATAAAATATGAAAAAAAAAACCTTTAAAACTTTGTGTAAGGGCTCCGTCTCATGAGATCTAAATCAGTGAGACCATCTCACGCAAGTTTTTGCCATAAAAAATATTTGTTTATATAAATTTGATGTGGTGAAAAAAACGAACCAAACTACTTGATTCGATTCGAGATTGATCGTTAAAAACTCATTTGAACTCGATTCGTTAACATAACAAACCAAACTTAAACACATGTTCGACTCGATTAGTAAAAAAAAAAGGAATGAAATATGTTGAAAAATATCAAACTGCTTTCGAGTTCAATTCGTACTTCGGTTCGACTAAAGCTCGTTTGAGCCCGATTCAATTAATAATCAAATCAATCTCAACAACAATTTTTAAAACTTGATTAAAATTCAAACAAGTTCAAATAGTATTATGTTCAAATTTCAACTCAACCCATTTAGCCTAATTAGTGTGCTCTATAAAAAGCCACTAAAATTGCCCACTTATTTGGTCAAGAATTAGAAGAGCAATAACCATAGAAATGGAAAAAATTCCTCCGATCATTAGAAACCCAGTTGGGAAGAGAAGCTCCACCAGATATCTCGGCGTACGCCGCCGTCCGTGGGGGCGGTACGCGGCGGAGATAAGAAACCCACACACCAAAGAGAGGCATTGGCTAGGCACTTTCAACACGGCCGAGGAAGCTGCATTGGCCTATGATCTTTCATCCATATCCTTTAGCGGCGTCGGAAAAGCTCGAACCAATTTTATCTATCCATTTTTGGGTTCTCCGGCGCCGCCATTGCCGCCACCGCCGATTCCGGCGGCCGTGGAAGAAAGTGGCCGGAATTTTAAGAAGGGTTCCATGGGAGAAGATGATGATGATGATGAGTCGGTTTTTATTGCTTCTATTTTGCAAAGCTTTAGTCAATCAAATGGGCTGGAAAATTTTGAGTTTTTCGAGATTTAGTCATTTAAGTAGTTATTTTTAAAATTTAGTTCGATATCTTTTAAAAATTTGGACATTTATTTCTATTTTGATCGAATTGTCTAATTTTATTAGAAAATGGTAACAATGATTTGCTAAGTGCAAACATGTATAATAATTGAGGATTTTAGTGATTTGGTATAAAAATCGCCTAAAAAGTAAAGTACCAAATTTTTATGTCAGAATTTGGGGATTTGATGTCAATTTTTACGTCAAATCACCAAAATCTCTAAATTTCGAGACA
Source organism: Rehmannia glutinosa (assembly GCA_016081115.2). Taxonomy (NCBI): domain Eukaryota; kingdom Viridiplantae; phylum Streptophyta; class Magnoliopsida; order Lamiales; family Orobanchaceae; genus Rehmannia; species Rehmannia glutinosa. The sequence goes on from JABTTQ020001566.1 coordinate 318,976, forward strand.
CGTTACGCCCATTAATCCTAGTTAATTAGCAATTACGGTAAAAATTACACAATTTCGACTAAAGTGAGACTAAATGTCAAATTTATTTTAATAATAGTAGACCAAAATTTAAAAACAACTATTTAGATAACTAAAATTTCAATTGTAGTCGATACACAAGACTGAAAACCTTTTTTCTTGCATTGTTTGATTAGTTAACGAGGTTAGAAATTGTATTTCATTGAAATTTTGTTAATCGAAACTTGTTCGAAACAACATTCAGATAACAATGTCAGAAAATTTGGAAAAATTAGTGGAAGCATAAAAATATCCGAAAATTTTTTTTTTTTTTTTTTTTTTTGGAAAAAGCCCGAAGGATTAAATATGTTTTTTATTTGTAATGTTGGATAATTGTGTCATTAACCATATAGCTTTGGTCTAACCAATTGAGCCCAATATGTCTTATGCCAACAAAACACTGCCATACTGGATCTTGCCCACAAGTTTCTAATGGGCTCAGTCGCTCAGACACATGTAATTAATATATTTTTGGCCTTTCAAGCCTGATTTGGACCATTTGGTTTGAATAAGGAAAAAATGTCATATTTTACTTGATATCTGGTTATTGTATACCTCCCCAAGAATCGATCTCATGTAAATCGTGAGAAATCTTGTGATAATTTCTTAAGCCTTTAATATCTTTAACTATCACGTATAAAGAGTCGTCCCTCAAGTGATTGCTCCATGTCGGATCCCCTTTGTCTATCCGCAGATTCCCACGAGTTTCAGTCTCCCACACATCGTCCCTCAAGTGATTGCTCCATGTCGGATCTCCTCTATCTACCCGCAGGTTCCCACGAGTTTCAGCCTCTCATATTATCGCTTGAAGCCTCCATATTAATTGTACTATCATCGTGCTCCGTGGGACTCGAATACTTTATCTCTCTAAAGAGAGGCCAAGAGTTACTTTGAAATGTAATATGCTTATTTATTCCTCGTATATACCTTCAATTTTTGGCTAAAATTACTCTATGTGGTTTTGTAGATTATTGGTGAAATTGTGGATTCATGGAGTCGGATTCACATAACTACGAGTTTTAAAATATAGAAATCACATAAAATATAATTTTATTTGATACTAAATTTTAGTTGTATCAAACTATCAATCATAATAAATGATGCAATATATACACCATTTTTCAAAATATATCATGCTGGGGGTATTTCTCTTTCTTTTTTTAAGAAAAGAAAAGTATTTTTATTAATTAATTCAAATTAGCAATACATCTATAGAAGACAAACAAACCTTTTAAACACCCTAAAACATGAAACTATGAAAAATTCATAGCACCTAGCCAGGTTAATAATAAAGATCGGCTTAAGATCTACAACTTTGGAAAATGTATAAAGTCTAGAATACCCATGATTCCAGATATGCTACATGTTGTAGACTACAATTTGATTTATCTATGTCGGTCGAAAAACTTGCATGTCCGAATCATCCAATAAAAAAAATCGCATCAAGATGGCGACAAATCCAACGCCGCACGGATGCACCAGGGCGAAATCACAAACAAGAAAAGTAACAAATAACCCGGATATGAAAAATCACTTATTTAGAAAATAAATTGATAAAAGATGCGGATGGAGTGATTTAAGACAAAAATTAGCCAAAAATCACACTTAACAATGAAGGACAAAAAAGAGACGCAAAACAAAGAGAGTTTGAGAGGAAACGATGCTAGGGTATGTGGAGATGATTTCAAAGTTAATAAAGTGTAATCATTAAAATCAATGTAAGTTATTTTCTTGTGAAGAGGTAATTGGGCGGCGTAAAAATATTTCTTGAAAGTGAAAATTTGATTTTAAAAATTCCTTATAATAACCCCACAATCAAACAATATCTTAAAAAGGAAAATTATAAATGAAATTCTAGCAAATTCTTTAAGGCCTAACTACTCCTCGTATATGTAATTCTAACCAAAAAAAGTTGAACGAATAAATGGCATAAGCAAAAACCAAAATCTTACTAATTAATTCATTAATTAAGCATTAGTCACTTCACTAACATAAAGGTATTAGCAGGGACGGGCGCATGAATTAATACTTAGAGAGGCAAAATCAAATTCAATATAAATAAAAAAAAAAAGCATACAAGTTTTTATAACTAAATCACATGGAAATGGGGAGGGGCAAAATATTTTGATTTATATTTATATATAATATATTGATTTATTAAATAATAATATAATATATTATAGTAGTTTAATCGCAATGTGAGGGAGGCGGTGGCCACTACTAGACACCCCCCCCTCATCAATCCCTGGATATTAGTCAACAACTAGTCATCCATTTTCTTAAGTTGAGTTTGGACCATGAAAATATGTGCAATATGATATGTTACTTTGACGCTATAGCTGCAATCGGGCCGAGCTAAGTTTTTGAGAGAGTGAGTTTGGCTTTCTTATTATCGAATCGAGTTCGAGCTTAATATATATCGGATATATTGATGGTTCACGAGTTTTTTCGAGGTTAATTGAGTCTAAATTAACGAACTTAGTAAACATCAAATATAAATTAGATTATTTTTCAGTTTATTACAAAAAAAAATTATATATTTCTAAAATGCATAATATATATTTACTAAAACCTATGATTTTTTAGTCAAACAAATAAGTTTATTTAAATATTTCTATATCTATCTTAAGTAAACGTATAAAAATTAAAATTAAAGTCAAACTATTAGTTTAGACAATTCGAGCTAGCTCACGAGCTTATTACCAAGCATGCATATGAGTTAAAGAGTAGTATATTTCGGTTCAAACGAACTTTTATCGAGTCTAGCTCCAAATAAATGAATAGCTCATTAAATTTATCAAATATAAAATAAAATATGAACTTAAATTTATAAACTTAAAACATGCATCGTGATACTTGTATTGGTTGGTGTTTCTCATCAATAAATTTCAATTTTCCTGTGAAAAAAAAGAAAAGAAAGAAACTTAAAACATTCATAATTCATTCAAACACATTTTCCACTCACTAGTAGACTCTATAGACTATGAATACATACATATGAGAGAGAGAGAGAGAGAGAGAGAGAGAGAGAGAGAGAGAGAGAGAGAGAGAGAGAGAGAGAGAGAGAGAGAGAGAGAGAGAGAGAGCAAATACATGATAAATACAGCAAGAAAATATCGTAGAAAAGGATAATTACAAAAACTACCCCTGAATTTACATTAATTACAAAAAAAATCCAAAAATATTTGAAAATTATAAAAAAGAAAATCCCTTTTGATTTGATTCTGTGTTAACTGTAACGGATAATTGTAATATTTCACAAATGTAAGGAGGTGTTTGAAATTTGAATCAAACCTCCTGAGATTTTTTGTAATTTTCAAAAATATGTGGGTTATTTTGTAATTAACACAAAATCAGGGGTAGTTTTTATAATTATCGAAAACTGAAAATTCAAGTGCCGTAGGTGTTTGTCTTGGCGCCTTCCCCATCACTTATAGTCGGCTGCGACGGCTTGTGTCCCAGCGTATTTCCCGGCGGATTTGCGGCGGATGACGGCGGCGGCTGATCTGGCGATGCATAAAAAAGGAAGATTTGGGGCTGATGAGATTCCAAGCCAAAACACTTGAGCACAGCCCTTTTCATTTCTTGAAAACAATTGCACAGCCCTGTTGTCTCCATTTTTTTTTCTTTCTTTTTTTTTTTTTTTCTAATTGATCCCCTTAACTCTTTAATGTTTGGTGGTTGGAGTGAGCTTAAATAGATTCAGACTTGTTTGGATTTTTGTCGAGTTTCAAGAATTGTGTATAAATTTAGTTTGATTATTAATTGAATTACGCGAGCGAATTTTTAGTCAAATCAGACGCTTGAATAGTTTGACTTTTACGCGCATATATTATTGTTTTTTATTAATCGAATCGAGTTAGAGTCGAGCTTTATATTTTTTCAGACAAATAAATATAATCAAGTTTGGTTTGTTATGTTAACAAACCGATCTCAAACGAATTTTTGGCGATCGATCTCGAGTCGAGTATCGAGTTGTTTGATTTGACTTTCACCCCCTAAAGTCGTGAAGGGATATAAAATTTTGTTGGAAATTTTTTCGTAAGTGAATGGAAATGAGATTTTTTGAAAAAAAAAATACTATTAACTCACTTTTACTTTTTCTTCTACCAATAACAACTATTTATCTTTTTTAAAAAAATAAAAAAGATTAAATCACCAATCATTATTACATATTTTTACACAAATTCTACTATTCACCCACACACATATTTTCAACTATTAATCATATTTAATCATCATTTCTCTATTTTTATATCAAATCAACTTTTCAACATTAAATTTTCATCTCATATTAAATCATAATTCCAAAATTATTTTTTTTTTCTTTCAATTTCTTTTTTCATCACTATTTTCTAATGAAAAAAAAATCCCTAACGAAAGCATATTCAATCGCAACGTAAGGCCTTGTTTGTTTATGTTTCCAAGGCCTCATTTCCAATTTTCAACTATTCATAGAAATGAAATCATGTTTGTTTCTAAAATTTCTAATGGAAATCATCATTTTCACTTTCCACTTTTCACATAAAACATCATCACAAACCTACAATTTCAATTCTCAACCCTATACACTACCCTACATCACTTATCAATCACTATTCTTATTTTTTAATCCAATTATATATGTGGGACTCTCTATTACCAACTTTATCTACTTAAAATACTACTATATATATATATATAATGGAACCCACTAGCCTACAATCTTACAAATATAATATTATATATTCAATTAAAATATTCATCCACTATCAATTTTTCAAATTATTATATACATAAAATATTATTTCAAAACTACTTAACCAAACATAATCTCATTCCAAACATACATAAAACTCATTCTCATTCACTCATCCAAACATAATTCCAATTTTCACACGAAAACCAATAAATTCTGAAAATTCATTTTCCAACCCTAAAAATTAGAAATAGTCCATGGAAACATAACCATACAAGGCCTAACTTTCTCGCACGAGTTTTTTTTCAGAAAAATAATGATAAATTGTATAGATGTATAAGTCACGGTAAAATGACATAGATAACTAATTATTTCAATAAGACATAATTGTCTATGGATAAAATGACACAAAATTAGATAAATGGTCACATTTGTATCATGATCCAAACCTATTTTTTGTATCATTGATTTTTTTTTTGGTGAGTTGATTGATTAAAAATACATTAGTTAAAAGAGATATATCTGTCTCTTTCTTCTCACAAAACCCTAGCCGCTTTGCTCCTCCATCTTCTTTCTCTTTCTTCCTTCGTCCTCCATAAGAGGCAAGTGATTTTCATTGCTATATATTAATCTCAATAAATTATCCCCAATATGTGGTGAGTTTGTCCCATATGGAGGATTTTGTTGAGAATACCATATGAGCCAAAATTACCCGATGATGACGTGATAAAGCGAAATCAATTTAAATTTTGTCCGGCGTCCGTTGCAAATCAATTTATTTATGTTAAAAAAATTCTCTTAGAATCGTATATGTTTATAGTTTTGCTTACAACTGTTTTCCACTCGTTGTTAATCGGTTATAAGTTTCTTTTAATGAATGGAATGTCTTGATTCTAGGGATCTTATAAAGAAAATTAGATTTGTTTATGTTTAAAAAAAAAATTATCTTAGAACTGAACATATATGTTTATAGTCTTGTAGGGAGAAACGTCAGGTAAAACTTAATTCGAGGGAGCAAAACAAAAAACTACTAAAAACAAATAAAAACTCAAGAACTCCAATTAAACCACCTCCGAAAGGAGGTAATCAAGGAGTTATAAATTTCTTTTAATGAATGAAATTGTCATTGAAGGCACCAAAATAGCAGATGCATAAAACACTTATAAAGAAAATGTAGGATATTCAGTAATATAACAATTTTGTCTAATCCTTTTTTTTTCATCCTTGTCTTATCACACCTGCTCTCCAAATTATTATGAATAAATTATCCCTGACTAAGATTCTCACATTATAAAATATACACACACCCCTCGTACAGTCGTACTACATAATTAATGTGGAATTTTATTATATTAATGTATTTAATTATTTTGCAAGAACAAGTACCGAATCCACTTAAAGACGGCCAGGGAGGGAAAATAATTTTCTACTTTATCGTTTTCAAATTTTTGGTTTTTTTGGTCATGATATTGACATTATAATGTAAAGATAGGTTTTCTTAGTAAATAACTCTTGATCATATCATTATTGTTGTCGTCTTCAAACTTGGAGCTACATTTAATTTTGTATACTATAATATAAATATAGTTATTCGTTGGCATGGAGAATTATTTCCTTGTATAAGTTGTGATCATTAAAGGTTATAGAATTTGTTAAGTTTGTAAAGTTATTTCTTACTTTAAGATTTACTTTTACTAAATAAAGTTTTGGAGCTTTTTGGATGAATTAATGATTGATATATGTGATGTTTGTGTAGATGGCTGTATAATTCCATTTTATCAAACTACATATAAATTATTTTTCTAAGTTTTAAGATAATCGAATCAAAAGCTCAGTTCAGTCATCGTGCGCCATCCAAGATTTTAGGAGCGCTTTTTTACATTTTTAAGGTTTTTGGCCCTAGGCGCTGTCCTCCCAATTCCTGGGTGGGTATTAAAGTGGGCAAAATTAGCTAGGCCCGAGCCGGCCAAACAAGTCAGCACGCATATAAACTCGGGTTGGGTTTCAATTTTTACCGAAAGTGACCATATCTACTTTGGTCCAACTCAAATGGCCGATAAAAAAATACTGGCGTGATGAGTTGGACTTAATTACAAAAAATGTGGTCCAACGAAATTTTGGTTCGATTATCACTTGGCCTGTTGGGCTAGGGCTGGACTAGTCCAGCCCACTACCAACTCTAGTATTGGGTAACAGGGTAAGTCAATGATTTTGGGATGAAAAAATAAAAACAAAAAATTGCAAAATAAAAGTTCAAAAAATCAGATACTCCTTTTTCTAAAATTTGCCACATGCCTTAATCATTAACTTTGAGGACTAGTCAACAAATTGTTTCTCTTCGAAACACCACAATCCACGTGGATGACGCCACCGGCCCACCCCAATCCAAATTGCTCAATTACACATATTGGGCTTGAAGAAAGCCCAAAACCTAAGTTGAATTTATTGGGTATTGCCCATATTAATTGTCATTTAACCCAACTAGATTGTTCAATAATTAATTGTTCGACATAATTCCAATTTATTGATCACCGCCTAAATCAATTAAAATGTTTAGTAAATATATATAATATATATATATTTATATGATTTGATTTACGATTCATTTAAGCCAAGATGTAGACAGAAGAAATGGAGTAGATTAGGTCATGGTGGGCGTTAGAAAAAAGTAATCTAGGTTTCATTAAAACCAAGATGTAGGTCATAATTATTTCTAGCTCTCTTTCTCTCTCTAAAACTTCTTTTTAATAGTTATTATTTGTCAAGAACTTTTATGAAACTAAGAGGACTTCACCAAACTATGATTGTGAGAACTCAATATTAATTTCATTATAAGATTTCAATGAGAAAAATAAAAAGAAACAAATAAAACTCTACATATATCCTATCATATTTTTCTTTCAAATAAAATACATATAATCGCCGATTTTTTGAATTTGTTTATATACAACGAAAACACACAACAAATACAGTCACACTACATTTTCTTTTGGGTTTTTCTTCAAACCAGAACCGTCGTAATATCTTTTAATAAATTATTCATTGTAAACTTGCCAAAATCAACTTGGGAATCAGATAATGATCTATTGGTTAAAATCTTCAAGCCCATACAAATGTATGAGGTTTGATTGTCATCATTCGCCCCCTTTCTAAGATATGTAATTAAAAAATAAATGCCAAAACCAACTCCAAAATGAAGTGATTTAGATAGTTGTAGCACCTTTCATAATCATTCACAAAATCAATAAAATAAATAAACATAAATAAGTGTTTAGAAAAAAAAGAGTAAAGAGAGAGAATCAATGCCATGGTGAATTGGTTTATCATTTGGGCTATGGTATCACCTAATCCATCAAAAGCCAAAAACCAAAACAAACCAAACTCCAAACAAAACACACAAAAAGCCAAATGCAAAAAGGACAATGCTAATGTCCCCAAGCACTCTAAAACGTTGACTACCAAAGGGTTTGTTTGGACAATTTTATGCAACCCATATTCCAATGATAATATTTCTATCCTTTTTTCCCTCCACTCATGAAAGCTTATTGTGTCCGAATCTAACATTTTTATGACAAAGACCAACACAAAATATTTTCTGACTCGTTACTTGAAACTTGAAAGTATTTTTGGCCCTTTCTTCATTTACAAATAAAGAGAATATATATAGCCATCAACTTAACAACTCTTATTGTAAAAGTTATTGCAACTACAAAGCATCGAATTTAGATTATTCGTACTATTCAATGACCAAATTCGTAATGAAAATCTTATAAAGTGGTTGAGTCGAGGGAAAAAAAATTGTCTTCTAAAAAAAAAAAGTAAAATTGTGTTGATTTTGTATTTAGTGGTTTAAATACAAAAATATGAAGTTTTTAAGTGAAATTGATTATTGTAGAAATGAATGAATTTGACTGTAGCCATGTGGTCAAAGGGCGTGTCATTGGGCAAGTCTTGGCTTCTCTCCCCAAAAGCATGTTTTTTTTTTTTCTACCGACTTACAAAGAAAATATTTTGTTGCGAATGAACAAGATATTGAGGAATCGAATCTCATTCCCCTCCCCTCTCGTGACATCCAACTTTCTCTTTCCCTTTAGAAAATAGAAGTGAAATTTCAAATGATGAAACTAGTTGAGGTTAAAGTTTTTGGTGAAAGAACAATTTCAAATGATTTATTAATAAATGTACCATTACGAAAAAAAATTAATATGTTGTCGATGCTAATAATAATTAGGCAGCTCACTCCGAGTTAAAGTAATCCAAACTAAATTATCTGATTTTGGTCTAAAGTCCAATTCACATGTTGGTAATCGGACGGCAAAATGCAAACACGATTAGAAGAGCGCGAGGTTATCCCGAGAAAGCCCATATGATGCTTAAGTCAACAATATTAGGAGAAAAATCCAAAGCGTTAGGGATTTAACAGTTAAAATATACTTAATGAGTAAAAATTAGAGATCATCTATTTTATACATGGAATTGGGGGCTGCAACCTACATGGACCTCGTGTAATGAGTTTGACATCAATGTATTAAAATAACTTTTATTTATTCACAAAAATATCAGAAGAACTTCTACAGAGTAAGGATTAGAAATTTAGAACTGATAATGGGTTCGGGCCAAGTTAAAATTCGTGTCGAGTAAAATTCCATCTACATTTCTTGTGGCCCAACCCAACATATGTATTTTAAATCGGGCTTCGGGCCACTTGGGTCGGGGCAAAGGAGTCCTATTCTTGTTCGTGCCACTAAAAACTAAAGTCGCTTTATATGCGGGTTGGTTGGATGCAGACTAATTCTCGGGCGGACCAATTTTCTGGTTCTAAGTAAGAGAGCACTTCAACCCTTATATTTAGATTCTAGTTAAACAAAATAGATATAGAATTAAAACTTAACATTAAAAAATACAATTTCCAGTAAAAAAAACTGATAATCATTTTAGAGCATCTCCAACCCATGACACCAAATTTGGTGTGAAAATCACACCAAATTTGGTGTTTTAGTGTAATTTTTCAAAAACCATCTCCAACCCACTACACTAAATCTTACACAAAATGAGTATTTTAATATTTTCTTTTCATTTTGGAATAATAAATTTATTTGTTTATCCAATTGTTTCTTTTGCTTATATTTTATTACAATTAATGTAACTAAATAAAAACTTATATTTAACTAATATTGCATTAATTAATTATATTTTAAGTTTAGTTTATAATAATTTATTGGTAAATATTAACAATTGTTAGTTATTATAATTGTTCATCCAAAATAATAACTATATACAAAATCTAAATAACTAAAACCATGTTATAAATGAATTATATATCAAATATAAGATACAATAGGAATTAAAAGTTTGAAGTAGAAGAAATTGGAGGGCAAATAGGGCTTTTTTAACAGAATATTGTGTTTTTTTTTTCGAGTTATACAAATGAATCGAAAAAAAATGAGTTAATATTTTAGACAAAAACGGTGTGCCCATCACCGTTTTTAACTAAAATCGGCCATAACATGACCATTTTTATTAAAGTTTTTTTTTTAAATTTTTTCTAATTAAAAACGGCCATAACATGAACGTTTTTATGAAAGTTTTTTTTTTAAAAAAAAAATTCTAATAAAAAACGGCCACCACATGGCCGTTTTTGTTAAAAACGTTTTTTTATTAAATTTATTTCTAATTAAAAATGATTAGTCATTAATTAATAACATAATCATTTGATATATTAACATATAATAATACTAAAATCCTATTATACTATATTATTAGATACACAATTTATATATATACTAAATAATTATTATATATACTAAATAATTAAATAATTTTATAAATATATTTGTTATATTTATATATTATTTTTTATTTGCAATGTTTACATAATATTCATTGTTCTAAAAATCTCCGTCTAACTTCGATTAGTTCTCGTCTAGGCACTAGACTCCCCTTATTCACATAGTTTTTTTCCACAAATTATAAGTGGAATATTTGGCTTATTACCACTATTATATATTATAATATAAAATAATAATATATATTATTATCAATGTTCTAAAAAGCGCTAAATGCTAGTTGGGTAAGCGCTAATCAGAAAAAAAACCTAGTCGTATAAGGAGAATCTAGCGCCTAGGCGGACTAATAGGAGTTAAGCGGGGATTTTTAGAATAATGAATATTTAGTATATATATATATAATTATTTAGTATATATATTAATTATGTATCTAATAATATAGTATAATAGAATTTTAGTATTATTATATGTTAAGCGGGGATTTTTATGTTATTAATTAAGGACTAATCATTTTTAATTAGAAATAAATTAAATAAAATTTTTTCAACAAAAAGTTTTTATTAGAATTTTTTTTTAATTTTTTTTTTAATAAAAACGGTCATGTTATGGCCGTTTTTAATTAGAAATTTTTTTTAAAAAAAACTTTAATAAAAACGGTCATGTTATGGCCGATTTTAGTTAAAAACGGTGATGATGGGCACACCGTTTTTGTCTAAAATATTAACTCATTTTTTTTTCGGTTCATTTGTATAACTCAAAAAAAAAAAAAAAAACATAATATTCTATTAAATAAGCCGGGCAAATAGGAGTATTTGCATTACACCAAATTTGGTGTAATGAGTGTAACACTATTCATTACACCAAATTTGGTGTAATGTTTAGAAGTTGGTTGGAGGAATTTTGTACATATTACTAAAGAATTTTTTTTTTTAATTTTAGGAAAAATTCCTGAAAACGGAATATTGACTAGGATTTGACAAATTGTTCATTTTGGACACTTCCACGACAGGGTGTTGGGGATATTCATGGTCCTCGAACGGGCCAACGGGGTTATGCTTCTATTGTCCTATCACTTTCCACGCCTTATATTTCTGGATATCACTTTGTAAATGCAATTAATATTAACAGGTCACTTTCTCTGTTTGGGGAAATATTTTTGTCCAACATTGTTCCCCACATAAATTATAGGGATAATTACAAAAACACCCCTAGGGTTCGGGATAATTACAAAAACCCAACGTTTTGAAAATTTCAAAAGAAAAACCTCGGGTTTGATCAGAACTACATTTATCCCTTCATAAAAAGAATATTTCAATCCCTCATCTAATATAGAAATATTACAATTACTACCCTTAAATTTAAAACATAATCAAACTTGAGGGGTTTTTTGTAATTTTAAAATATATATTTTTTTTTGTAATTAGCCCAAACCTCAGGGGGCCTTTTGTAATTATCCCTACATTATACATATATTGTGGTAAAGCTACGTTTTTATTTTTATTTAATGTGTCTTTTGCACCTGCACGTGAACATATATTTTTGTGATATTGAATTTAAGTATTGTTATGGGTGATTGTGATTAAAAAAAAAGATCCATTATCGCACAAAGAATACCTATAATATATACAAAATATATTTAAATAATATAATCACAATTAGTCAATTAGTAAGAAGAAAAAGACCATTTTAGAGTAACCAAAAAGACTCTAAAAAATAAAAGCCATTTATTCTACGTTGTGTACTAGGGCAAAAATATGATTGAAACTCGACACATTTTTTTTTCTAATGAACGTGTGCAAACAATAATAGTAGTAATACTTTTGTTGCTAGCATTTTGTAATATAATTCTAAAGCATAGTCTAGTTTAAGAAATATGTGAAAGAATCGAACTTGTCTTTAAACCTTAATCATGAAGATAACATATTCATAAAAAGGCAAAAACATGATATTATGTTAGCAATCACAAGAAATATGTCTTAAGGCGAAAACATGATAGTATTTTGTTAGCAATCACAAAAAATGTCTACAACAAATATTGTATTATTCATAAATAACCATTCTAAATCTAGATAAACTTTTAACTTTATTTTTGTATATTCTTACTAAAACAACCAATGATTCGCTTTGTATCACTAATTGATAATCCATTAACCTCTTTTAGACGATCTCTTTGTATTTTCTTATTTTTTTTTAAATTATTAAATTTTATTTTTTAATAAATCGGCGAGAAGTGGGAAGTCCTTGAGCCAACCGAGCCCGCAATTAACAAAGGATCAAGTCACCAATCGAAGCATCGCCGCCACCTTGACCAAGGGTCTTGTGAACATAGTTTAGTAAAAACGAGTTGGGAGGTCAACGACGATCGATATGAAGTGTTATTGGTAGACAAACCTGTCATCTGTTAGGGCCATGCCAAGACAACACAACAAATAATAATATATTGCTGTCAACAATACAAACCATGCAAGACTAGAGGATAACAAGTGTCTCATTATCAATGTGGACTTAATAATTACTACATAAATACTTCCAGTTGGCAACGGACATGGATTCTAGGCTTCTAGCTCGGTTCCTTATCAATAAAAAACTCTATAAATTCCCGTTCTAGTTTACTTTAAATTATTTTTTTATATTATCCCCATCCTAGTCACCCTACACATGTTGTTGACCAAAAGGTGCATCAACATTTATGATGAAATAAAAAATAATAATTTCATCATAGTTTAAAAGACTAATATGATATTATTTTTCAAAAAATAAAAAAGACAATAGATAATGTGATTATGGCAAAATTAAAAACAGAAAAAGAAAAATAAAGGAATATAAATAAACTCAAAAGTGTAGGCTGTGACAGTCACAGTTGTGAGCGCGAAGCCGTTTTGAGGTTGAGGCTACGGGCAGCCCGGGTAGCCCCTGCACCGTTCGGGCAGCTCTCGAAAGAACTAATCACAGCGCAAAAACACGCCCAAAAAGAAAAAAACCCGATAATTATCCCACACACACTCCACATTTCTCTCTGCACACACAGAGAGAGAGAGAGAGAGAGAGAGAGAGCTAAAAAGAGCCATTAAAAGTGGCGAAGAAAAGATACTCCTTACAAAACTCCCCAAGTACTGATTTTTTTACACGTTTTTTAAAAAGTAGCAGGAATCCCATTTCAGTTTTTTTTTTTTTTTTTCGGATTTTTGGGTGATGGGATCAGTGTCTTGATGTGCAGAAAGTTTGGAGTTGTTGGGACTAAATGAGGGATTTTATCGTCTGGGTTTTGTGGGTTTTCTCTTTAAATGCTGTGTCTTCACTTGTTCGGATCTGAGGCATTAGCTCATGAGCTGGTGAAATTATCATCTAATTTATACTTACATATTAATTTTGTATGTGGGAATGGAGAAGTGGATGGAAAGAGTGGGCATGGTGTGGTTGATCTTGGTTCTGCATCCTCTGAGGTGTATTTATGCTAATATGGAAGGTTTGTAGTTCTTGATACTAATCTGTCTGATTTTTTTTTTTTTAAATTTTTTTATTGTGGGAGTTTATATTTTGATGTGTTTAGATTTTGACTTTTTTGGGGGGTTTATAATTTTTTGAGAAACTTTATTTGGAAATTGAAGCTTATATGCTCATATATATGGAAGATTTTGTACTGAGTTTTGTATTATTAATTATGTCTACTTTTGACATATACTTTGGAAAGTTCAGTGTTAGGTATTTTATTGGAATCTTTGAAGTGGTAATGATAAATGCCATTATGGATTATTGTTCTCCTTCTTAGAACATTATAATGCTCTTTTGGCATGATTGTGTGTGTGTGCTTCCTTTCACTCAATGTGTTATCACACACTATTGATAATATCTAGTTCGAGAATTATTGATTAAGTTCCTTTAAATATCCAGATTTTTGATCTTGATTGCTATTTTTAGTAGTATAGTCATTCTTGTCAAACTCGGGTATATAAGTCTAGCACAAAGGATGGAACTAGTTTTGAATGTAGTACGACATTTACCTCGTAGCATTTGGGATCAAGGAATGCAGTACTGTTTTTGAGTTTTCTCTTGTGGTAACTCGATTTGCTTTGATACGAGCTTGTAGCTCACGTGGTATCGCTTACCCTTTGTACGGGTGTTGATCAGGTTTCGAACCCTGTATCTTTCAGTTTCTTTGAAGTTTATCCCCTTCCCTCCAACCACTACTCCCAACTTATTGAAAAAAACTTGATTTGCTTTGATGCCATTGAGGGACGATAAGGCTCTATCAAAGTATATGGACATAATTTTTCTTTTATGGCAGCATTATTACTCGTGGCATCTGAATTTCCAGTGGTTTTGTTTGGATAGGTGATGCTTTACATAGCCTTAGGACAAACTTACAGGATCCTAACAATGTTCTACAAAGCTGGGACCCTACCCTTGTCAACCCCTGTACATGGTTCCATGTCACCTGCAACAACGATAACAGTGTAATAAGAGTGTAAGAATATACGATTCTCTTCCCATTTTCATGTTCGGTCCCATTTCCTTAGGTTGGTTCGTTAATTTGCTAAATAAACTGCTAATCTAATCTGTTTTCATCAATTTCTGTTGTCAGTGATCTTGGGAATGCTGCTTTATCTGGTCAATTGGTCCCGCAGCTTGGGCTGTTGAAGAATTTGCAGTATCTGTGCGTCTTGATTGTATTGTTTGCAACTATTGTTTGCTGATTAAAATATCAGTTTTTCTGTGATTGGTTTTGGATGAAAGTAGCAAAAGTTAAAATGAATGAATTTAGTGAAATGCAAAAGTATTGCTTGAAGTAATTTTGATATCATTGGTTTGCCATCATATTTTGAGAGCATTAATTAATGTTTTCTCCATGATGGCTGCATATACCCAATTTCATAAAATAATGGGCCAGTAGGTTTCTGGGGAATGTGTAGTAAGGAAAACGATTTAACTCTGCATGGTTTTTCAGGAGGCTTTTTGAGGGGAGTTTAGCTTGGAATTTGTTTTTCAGCCAAGAAAAATATTGATTTTCAGTTATATATCATTCGCTTGAGCGACAGATAGAGAAGGGTGGGGTGGGGGGTAGAGTGACAGTCAGGCTATGTATTATGATGACATACATTTTGAATTGGCTATGGAATTTGTATAAATTCTAGGATTTTCTAAGAGAAGAGAAGATAGATGCAATGAACTTTTATTTGATAAAAGTGAAGGTTTTTTATTCCCCATGAAATTCCATTGGTCATTGCATATGTGTTACTACGAGGAAGTTATTCAATAATCTTTTGACACTTAATATAAATCGAATCTAATCGTTTAGCTTGTTAATTGTTAATTGAGTTTCATGGATTTGTATAGTCGTACAAAAAATTATAAAACGGAGTTTTTTTTGGGAGTTTTTTCATATGCTCAAAAATAATGTTTCGCCGAAACTTTTTGTTGAAGGAACTCGCATTACATAGCAGCACTAGTTGATGTGAATATTTAGTAGTAACTCGTATTAACTCGCATTACATCTAATGATAACATACTGTTATATAATCCCTGTCCAGCTTTGCATTCTAGGCATCCGAGAACTTAAACTATTCGAAACTATCTAGAATCAGTTACCCACAAATCATTTTGAATAAGGGCAGGTTTCAAGCTTGAATTTGGCATTTTGGAAGTATTGGATTAAGGTAAGCTTTAGAGGTACTTAGTTTGAAGTTGGCAACTACCTGGGAAATCTGAACTACTAATGCCTATTAGGTTTTTAAAAAACTTTTTAAGTCAAAAAATCGAAAAAAGCTTTTTTTGTCCTTTTTAATCAATAATCATTCTTGATTAGAAGTTCCCTGGCAATTTTCCATATCAACCTCTGCGTATTTTTGCTAATAGGAAACAATTTTGAATTACTAATTTTCATATCTATATTCCATGAGAGTCAGTCGATGAAGATGCTTGTCTGATTTGGATTATGTTCAAAATTGTCTTTTTTCTGTTACATCTCTTATGGAGACCAGTAATAGCTTCACATTTCATTATCTTTTGGGCAGTTGGCATTAGGCGTGTTTTGATCATCGACACCGGAGGAAATTGCTTAACTGCATTTAAATTAACATGATCATACTTGTTCACTATGGATTAATGTGTGCTCATATGTCTTGCAACTGTCTCATGAATACATTCGTATACAGGCACAAGAGTGCACACCTATAAATTTCAAACGTTTGACATGCTTGGTCAAATTGTGAGTGTTTTAAACTTAGATTTTGTCTTACTTGAACTAACACTGTTTCTGTTGATTTTTTTATGGTGATAGGGAGTTATACAGTAATAACATAAGTGGGCCAATACCCAGTGATCTTGGAAATCTTACTAATTTGGTGAGCTTGGATCTGTACTTGAACAGTTTCAGTGGTCCCATTCCAGACACATTGGGCAAGTTGTCGAAATTGCGATTCCTGTACGTGAAGTTATTCCGGGCTATCAAAATAGTGATATAAATCTGCATTTCCTGCTAATTGTAGTCGTTCACATTTCTTGTGCATTTTCTTTTTCCAGACCCCATGAGAAATTTCGATACACATTATGTATTTTCCTTTTAATTTTTCTTGCAATAGGCTTGGTAGGTTGATTTATTGTAATATCTCTTCAGAGATCAGCATCTTATTGTAATTGGTGTGTTTTTGCAAGGATAGTCGGCTAAATAATAACAGCTTAACAGGCCCCATCCCTATGACATTGACCAACGTCTCATCCCTTCAAGTTCTGTGAGTATCCAAGTTAATATTTCATCGTTGTCAAACAATCTATCTAGAAGACTCTCAGCAATCCTTCATTTTACATTCTTATGCAGGGATCTTTCAAACAACCGTCTCTCGGGTGCTGTTCCAGATAATGGTTCCTTTTCTCTATTTACACCTATAAGGTATTTGATACATGCAATGGCATAGTAACTGAAACCTCATGGGTTTGGATTATGATCTGACACATATAGATGATTTTTGCCCATTTCACAGTTTTGCAAATAACTTGGATCTGTGCGGCCCAGTCACTGGACGGCCATGCCCTGGATCTCCTCCATTCTCTCCACCACCTCCATTTGTCCCACCTCCACCAATTTCTTCCCCAGGTTTTTCCTAATTTGATGTTGCTTAATTAGCTTAGGCTGGAGAGTGTGGAAGAATGTTAGCACACTTCAGTTGCTCTAATCTGATTGGGGCTGCCGTGAAATTTTCTTTCGAACTGATGCATGAAGGTGACTTTGACACTCTGATTTTGTATGGTTCCATACAATGTGTTGTCAATATGTTCATATAGTCTGCAAAATAAGAAATGTATGGAACCTTTTTTTTTTTTGGTGATACTGCATATTTTTAAGTCTGAATTCATGGCCTTTTATACCAGAAAGGTGCAATTGCACTTATTTATTCTGTTTGTTAAAAGATCTTCCTGTCAAAATAAACTGGTTGGTTATTCATGGACCCAAAATATTTTTTCGTTTAATTGTTTAGAATAGATTATTTCAATTTAATCTATTATCAAGTGATGTGGCCTGTGGTTAACTTTCTAGATAATCAATATGTAAGGCAATGGATGTTAGATGTTAAGTTATTGAAAATAGTGTTTTTATTATCTAATCATCGACAAGTTCGTGCAAATTATGCTTTATCAAGATTCTGAATTTAGTGGTTATTCATATTTGATTAATCAATCTTTTATTAAGTATGTCCGTAAACAGTATTCTTATAAATTACTGTATAATAATATTAATTTGTTACAAATAGGACCTAATACATACATCATTCACACACCTCGTTCATACCCACTCCAATCTAGATAATGTTATTAAAGCTTTGTTGGCGTTCAAGCCTTTATGATATCTAGTGATTTGGAAGGTACTAGAATGGATTTTTCTTAATTTTGCAATAGTTACTTTAGGATGATTGTGGCAATTGATTTTGGATGAATCTTACACTACGCTATAGTTTCTTAACTGGCTTTATCCTGTTCCTTAGATAACTTTGTTTGTCCTGTTTAAGCTGTTTCATGAAAATATTTGGCACTAAATCCTGTTTTTCTTTGTCTTTCATTTAAACATTACGAATGTAACTACAGGCGGAAATAGTGCAACTGGAGCAATCGCTGGAGGGGTTGCTGCTGGTGCTGCTTTGCTATTTGCTGCGCCCGCCATTGCATTTGCATGGTGGCGTCGGAGAAAACCGCAAGAATATTTCTTCGATGTACCAGGTTAATAATTTGATTCAACAATCTAGTTAATTTTATTTGGATAATTACAAAAACACCCCTAAGGTTTGGGCTAATCACAAAAAAATCCAGAGATATTTCAAAATTACAAAAAGCCCCCTCAGGTTTGATTTGTCTTAAATTTAATGGGTTAACTGTAATGTTTCTACAAATATCAGGGTGGTTTTTGAAATAATTTTTGCTTACGAAGGGGGGAAGATGTAAGGAGAATAAAACCTTAAGGGTTCTTTTGTAATTTTCAAAAAGCTCTGGGTTTTTTTGTGTAATTTGCCCAAACTGCAGGGGTTTGTATGTAATTACCCCAATTTTATATTGATCTTCTGGGCTCCTCAATAAAATTGTCTGCGTAACTTTGCAGCTGAGGAGGACCCTGAAGTCCATCTGGGACAGCTTAAAAGATTCTCCCTCCGAGAGTTGCAAGTTGCGACCGACAGTTTCAGCAATAAAAACATTTTGGGGAGAGGTGGCTTCGGGAAGGTATATAAAGGGCGGCTGGCAGATGGTACGCTGGTGGCCGTCAAAAGACTCAAAGAGGAGCGAACTCCTGGCGGAGAGCTTCAATTTCAAACGGAGGTTGAGATGATCAGTATGGCTGTGCACCGTAATCTTCTTAGACTGCGGGGCTTTTGTATGACCCCAACGGAACGGTTGCTTGTCTATCCATATATGGCTAATGGGAGTGTTGCATCATGTTTAAGAGGTGATGTTTTTTATTTTTTTATTTTGTTAAAAAGGGATATACAAAAACTACCCTGAGGTTTGAGTTAATTACAGAAAACCCGAGGTTTTTGAAACCCCTTGAGGCTTGATTTTGTATTACAGCAAAAACATTTCAAACAACCCCTTGCATTTGTAAAAATATTACTATTACCGCCTTACATTTAACACAGGATCAAACCTCAAGAGATTTTTTTGTAATTTTCAAACATCCGTGGTAGTTTTCGTAATTATCGCTAAAAGATGCTACAAGGATTGGGTTTCTTTACGGATAATTACAAATATACCCTTGAGGTTTAGTCTAATTACAAAAAAGCACAGTTATCTTTCAAAATTACAAATTCCCCCTTGATATTTGTTTACGTTTTACAAATTGCACCCTCGGTGTATTGTTAAGTAAATACAAACCTGAAGGGGGTATTTGTAATTTTTAAAGATAATTATATTTTTTTGGTAATTTGGTCATCCCTTGGGGGTACTTATAGCAATTATTTCTTTTTTTTTTTTTTTTTTTTTGGCTCGAGCATAAATGACTATAACAATCACTCATAATTGCAGAGCGTCCACCGAATGAACCACCACTTGATTGGCCCACAAGGAAGCGCATTGCTCTGGGATCTGCCAGAGGATTATCTTATTTACATGATCACTGTGACCCAAAGATTATTCATCGCGATGTGAAAGCCGCAAATATATTACTGGATGAAGAGTTTGAGGCCGTCGTTGGAGATTTCGGTTTGGCTAAACTTATGGATTATAAGGATACACATGTGACTACTGCTGTGCGTGGCACTATAGGACACATAGCTCCCGAGTACCTATCCACTGGAAAATCTTCCGAGAAAACTGATGTTTTTGGCTATGGAATTATGCTTCTTGAGCTGATAACGGGACAGAGGGCGTTTGATCTTGCTCGCCTTGCAAATGACGACGATGTCATGTTGCTGGATTGGGTATATTATCTTTTTCTACATTATTTAGGGTTAATTACAAAAAGTACCCTTCAGGTTGAGTCTAATTACAAATAAACTCGGCTAACTTTCAAACTTACACAAAGTACCCCTGAGAGGTTTGATTCAGTGTTAAAATTAAGGGGCTAAATGTAATATTTTTATAAATGTGGGGGGGATTTTGAAAAGTTTTTTTGCTTATGAAGGGGGTAAATGTTAGACCAAACAAAACCTCAGGGGTACATTTTGTAATTTTGAAAGTTATCTAGGTTTTATTGTAATTAGGTCAAACCTCAAGGGTACTTTTTGTAATTAAGCCACATTATTTAAGCTTACGCTTTGTTTTTGTACGTTTAGATTGGTAAAATAAAATAGCGTTTCGAATGGTTTTGAGATTCCCAAGACATTGCTAACTACAATAATAAGGGTTAATTATAAAAATACCCTTGAACTTTAGTGTAACTGCGAAAAAATCCAGCTATCTCTCAAAATTACAAATACGCCTATATATTTGTTTCTATTTTACAAATTAAGGATGGGGTTATTTGTTAAGCAAATATGGTATTATTTTGCAATCTTTGTTTTTCAGGTGAAAGGGCTTCTAAAAGAAAAGAAATTGGAAATGCTGGTCGATCCCGATTTGCAGAATAATTACATCGACTCAGAAGTCGAGCAACTAATACAAGTTGCTCTCCTCTGCACTCAGAGTTCCCCTATGGACCGGCCCAAGATGTCCGAAGTTGTGAGAATGTTAGAAGGCGACGGCTTGGCGAGAAATGGGACGAATGGCAGAAAGTGGAAGTTCTCCGACAAGAGGTTGAACTTGCGCCTCATCCTACTTCCGATTGGATCGTCGATTCTACGGAAAACTTACATGCTGTTGAATTATCGGGTCCGAGGTAACTTTTATGGAAATGAATTTTTTTTGGGTTTTAAAGTGTCCATTTTCCTTTTTCTGGTATGAGGGATGAGAAAGATAAAATGTTTAACACATTTGAATTATGGCTTGGAGAGTCCATTGTGAAATGTTATTCATTATATTTGTGCATAGGACTTTGTAGTGACCCTGATGAATCTGGGTATAGGAGCCTTTTTTGTGTAACTTAGAAAAATTAATGGACTAGATTGATTTGATTGACATGTTTGCTCTTTTGTGAAACTGAGCTGCCAATAGCGAAAATGGATATTTTTATCAGTGTTCTAAAAAGCGCTATGTGCTAGTCAGGCGGCAGGTTGGGGCCTAGCGCATAAATGGAAACTAGGCGGGTTTAGGCGGGACTTGGGTGGGGTTAGGGGGGCCTAGTCGGAAGAAAAACCCAGACGGACAAGAGGATTTTGGCGCCTAGACGGGAACTAATCGTGGCTAGACGGGGATTTTAGAACAATGTTTTTTATTCCGTTGTGTTTCAAGCATTTTGTGGACAAAACAACTTTCGAATTAAGAATAATTACAAAAAGACTTAAGAGATTTTTGAAATTACAAAAACCCTCAAGAAACATTTCAAGCACTCCTGACCCCAATGACATTTGTAGAAATATATAGTTACCCTTTAAATTTAAGACAAAATCAAACCTCAAGTCATTTTCAAAATCTTTTCATTTATGCTATATTTCATGTTATTTTTAGTTACTTTATTCATTTACCTAACTGCATAAGGCACGATCTTATTTTACATATATGACGGAAATAAAATATTTTAGTTTTTGTTATATTTATTTCAAAGTGTATTCTACTCACTCCGTCTGAAATATATAGTCAACTATTTCTTTTTGGGATGTCCCCAAAATATAGTCCACTTTCTCGTATTTAATAGACTTTTTCCATTCTTTTACTATTATAATTCTATTTAATATGCATTTTATAATTTACACTATTCATTAAATTAGGGCAAATCAAGTAAATGTTTAGCATAATTTCCAATACTTGTCTTTAATTTGTTATGTTACAACTGGGGGCAATAATTTTAAACCAAAGATTTATATTATGCTCTAACAAAAAAAATCCATTATTGGGAGCAAATTAAATAGGTAAGATATTTGATTTTCGAAACCCAATTATCGCAAACATTAATACGTTATCAATTTCCTCAAAAAATCATAAGAATACATCCCAATTATGACATCATAAATCGAATCAGTTGGACTAAATTGGACCGAGGACTAAATTTAATAATTTCCCATCAACTTACCAACGGTAGGATGAATTATTTATATTATCTATAAAAGCACATTATTTCCCTATATTAATTATGAAAACTTTCCAAAAACTCGTGAATACATAAATTAATTACCAAATTGTAGTATGATCTTGTAGACCGCCATTAATCTAGATTAAAAATTAAAGGAAAGTAAGGACAAAAAAAAAACACACACTAAAAGGAAAGTAAAAACTTTCCTAGTAAGTGTTCATTAACCCCCCTATAAATACAAGTATTTTATTACAATCATCCACATTGTACTGTATATTTTAGCTAGCAATGGTCTTACAAACCCTCTACACCACCAAAAAAGTGTTTTATTACAATTTTTTCCCATCCAAGTCGGAAGAAGAAGATTTCTTAAAGGCGAAAAAAAACCTCGTCGGCCGAATGGTCATCAGTCGTACGTTGTTAGAGATGAGAGACATTTATCCGCCTCCTGTTGTGGACCCCGACAACCCTTGGATCATTAAGAAAACCCTAAATCACTACGAGACGGTTTTTGGGAAGATCATCTTGTCGTGCAACGACACGTTTGAGCATGTGATTCGATATTGGACACTTGGCATGGCCAATTACGTTGCCCTAGGGCAAAGAGTTGGCGTGACATTGCGGGATGTCACGGACGAGAAAAACCCTAGGATGTATCATAATAGTGGTTTTTATTTGCAGATGGTGGTTAATAATGAGTGTGTTCTTTCGTGCATGGAGTTGTTCAAGGATAGGGGGTTGAAGGTTGATGTTGAGATTTATTTGTACTGGAATTTCAAGGAATCCAGTTTTATGTTCAAGGTAGTGTTGTAGGCCTTTTAGATGATGTTATTGAAAGTTTTTAATTTATTAATTTAAGGCACCAATAGGTAGAACATTAAATTATATATATATATATATATATATATACACAGTTAGTTTTTTCTTGAATTGTACTTAGTATTTTCAATTTGTTGATTGCTAGCTGATTGTGTAACAATATATACATGTTGGGATTTTTTCATTTGTACTTTAACTGACATTCAATGTTAAAAACACTTATGAGCAATTTGTTAGAAATTAAACTTGATTTTGGGTATGAATAATATTTTGAGTTAAATACCTAAAATTCTAGGAGGAAAGACACTAAATACGCGTACCGCTCTTTTTTGGGATATTTTTACGCTCCTGCACTTTTTGTTTTGGGACATTTGTATGCTTATTCGATTTTTTTTGTTTTTGGAATGTTTTTTATGTTATTTTTGTTATCTCGTACTTGTTTCTAGGTTGTTTATTTTATTTTTGATTGTTTCTATGTTGTTTCGATATTTCGATGCAATTTTTACCTATTTTCACGTTATTTTTTGTTCATATGTCGTTTTATATATTGTTTCTATTGTTTCTGTGTTCTTCTATATTATTTTTAATGTTTCTTTCTTTATTGTTTCATGTTGTATTCGATGTTTCAATGCCACTTTTTACCTATTTTTAAGCCCTTTTTGTTCACGTGTTGTCTTTTTATATTGTTTCGGGTTGTTTCTATATAGTTTTTGATGTGGTCATGTTGTCTTGGTTGTTAATGTCTTTTCGGCGTTTTCAATGCAATGAATCAAAATTCTATTTATTTGTTGTTTCTAAATTATTTTTTCATTGAGAATTTATTAGATGACACATGTTTGAAACATGTCAAAACAACTGAAGCAACATCATCAAAATATCCAAAAATTTAGCAGAAGCATAAAAATGTTCAAACATAAAGGTGTTATTTTTCAGAAATGTTGGCTATTTTTGTCCTTATCCCACATTTTTGACTTAAAGATAAATTAAGAGTTCAAATCCAAAAGTCCCAAAATTCTAGAATTTCTCTAGAATTTTTTTAAAAAAATATATTTGATATTACTTGAAGAAAGCTTGTAGAAAACTAGAAACCCCTAGTGAGCAAGATATTTTGGAGGATAATTATAGTGGATGAATTATAGCCATTAGATTAAATAAATCATAGTTATTTGATAAGAAGTTGTCTTAGTATAAATAGGAGATGTCTTGTTTATATTGCTCCAGATCAAAATTTGAGGAAAATACAAATATTCTTCCACTAAAAATTTCTTTTATTCCTTAGCCTAAATACCCTCGTCTTCCAACTTCAAATTTCGAATAACTCATTTTTAACTGAGACAACCCTCTTCATGTTCAAATTTTATGTCTCTAGATGTTTTCTTCTTTTTGTTATTTGACTTGTTTTGAACCTTTGTCAATTAATTATGTCAGTAAATTTGTCAGAAACTATATTTTAAGAGATTCCAACTTATTGATAATAAGTGAACCATTTTTGCAACAAAATATAAAACTAAGCAATTGTTAAAAAGAAAATCTTCCAGCCACAACAAAATATAAAACTAAGTAGGTTTTAAATAAAACATCAAATGACAACATAATATAAAACTAAGCAATTGTTAAAAAAGAAAACTTCCAGCAACGGTGTGGAAATTCGAATCCCACTGAAAAGACTAGAGAATTGAGGGATAATGTAATTGGTCATGGCAAGGTCCAATATCACGTGCTCAAACATCGTTGCACTCTTGAAAGAACGTAATTGATCAAGTGCGTTTCCTTTAATTTACTACATAGAGATTCTTATAAAGGTAGGCAATTGCTCAAGTGCATTTCTGTTCTTTTAACACATAGAGATTCTTATATAAAACATTAGTATTGATACAAATGAATAAAAACATAATTTGATTTTACAATTGCACTCCATGGTGAGCTGGGTTGGGCTGAGCTTAAAAGACAATATTCTAGGAAATTAATTAGGTAAATGTAATAAGTAATGATTTCTTAAAAATTGCTTACATAAACCATATTGGTGAGCCAAATTTGCAATCTTGCCTAGCCAATGTCCCATTGCACCAGTACTACAGAAATGTGACTAATTTTTTTTTTTTTTTGAAAACAAAAAGTAACTAAATGTTTAAATATAACACAATAGAGGGAGAAAAATTAAGTCCCTTATACTATGCGATTTTTGCACTTCATAATTAAGCATCACCTGCAATTCCGGTCAAGGTCTTCGAGGAACAAAGGCGTGTGATACCGAGCTACAAGGACATGTGCAGAGGGGCGAGCCATAGACAGTTGGCCGACTTGGTCTCCACCATGAGGACATGCTCATACGATTGCATCCGGACATGCCCTTGCGGTTTTCATGCCTCCGCCACCCCCCGCTTGCAGTACAGGTCCTCCATCATCGTCGAGATCTTTTGGAGATAATGGAGCTGATGATTTAGATGATTAGGCTTAGATGATATCTTGCTTGCATATATATATATATATATATTTGTTATTTTGGAGATTTGTGTTTATATGGATGATTAGTTTGATATTGAGCATGATGTTAATACTTGTATTTTTTGTGTTTGGTTGAATGAACACATTGGTACTATTGGGTAATGGTTATTGCTTTAATTTTTTTTTATATATATTTCCATTTATTTTAAAAAAAAACCGAACTAAAATAAATAAAGACCTAACGGGCGACATACAATGCTTTTGTTTATTTTTTTCTGTCTTTAATCAATTTTTATGAGCCTATAGTAAATAAGCCGAAACGATCTCGATAATGAAATATATTGGGGCCAAACTGCCAAATGGCTAAAGTGATTGCCCGCCTTCTAAAACTCTAGCACAAATGGCGCGTGTTAGCCCAAGTGAATTTCATGATTTTTTTCTAAGCACATCTCCTTCAATAATTATTGCTATGAGTTAGAATACACGTAGTTTGATATTTAATATGGTATTGACACTTATTTTTGTGTTTGGTTGATATCATTGGTTGAATGAATGAATTTGTGTATTGTTATTAGGTGAATATGTGTTTAAAAATGGGATAATAAAATAAAATTTAAAAGGGGGTTTTTGTCACGAAGTTTACGTGGCGACTTATTTGAGAGCGACTTGTCGCCACAAATACCCTTTTTGTGACGACATATGTCTTTCGTGACAAGTTTTTGTCGTCACAAAAACCTTCTTTTCTAGTAGTGGATCATGTGAAGAGCACGTCTTTAGAATATTCGGAGAATATTCCATCGACGATGGTTATTGTAGGGCAAAGTGCAAAACTTGTGCCGTCGGTATGGTAAGTGTAAAGAAAATTAGTTCATCTGGTAAAATGTGAAAAAAATTCATAGTTTGAGAGGTTTAGTGTTTTTTCCTCAACATAATATTTGTTCTTTGCAACTTTTGTACTAGTAATGCAACTAGAGGATAGAGTCAATAGTAAATTCCGCAATTATTCTGGAGAATAATCCAACAACGATGGTCGTTGTAGAGACAAAGTCAAAACTTTGTGAGTCATATCGTAAAGTGTTCAAAAAAATTAATTTGTATAGTAAAATGTGAAAACCCCCATTGTTTGAGGGATTTATTGTGTTTTCCTCCACATAATATTTGTAATTTGTTCTTTGCAACAGCTAGAGGATAGAGCCAATAGTAAATCCCGCAATTAGGTCCCTTTAAATTTACCCAAATTGCATATTTTTGCCCCA
The DNA here is from genome assembly GCA_016081115.2 of Rehmannia glutinosa. Lineage (NCBI taxonomy): Eukaryota > Viridiplantae > Streptophyta > Magnoliopsida > Lamiales > Orobanchaceae > Rehmannia > Rehmannia glutinosa. The sequence goes on from JABTTQ020001566.1 coordinate 346,099, forward strand.
TTCAAAAAATGGGAAAAACAAAACCTGCATTCCAAGAATGTATTTAAACATCTTATAAAGAGTTGGGGAATACTTTTAGGGGATAATTACAAAAACACCCCTAAGGTTTGGGCTAATTACAAAAAACCCAAAGTTCTTTGAAAATTACAAAAAACCCTTGAGGTTTGATTCCGTCTTACATTTTTCCGGTGATTGTCGAAAATTTTTCCCGGTGATTGTCGAAAATATTTCAAAATTTCTCCTGACATTTGCAAAAATATTACAATTACCCCCTTAAATTTAAGACAAAATGAAATTTGGAGGTTTTTTTGTAATTTTGAAACATGTTTGGGTTTTTTGTAATTAACCCAAATCTTAGGGGTATTTTTGTAATTATCCCTACTTTTAACGTTGTTTAAAAGTAAAGAGAATAATTTTCTTCTACAACTAAAAGTACATTTTCAATAAAATTGTTCACGAATATTGAGTTAATGGTTGTTTGAATCAAATTAAAGCTAACCCCGACAGAATGCATGGAAGCTATCCAAAGTAGGTTGAGGCCTCCTTTTATTTGAGAGTTCATAAGCTCATTGGTTGCTATGTGTATAATTGACAGAAAATTACGCAGCAGACTTTTTTTTTTTTAACTAGTAATTAAGAATCTTGAGAAACACTTCGAGAACTTATTTTTAAAATAAGATCTATATCTATAAGCTATAAGACAAAAACTTGTGTAAGACGGTCGCACAATGCGTGAGTGATACTTTTAGTATAAAAAGTGATACTTTTGGTGTAAAAACCATATTTTGTCTGGATACACTAAAATTAAGTGTATTCAGATAAAGTATCACTTTTTACACTAAAAGTATTATATTTTATAATAAAAGTATCACTTTTTACCCTAAAAATACAATCCGTCGCACCGTACGACCGTCTTACAAGAGACCTACTCAAGCTATAAAAATATCTCATATATATTTTTAGAGCTTATAAGATCTTATAATAAGCTTTTGCCAAAGATACCCTAAGCAAATCATGAAACTGCAACCAGCAGAGCTCCGAATCCCCTTATATTTATCAAAATATTACAATTACTCCCTTAAATTTAATACAAAATCAAACCTTAACGGCTTTTTTATAATTTTTTTTTTTGTTATTAGCCCAAACCTTAGGGTCTTTTCATAACTATCCCAAAATAAAATGCTGGAAGCTGATCCTGACTCCTGAGAACCCTCCAAAAGTGCATTATCAATAGAACACAATCAATTATTTTTCTGAACTTTCATATCAAAATCAATTAACAAATATGTCCAAAAATCCATTCACCCTCCATGTTGAACGTTGCAATCATAAATTCAAAATTCGAAGTGTTCATAATATCCACCAAAAGTTGAGCAGGTGCAATTCAGTCACATCTATCATCTATCTTTAAGATAGTCACGAATCTATGTCAATCAAATTAAATCAAGATAGACATTTATCGTATACTATGCTCAATCATACATCCAAAAACTAAACCAAACACAACTTATTGATGTGAATTTTGGAACTATATATATACAACCATGACTGCTATTTTCCAGGAGTGCCTATAGTTTCTTATAGGGTTTCAAGAGATTTCTAGATTTAATTTTTTTTCATTATTAATTTCAGGGTTCATTACAAAAACTACTTTTGACGTTTGGGTTAGTTAATTACCAAAAAAACTCAGAGATGTTTGAAAATTACAAAAAAAAAAAGACAGTTAGATTTGATTATGTGTTAAATGTAATGGGGCAAATGTAATATTTTACAAATATAAAGAGGGCGTTTGAAATGTTTTTGCTTATTAATGGGGTAAAGTGTAATACAAAATCAAACTTCTAAGTAGTTTTTTTATTCTTTCTAATTTTCAATTTTTTTTGGTAATTAATCTAAACATTAGGGGTAGTTTTTGTAATTATTCCTTAATTAAATTCAAGAGAAGAATTTAAGTGTGCCTAGTTTTTCTTTGATATATTCTATACTTTCAAAGATTGTCTGATTCGTTTAAATTTTGAGAGATATTGGTTAAAGGGTCTATATTTCTCTCCTGAGTAGCATATAAGTAGGGGTGACAACTCGGATTATCAAGTCATGTTCGTGTTTAGTTTCTGGTCAATTTTGGGTTATGTTCAAAATACATAAGAGATTAAATCAAATATGTATAAGATATTACGTTTTATGACAACTTGGAAAAATCGTGTCAGATTCGTGTTAGTCGTATTCAGGTTCGTATTTCTCGTGTTCGTATTCGGGTTTCTCTCAGTAACTTCGGGTCGGATGTCTCGTATCAGAGATTTTCACCCTTATATATAAGTGTGGGTTCTATGTGCACATTGTAATAAGCCAACAAAAATCCTCAAAACAAAGTCACACTAAGAAAAATATCATTTAACTCTTTTACATTTTAGGAAACCCTCTTTTCTTGTTAGGTTGTTTACTTCCACTCACTGATTGTTGATTTTTGGGCCAACAGAATATCGTTTTGCTGCGAGTGACCAAGGGCGGAGACAGGGCTGGGCCAGTCTGGCCCTGTCCCAGCCCTTTTTTTCAAAAAAACTTTTTAGTGAATTTAAAAAAAAAAAAATACTTAGTTATAATTTGTATTAATTTTTTTTGGATTTTTTATTCGGCCCACCCCATTTTCGTGTATCGGTCAACCCTTGTAAAGCGTCCTAGCTCCGCCCTTGGCTGCGACAATATTTACAATTCAAATTACAATCCAATCAGATGGCTATCGGCTAGCTAGCTTGCAAGTTGCAAGTGTAAAGGTTGTGTTTGGATGTTGTAATTTTTCGCAAAATTTCCAGCCCGGACATTTTCTTTTTGTTCCAACATGTTGGTCAAAATTATAAAGTATACACTATTTATTTTGTCTTAAATTTTTATCCCTCAATCACATCTCGTTATAATTTCACTAAAAAATATTATACAACTATCATTATTATGCTTTTGTACCGTACACAAATACACACTATGCACTCTCTCATGCTAATTACATTTCCACTCACCAATCATATGCAATAACTATTTTACTAAACTAACCATCACATTAACTATTAGTGATAATTTTACATAAAAACCCATGAGGTTCGGGTTAATTGCAAAAAAACCCAGAAGATTTTGAGAATTACAAAAAATCCTTAATGTATGATTACACGTACATCTTCCCCTTTCATAAGCAAAAAAACATTTCAAATTTTTTTCCATATTTGTAAAAATATTACAGTTATCTCCTTAAATTTAAGACATAATCAAATATGATGAGACTTTCTATAATTTTGAAACATCTCTGAATATTTTTGTAACTAGTCCAAACCTTGGGGATGTTTCTATAATTATCCCTAACTATAATGATTGCATTTTCACCCCCACATCGAATCACACTCTCAAAGTTTCATTCTTATTTTTCTCAAACAACTTTTCCATGTTATTTCTCTCAAAAATAGAAATAAATGGAATGAAACTATGAAAGTCAACAAATTACACCCAAAACATCTCAAATTAAAACCTCAAAATATTTCCCTAGAGAATAAAAATCCATAATAAAGTGCCATATCTTTCCTCAGTCCCCAAATACCATTGATAGTGCACCTACAGAAAGACGTGCCCCACCCCACACACTACACAAACACACATAGAGAGAAATTAAAGCCCAGCAAAAAGGCAAAACACTATTACATGTATTATTGCAATTATTATAAGTATTAAATTCTCTAGTACTAGGGTTTCGAATATACACGAAAATATAGTATAACGAGCTTACCTTTTTGCCTTTGGCTCGCACACCCAATGGTCCTAGTCTCCCAATGTGGAATAAACTCATCAATCAAACCCAACAAAAGATAACTCATGGCACAAAAACCTGTCCAGGTTCAATCTTCCATTCCCAACCCCCCCCACCCCCACTTTTTGACCACTTTCTCTCCATTTTTGACCATGGTCACATAAAAAAATATTTGAGCAAGTCTCTTGTGTGACAGTCTCACAGATCTAAATCCGTGAGACGGACCTTCTAAGGGTTCCGTCTTGAGAACATGAACTATGAAAATAAATTTAAAAATAATAATGAACCATGAAGAAACAAAAATAAACCCTAAAACATGAACCATGAAGAATAAACCCGAAAAAACAAAAAATAAAAATAAACCCAAAAATAAAAAATAAACCCTAAAAAAAACTAAAAATCCTAAAAACTCAAATCAATTAAAAATAAACCCAAGAAACAAAATAAACCCTAAAAAAATAATTATAAACCCTAAGAAAAATAAAATCTGAAAAAAAAACTTTTAAAACTTTGTGTAAGGGCTCCCTCTCAGAGATCTAAATTCATGAGACCGTCTCACGCAAGTTTTTGCCAAAATATTTTGGGCCATAATTATAGAAGTGATGCTGCTAAAAAAACGCAAATATCTCTAAATCAATACTTGTAGTAGAAATAATCCTGAGCAAAGGACAACAATTGAGATTAATGAATTCGTAATATTTACAAATGAACAAGAAAAAACCTTCTATACCTAGATAGATCATAGATGGGCTGCATGAGCTTATATATTGTGATAACGTGGGCTGCGTAGATCGGATAATTATACTTGTAACCTAATAATAATTAATAATATAAGACAATTAATTAAATAAATTAGAAATAAATAAATGCGTAAAATAAATAATTAGAAAAGGTCAAATTTGCCCCAATAAAAAAAATGTCAGTGGGAAAAAATGCTTTAGAAGTATAAAAATGGAAACCCTGTTTGGATAATAATGTCGAGAAACTAGTTTGGGAAAAGTATTCCTCAACAAGACGATCATAAAAAATGTTTGGCAAAAAATCTGTGGAACTGGTTTTTGTTTCCCCAACTTCCAAGAAGCAGTTGCAAAGTCACCACGTGTGCCTGCTAAAAGTCAAAAGAATAATATGGAAAAACGACCATGTTTTTTTTGTTTTGGTACCTTTGTTATTTTTTTTTAAGAAGGTACTTTTGTTATTGTTATTTGTTCTTTTTTTTTTCCTTGAAAGTTGTTACTTGTTCTTTGAATCAACTAATCAAGTTTTATATATAGAGTTAATTTTTGAACAAATGGTTCATTTATATATGTTACCCTCCATCTAAAATTAATAGCTTTATTCTATCAATCAATTTAACAATTTTTAGTGTAAAAAATATCCCATTACTACTTTTCAAGAAGTAATTTTATAATATTAAATAAAAGGACAAATATTAGGATTTGAAAGTTTGAAATTAAATTATTAAAGAATCAATATGATAAGTTTAGTAAAGTAAATTAAAATATCTTATTAAAGATTGTACAGTGAAGCAAATAAGCAATCAATTAATATATCATTGTAGTACCATATATTTATGAATTAATCACAAAAGCCTATATCGATAGGAATGGCAATAGTATTACTAGGGGTGTCAATCGTGTCGTGTTTCGTGTTCACGGGTCGTGTTTTTACACAGGTATTATAGGTCTGACACGAACCCGAACCCGACCTGTTTAATTATTCGTGTCAAGATACACGACCCGAACACGACTCATTTATGACACGGGTAGCCCGACACGACACGAAAAACCTGTATAATTTAAACTTGACACGAAAAAAATAAAATAAAAAATCAAAAAAAATTTAAATTACAAATAAAAAATACATCAAATATTAAAAATTGTTAAAAAACTGCATTTAATAATTTTTCCATCATCATATAACCAACTAAAACATCACAAAATATTAAAATAATATATCACTATAAAATTAAATGGGTTACATAGGCCAACCATGTCGACCCGCGGGTCAACCCGACCGACCTATTTATTTTTCGTGTTATCCGTGTCGACCGATTTTGACCCGAACTCGTTAAGGGTTGTACTGTATTCTGCTAAATTCGTGTTAGGTTCGTGTCGGGTTATCGTGTCGTGTCACAAATTGACGCCCCTAAGTATTACTGTATTAGGGATGTTAATGGGTCTAGGTAAGACCTAGACCCGACCCGAACTCACCTTATTTGGAATGGGTATGGGACAAATAAATGTGTATGAGTCAGATAATGGGTATGTGATTTTAGACCCGAAGTGGTATGGGTGGGATAATGGGTTTAGTAGGACTCGATCCATACTCGAACCATTTAATATGTATATAAGTATATTGTGTGGATAAAATGTGTATATTGTTGTTGTTTTTGGTTTACCTATTTATTAGTATGTTAATTGTTATCATCAATTTTCTTTATTTTTTTAGTTTATTAATCACGCTTGTTTTGGTAATTAATATATCTATAAGATAACATGATTTTCGCATTTCAAATAATCCTTGGTAGCAATATAATGAAAAAAACATACAAATAAATCTAAATGGATGACATAGGCCCGTCTAGTGGGTCTAGTGAATCTTACCCGCTAAATATGAATATGTGTTGGGGCAGGTCTCGGGCATAGGAGAGATCGGTATGGGGCAGGACTGAGTCATTTGAAATCTTAATCGGACAGGTCTTAAGTCTAGGCGGATCCAACCCACTAACATCCCTAAATAGTATGAATATGGGTTGTGTTCAGTCAAACTCAATACCCAACCTGCCAAGAAGAAGTTAAGAACGCCTCACTTCGAGCTCAAAATTCAATAGTCAATGGATTGGACACGCAAACATTAACTTTTTATTTTGTTTGTAGAAAATAAGCATTGCACATTTAATACCACTATTCTAAAAATATCCGTCTAGCTGCGATTAGTCCTTGCCTAGGCGTTAGGCCCTTTTGTCTGCCGACTTTATTCTTCTGATTAAGCCTTATCTAATCTCGCCCAAGCTCCACCTAAGTGCTAGTCCCCAGTTTTCCGTACGCCTAGCGCCTAATGTTTGCTAGAATATTGTTCAATACACACATTATTATACTCAATAACTACAATGCAACATGAATTGTGAAATAATTTAGCACGAAAAAGGTTATGTGCATATTTGAGAGCACTTCTGCAAATATTCATTTATAAAACAATTTTTTTATATCTTTACTTATACGAAAACCATGATAAAACCTCAAGCCAAACATGATTCTAGGTTATTGTTGGATAACTCATCCCACCTCATAGGTGGAATGAGCAATCCCACACCGTTGATTTTTTTTTAAATATATTTTCACCATATATAGGACATATTATTTAACACCATATACTATAATTTAAATTTAATATTCTTTTATTAAAGGATAAATTAGTCAAAACATAATAATCCATATAGTTATCAAACTACACGTTTGATAAGAATTTTAACTGACATAGTGTTCAAAATAATCATATGAAGTACACACTAAATTAATAAGATAATTTAATTTTATCCAAAATCTCATCATATATTGAACCAATCATTCATCATCCTATCAAATGAATAAACAAACTCTTATAGTATTTATTAAATTTTCAATGGCAGAGGTCTGAGATTCGATTCTCATGGTCCCTTCACAATATTTGTACTAAAAAAAGGTTTCTTTCCTCTTTATGCGAACAAAAAATATGCACCAAAAGTTCAAAACCACATTGTGATATATATAGACATCCAACATCTCACAATAGTAGTTGCTTCAAAAAAAAAAGGCAAAAAAAAAAAATGAAATGTATCTGGACGGGGTAGCGTCCGAATTCAAAGGAATTGATGATTTTGGTGGAGTTGTGAGCGGACCATTTTGGGCCTTCCGTTGTGAAGTGGCAAAATGAGTCAACCCACCGCTTGGGGTGTTAAAATCTAACATGACTTTTTTTCCTAATTTAAATTAATTTTTTTTTCTAATTTAAATTATGTTTAAGTTTAGCTGATTATTGAAGAAATTGAGTATGAATATATTTTAATTTTGAAATTAATTAATGAGGGTTTGACGATTTCAGAAACTATTCAAACGCAATATGTAAACTATTTTTTATTTGATTTATTTATTAAATTTAAATACATATGAAATTTGTTAACACCTAAGCATTTATTTATATTGATGATAAGTTTATAAATCATTTGATTACATTTAGTTTGGCTTCCACTTTAATTCTCTTATTTATTTACATTTAATTTTCTTAATTTTAAAAATAAGAAATTTATATTTCCACTTTTAAAATTAAAAAAATACTGTTCAAATTCTTATAAACAAGTAGACAAAAACTCATGTCGGACGGCCTAACGGGCCAAAATTTGTTAGATGAATCCAAAAATTGACCCAACAACAATTTTGTTTTATTACCAGGAACCAATATTAACAGTCTTGATGAAAAATATTAGTAATTTATCTAAAAAGTATTAGTACAAAATTCACTTGAAAATATTAGTTTTTGCAATAGTGGACAATGATATAGACATAGTAACATGAGAGCGCTGAAAAGTATTAAGTTTTTATCTGAAAAATATTAGTAGTCTTTCTTAAAAATATTAGTACGTAGTTCACTTGAATATATTTAATAACCTCTAAAAAGTATTAGTAGTTACTATGAAACGTGACTTTTGTGGGCCGCGTAGGAGAAATTGGCTTTTGTGCCAGGCACAAACTCCTTTGGGCCATGTTATTCCATTAACAATCAATTGCGCAATTAATATTATTCCAATATATAAACCAAATTATACATTGATTATTAAATGTCATTTTTACCCCCCCAACTCTGATCAAACACATCAAATAGATGAGAACGAATCCCAATGACTCTTATACCACTATTGATAAATACACAAATATTTTCATATAATAACATAATTAGGAATTGAGGTTACCTTTTGATTAGACAACGAAAAAATCAGTCGATTCGATTATCAGTGAGACCTTCGTCTTTAAAGACTCGTTCTATCATCCTCCTTTTGATGATGCTTTGATCTGCCTTGTTTTTCTCTCGTTCTAAGAAACCCTACGAACGATGTACGTCGACGCTCTTCTTGTACTATGTATTTCTTGTACTACAAATGGGGTAGACACACATCCTTCTTGCTCCAATGGACGCCACTAGAGTATCCACCAAATAATTACCATACTTTGTACCCTTTGAGATTTTTAGTGATGCTCTAAGAAGAAAACAATTCAAACAAAATTTGGAAGATAGATTGTTCTGATTTTGTGGAAGACGCCTATTTCGTTAGACAGATATTGTAGGAAGATATACCAATATATGCTCCAATCCTCTATTTCAGTTATAGTCTTAATAAGAGAAGTTTCTAGATAAGCATCTAACAAGACTTCTCTCAGGTATGGATGTACTCTATCGTACCCAATATTGACAAACTTTTTTAACTGAAAAACAAAAAGCCACATATCGACAACAAACTATAGCCACCAACGGGGACAAAATTATAAATAAAGGGAGACTAAAAAGATTGAAAACCACTTTTCATTCGAGGATGAGGGAAGAAAGAGAAAAATGATTCTTTTAATAAATTGGGAGTATTGTTTGGAGTCAAGGAAATAAATTTGAAAGAAACTAAAAGATATGAGATTTGAACCCTCGTTAACACCCTTATAAAGAGTGAGCGATACACAAAAAAATTGAGAATCATGTGGTTTTCACTTTAAAAGGCACCTAACAGGGGTTATTCTCTCCTGGAACTTATACCATAATCTTCCAGCATCTCTTGTACTCTCCCAAAGTTCCCCCAAACACTTCAAATATTAGTTAGCCATGGCCATGGCAAAACTCCCAGCTGACAACTCCACATTCATGGAGCTACAGCAGCTGAGTGCTGCCGACAACAGCGCCGCCGGCCGGTCGGAGAGGGCTAAATGGCTCCTCAACTCCCCTGACCACCAGCCATCCCCTTGGAAGGAACTCTTCAGCTCCTTAAAGGAAACTGTTTTGCCACAAGCAAAGACAAAACAACCTAGGCCTAATCGACCACTCATGTTCTTGCAAGCCCTGTTTCCAATCCTTAAATGGGGAAAGAATTATAAAGCCACAAAGTTTAAGCATGATTTGTTGGCTGGCTTAACTCTTGCCAGTCTCTGCATTCCTCAGGTTCACTTGATACTATACATGTTATCAGCTTTAATTGGCATAATTGCAAAATTGATCACGTAACTATAGGGGCTAGCAATTTTGGTCATGTAATACTTTAGGTAACAATTTTGATCTTATAAGTTTTAATTTGTACAATTTTCAATCTTACAAGTTCTAATTGTGTACGATTTTGGTAATAATTGAGTGTTTCAGTATTTTTCTTTTTCCTCGTATTTTAGCTACTGTTCTAAAAATTCTCGATTAGTCCCGCCTAGGCGATAGGCTTCTTTTTTCCGCCTAATTTTTTCTTCCGTTTAGATCCCGTGTAACCAAGTCTTGTCTAAGCGCTAGACCCAGCTTGCCTCCCGACTAGCACCTAATGCTTTTTAGAACATTGCTTTTAGCCAAAATACCTTAAAGACTTGTGATCTTTAGAAGTTATGGAATTGCTATTTTGACTAAAAGAGCATAATCATTCTTAAATGAAATTACCAAATCAAGAAGTCACATGACTCATACCGCCAACTCCTAAGAGTTACAGGACCAAAATTGCAATTAAGCCGCTTAAATTTTTTAGTTGCACTTCTTTTATGACAAATCTTGAAAATGAAAAAAGAAATACTATTTACATTTTGCAGAGTATTGGATATGCTAATCTAGCAAAAATGGATCCTCAATATGGCCTCTGTAAGTCAATCAATCAGAGCCCATTTGATCAAAATGTAATCTCTCTGCTTTATAATATTTTGATATTTTGAATTGGTTTTGTAATATTTTTCAGACACGAGTGTTGTTCCGCCATTGATATATGCTGTAATGGGAAGTTCAAGAGAGATAGCCATTGGTCCTGTGGCTGTGGTTTCACTTTTGCTGTCTGCGATGATTTCAAAAGTCGTAGACCCATCGGCTGATCCGTCGGCCTATCGGCGTACTGTTTTTACGGTCACCTTCTTCGCCGGCACCTTCCAGGCCATGTTCGGATTATTCAGGTACATTTGAGTTTTTTTGTCACAATTGTACACGTGTCATTCATCCAATATATGAAATAAAGAGTGAAATGAAAAAAGTAAAATAGGAGATCTCATCACGTCAAATATTTTCTTAAAGTTGTTATTCTTGTTTTTTGGTTCATTCCAAAAGATACCCTTCAGATTTAGTCGGAAAAAAAACACAGTTATCTTTCAAAATTACAAATATTGCCCTAATATTTCACTGCTAAGAAAATTTCAATTTACCGACATAATTATCGACAAAATAATTTTTATTAATAAATTTTACAGTTACTTATAAAATACCTACAAAATAAAAAATATTGTTAAATTTATTGACAGAAATACTGTGGATATATTATCAATAGTTTTAGATTTTACCTACACTTTACAGTTATCTCAATACTTACCTAGGAGAGTAGACAGATGGGCCTCCTTGACCCCCCTCCCCAATTTTTCTTGTCCCGTTTTTTCTATCGAAAAAATTAAAATATATATATATATATATGTTTTAAAGGGAGAAAATAGTTGAGCTAAGGGAAACTTCTTTTGGGCTAGGGCCTAAGGATACTCACGCGGGCTGATTATGCCCCTGTACTCAGCTACATATTTTTCTATAAATAAACTATTTTTTTCTTATAGTAATTTGTTTCTATTTTACAAACTGCCCCCTCAAGAGGGCGTATTTGTTAATCAAATACAAATCTCAGGTGTAGTTTGTAATACGTTAATGAGGTCTTTGTAATTTTGAAAAATATTTAAAATTTTCAGTAATTTATCATTCTTTTTCTTGACTTGTGCTTCTTTTGCCATTTTCTTGGAAGTGGGCTCCACCAAGCTCTTAGTGTTGATTGTAATATTGTGTTACAGGTTAGGTTTTCTTGTGGATTTTCTATCACATGCTGCCATAGTTGGGTTCATGGGAGGTGCAGCTATTGTAATTGGTCTCCAACAGTTGAAGGGATTGCTTGGAATTAACCATTTTACCTCTAAAACTGATGTGGTTTCTGTGCTTGGTGCTGTTGTTAAAGCACTTCATCACCAAGTAAACTTAAATTTATTCAAATTACAATTAATATTTTGTTTTTACTAAGATTAGCTCTATTTTTTTGTCCCTTTATGTAACTAATATTGTGTTTTTTAACAGTGGTCTCCATTGAACTGTGTCCTTGGTTGTTCTTTCCTGATCTTCATCCTAATTACCAGATTTATTGTAAGTATTACACATGTCCTTATTTTCAATCCAACAAATTAATACGACTTTGGGAGTGTTTGCAAAAACTTTTCCATTTAAAAAGAAGTAATTTATTGAAAGTTTGTAAGTATAATGAAAGTTGAGAATCAGAAGTTGAGAGAGTTTAGTGAAAAATTCGTTAAAATGCTTATTTGTTTGTAGAAGTAAAACAGAAGTAGAATCGGAAATCTAAAAGACCCATCACCTTGTTTTTTAAATTCTAATTAAATGAAGTACAATAAGAAGCAAAGTTGATATTTGCAAACACTAAGAAGTGATGTTTTTCGGTCAAAAGCTAAGAACAACTTTTCTTTAGTACTTTATCATAATTACAAGAACAACTTGTCCAATTACCAAAAAAAAAAAGAGTCATGAGTCATGACGGATTTTTGGCCTTTTCTACGCAACAAAATTAGAACATATTCTTATAGTCATTTTAGAGTTTAAATGTCCACTTTACCCATTTTTTATTTTTGGAGACTGGTACATATCTCGATATATAACACATGGTTTTGAAAGATTACACTTTTTATTTTTATTTTTTGTAATTAGACTAAATCGGTGATATATTTTACTATTTTAACCTCCCATAACTTTTATTTGCTGTTACATTCTTGTTTACTTTAAAAAATAATTACCCTTATGAAAAAACTGCAGGGTCAAAGGAACAAGAAACTCTTCTGGTTACCAGCCATGGCTCCACTTTTATCAGTAATATTATCAACTTTAATAGTTTACCTGACTAAAGCTGATAACCATGGTATCAAAATTGTGAAGCATTTCAAAGGAGGGCTTAACCCAAGTTCAGTTCATCAGTTAGATTTTGGAGGCCCAAATGTTGGAGCAGCAGCAAAAATTGGATTAATTTGTGCCCTAATAGCCCTCACTGTCAGTAATTATATACCTCTACTTTTACCTGTCTCTTTAATTTATAATGCTATATATAAAAAACATTTAATTGTAATAAGGGATAATTACAAAAACACCCCTGAGGTTTGGGCTAACTACAAAAACACCTAGAGTTTCTTTGAAATTACAAAAAAAAAAAAGACGTTGAGATTTGATTCCGTCTTACATTTTTCCCTTGTGATTTTCAAAAACATTTCAAAAAACACCCCTCACATTTACAAAAATATTACAGTTACCCCATTAAATTTAAGACGAAATGAAACCTGAAGATGTTTTTTGAAATTTTTAAAAATCTCTGGGTTTTTTTGTAATTAACCCAAATCTCAGGGGTGTTTTGGTAATTATACCTTGTAATAATGATGAGTATGTTAACTTTTGAACAGGAAGCCATTGCTGTTGGAAGATCATTTGCTTCCATGAAAGGGTACCATTTGGATGGGAACAAAGAAATGGTTGCCATGGGATTTATGAACATTGTTGGGTCTTTAACATCATGCTACACAGCAACTGGTCAGTTATTATTTTCTAAAAAAATTTATTTACTGATCACTCCCTTTATTCCACTTAATGGCGTAGCCAAAAAATAGTATAGGGTCAGCCGATACACAATGTTGGGGTGAGCGAGATACAAAACAAAAAAATAACCATATTTATATTAACTAAAAGAATTTCTCAAAAAAATTTACCTAGTAATTTTTTTTAAAAAAAAAAGGAGGGGACAGGACCCAGGTGGCCTCCTTCCGCCGCCAATGATATTTCCACTGTATAATCATTTTGACTCGGGGGAAATATAATAACCCCTACTTTTAGCCTAATTACAAAAAAAATGTTAATATCTTTCAAAATTACAAAAGAATCCTTAAATGTATTACAAATTAAACATTATCTAACGTTTGTATTTACTCAACAAATACCCTTTACAATTTGTAAAATAGAAACAAATGCCAAAGGATATCTACAATTATAATTATGAAAGAATTTTGGTTTTTTTTTTTTGGTAACTAGTCTGAACCTTGAGTCGAAATTTTGATCTTTGAAGAGAATTAATCTTAAAATTTTACCTAATTACAAAAAACTTCAAGTCATTCAAAATTATAAATACTCTCCTAAGGTATTACAAACACCACATTAAGATTTGTATATTTGCTAGAAAAACATCTCCTTGAAAGTACAAGTTGTGAAATAAAAACAAATTAATTTATAATTTTCGAAGAATATTGTTGATTTTTTTTAATTAGACTGAATTAAAATAAAATAATAAGGACTCTCAATTATAACTGATCTAATAAATTGATATTGTCCTTAAACAGGTTCGTTTTCAAGAACAGCCGTAAATTTCAGTGCAGGCTGTGAGACGGTGATTTCAAATATTGTTATGTCAATAACAGTGTTGATATGCCTGTTGTTTTTTACCAAGCTTTTGTATTACACTCCGCTCGCCATCCTGGCGTCGATTATATTGTCCGCTTTGCCTGGTCTCATCGATCTAAATGAAGCCTATAATATCTGGAAAGTAGACAAGCTGGATTTCATGGTTTGTCTTGGTGCATTCTTTGGAGTTCTGTTTGGTTCTGTCGAAATCGGCCTCCTAGTTGCGGTAATTTTTCCGATTTTACTTATGCATATGTTTTGTCTTCCATAATATTCTCTGTGGTTAACTACAAAATCTACCTCTGATGTTTAACTTAATTTGAAAAAAAAAACTCAGTTATCTTTTAAAATTATAAATAATTGTACGAATTTTGTTTTCAGCTTACAAAATTGCACGATAAGAAACCTCAAAAGGTGGGTAATTGTTAGATTAATTCAAACCGAAAGGAATATTTGTAATTTTGAAAGATAAATGAGTGTTTTTTGTAATTAGGTTAACCTCGGAATTTTTATAGTGTTTTTTTAAAGTATTTATTTAAAAAAGATAATAATAAAAGTTAGCTCGAGTAGTAAAAGCTGTCGAGACTAAATTTGTAAAGAAACGTTTTTTTTTTCTTTTGATGGGCAAAACTGTCTTTGCCTATAAAGTTACACGTTTTTACTACTACAAAGATTATGTGAAATAAATATACTAAGATTCCCTAGATTGGTTTCTCAGAAATAAGATTAATTTTCCATCAAAAAAAATGAAATAAGATTAATTTAATTTTACCCATGTGGATAGTGATCAACTCCCGTTGGATGTTGACATAAATATCTAAAGTGGACACATGTTAGGAGTTGGACCTGCCCACATTAGGGCTGTTCATTCGGTTAATTCAGTTAACCATTAACCGAAATGTCAAAAACCGAATTAACCGAATTTGCTAATTGTTAAAATCATTAACCGAATCGAAATTATATCTACCGAATTAACCGAACCAAATTATATTTCAACCGAAATTTCTTTAAAATACAAAAATATATGTTGTATATATAATATATAATATAAATAAATAAATATAATTCGCAAAAAATTCTTTAAAATAAAAATTATAATTTTTTATATTTAATATATGATATAAATAAATAAATAAATATGATATATAAATATAATTATATATAAAACATATGTTTGATATAATATTTCGGTTAAATCGGTTAATTCGGTTAATTTCGAATTTTCGAACCGAATTAACCGATAACCGAAATTCTTCAAAACCTTTAACCATTCACCGAATCGAAATAATTCGGTTACCGACCGAATTAACCGAATTGATTTGGTTAACGGTTAATCGGAAAAAAAATCGGTTAATTGAACACCCCTAGCCCACACAGATAACATTGAATTAGCCAATAAACAGACCGTGGGTTTGATAGACTATGTACCGTTGACTTAGGTGAAAATGGTGTCATGTCTATGTTCTATTCATTGAGACACTTAAATTGTACCCGCCAATAAAACTATCTAAGAATGCATCCATAGTTGTTATTAAGGTTTTTTTATTATTTGAGAATTCTTTTGGACGAACACGTGTAATATTTTGCTAGATATTCCCTACACTTGGAATCTCAATCAACCAAAAATATTACGGTTAAACCTATATAAATTAATATTAGAACTGCTAATATTTATTAATTTAGCGATATATTAAATTAGAAAATTATTAATTTTGTTTGTTGTTCTCAAATTGGGACCAATCAAAAGTATTGTTTAAACGAGATTATTAATTAATTGAATATTAAATTATCGAGATTATATAATATTGTTCTTAAAATTATTGTCAGAACTAGAAGTACTAGAGTACCATAACACGCTTGTACATGTTGAATGTATTTGTCTGACTTTGCTTGTTTAATTATGTTTTCGTATAATTGATACTTTCTCTAATAAAAAATTGAAGCGACTGAATATTCGATTTTGAATTGACAACACCTTCCATTTAATTCATTTCCTTCCACTAAATTTTAAACTCAACAAAAGCATAAATGATTTAGGGTTTGAGCACACTAATTCTTGATATTAGAGTAATTAAATATTAAATGATTCACATTTCTAATAGTTTAAGCGTTTAGACGATGTGATCATTCAATATAATATCAGAGTCAGATCAAATTAAACAAGAGGACCTGAATTCAAATCTCACCGTCAAACATATAAATATTCCACATGATCATAAGTTTCCTTTCAATAATCATGAAGAATAAAGATGATAAGGGCACTAGAACCAAAAGTTCAATTTGATTCCACCTTATTGAACAAACTTTGTCTTTGAATCACTTTATACATTTGACAACGCAATAAAAATGGTTCTAATTAAACTAGAAACCATATATATTAAAAAAGACACGTATTTATTAATTATAAGGTTTTTACTAACTCAAAATTTCAGTAAAATATCTGTTATGTTTTACATGAATTATTAATATAAAAAAAAGATGCTAATTAACACATGATTCAAATGAAATTATTATATGAGTCTCTTAATAATTTAATGATCAGTGATGGACCTTTTTTGTGTCCATTATTATTTTTTTTTTTGAGAACATTTTTTGTGTCCATTATTGAATACATTATAACCCATGTTTTCTAGCTAATGCGTTCAAATGGAGCTAGAATGACTCTTCAGGGTCCCAAAAATATGTCCAGATTCGATGAATCTTGTTAAGAATCTCCTACATTTTTGTAGTGGCAAATGGATTAATTCCATTACAAAATATTCTACTAAAAGGGCATGTAATTAACTTACTCGGTTAGGGTAATCATTGGCATTTAAGGAAAGTGATAGGTATTATTAATCATGTGTAATATGAGAACCAGACAGTGGTTCAGTAGTTAAAACTCTCAAATCCAGACTGGAGGTCTGAGGTTTAATTTTCATCACTCCTTCCCAGTCCCCAGTCCCCTCCCATGATTTAGTCAATAATACAAAAAGTCTTTTTTTTCTTGGTTTCATAGTCATTGAAAAGAATTTCAAGAGAGGAATTTATTTATTTATTTGATAAACATAAAGCAAGATTTGAATACAAATTTTTATACTATTCATTATTCAACATATATAATGATACTCTTAGTGGTACTTTATTGAAGTGTATACTTACCATATATAATGGAAGAAGGTATCATCATTCATTGACATTGTTTTCCAACTAGTGTAGCACTATATAGTAAGAACTCAAAAATGATACCATGGGTCTCAAGACTTGTCCAGGTTCAATGAATCTAAGAATCTCTCCCAATCTCCTTTTTCTTTAATAACCATCATGATTCATGAGGAAAGGTGAACAAAAAGTACCATCTAATTAAACTCTTGAGTTATAAGATACATATCATCATATACAAAAAGTTTCTATTCTTCCAAAATAAGCTTATTATTATCACACCAATCAAGGGTAAATGAAAGATGTTACTTCTTTGGATCGAATTATAAAAATTGTGTTTGAATTTAATTTGACTGTAATTAATCACATAAAGTCTTAATCTATACGAATCGAGTCTGAGTAGCTCAATTTTTCGTTTGTTTATTTTGACATATAGAATGAATAAATATGTTTGAATTTGAATTTTTTTTTAATAAGTTGGGAGCACTGGTTGGAGGGGAGGAAATAAATTTCAAAGAAACTGAGAGATATAGGGTTCGAACCTGGTTAATACCCTTATAAGGGGTGAGTGATACCACTTGAGCTACAAGCTAGTGGTATGTTTGAATTTGAATTCTTATGTTCAAAAGTCCGATTTCCAATGATCTTATGTCAATCAGTCTCAATCTATTTTGTTTGTTCTTCTACCCTACATTGTTGTTAGGGTTGTCGAATCGCGTAATTACAAATATAGTACTGAATCATTATCGAGCTTCAAAAATTGTGTTTGAGTTTAGTTTGATTATTAATCGAACCGAGTTCAACTGGCTTGATAGTATTACACATATTTTATTATATTTTTACTAGTCGGGTCGAGTTCGAGCACAACTTTATATCTCATCAAACGGAAAACTGTTCTCAAGCTTGATTCTCTACGTTAACGAACCGAGCTCAAACAAGCTTTTTAACGATAGATCTTGAGTCAAGTATTTTGATGAAAACTGTTCTCAAGCTTGATTCTCTACGTTAACGAACCGAGCTCAAACAAGCTTTTTAACGATAGATCTTGAGTCAAGTATCGAATAGTTTATTTTGTTTAATTTTCAGCCCTAACTATATTGTAAATCTTAATTGTGGAGTGCAGGTGGTGATGTCATTTGGTAAGATAATTGTGAGTTCCATAAAACCAAGTACCGAAATTGTGGGCAGACTTCCAGGGACAGATTTATTCTGCAACATATTGCAATATCCTGTGGCCAACAAAATCCCAGGCATCTTAATAACACGTATTAATTCTGGAACATTTTGCTTTGCCAATGCCAGCTTCATCCGAGAAAGGTATAGCCTAACTATAAAAAAAATTCCAGTTATTTTTTAAAATTATAAAGTCTCCTCGATAATTGTTTTTATCTTACAAATTACACCATCGATCCAGGATAATGAGGTCGGTAAGAGAGGAGAGTGACAGAGAAGAAAGTAATAAGGGGCGACTTCACCTCTTGGTCCTCGATATGACTAGTAAGTTTATGTAATATATGTTACACATTTCTATCTCAATTAATTTTAGGAATAATTACAAAAAGTACACCTAAGATTTCACCTAATTACAAAAAAACCTAGCTAATTTTTAAAATTACAGAAAATACCCTTTAGGTTTGATTTAGTGTTAAAATTACGGGGTAAACTGCAATATTTTTATAAAGATGAAGAGAGATCTTAAAATATTTTTTACTTATGATGGGTTTAATGTTATGACAAATTAAATCTCGGGGATATTTTTTGTAATTTTAAAAGTTAGCTAACTTTTCTATAATTAGGTCAAACCTCAAGGGTACTTTTTGAAATTAAGTATTCGATAAACTATAATTTAAAGGAAAAAAAATCAAGAAGAATTTAACAGAGGCTATATGTACCGATGACCAATGGGCCTAGTGGTATTACATTCCTCCTTAGTGGGGAGATTAATAGTTCAGTGAATAACAGTAAATCAATGCATATTAGTTTGAAATAAAATGATACTAATTAAATGTCATTGTGGCAGATGTGACAAATATCGACACTTCGGGTATTCATGCATTGGAAGAACTACATCAGAAATTGATCGCACGAGGCCTAGAGGTACTAAATTATTCTTAATTACATGCCACAATTTTTTCAAACACAAAGAAATTGAAGTTAACTAATTATTTATTTTTAATTTTTTGAAATATTTTGGCTGATTTTGTAGTTGGCATTGGTGAATCCAAGGTGGCAAGTGATTACCAAAATGAAGGCATCAAAATTTATAGAAAAAATTGGAGGGGAAAGAGTTTTCCTCTGTATAGGGGATGCAGTGGATGCTTTCCTTAGTCTCAAAATCAATGGCCTTAATAGTTGTTAATTTAATTATAACCTATAAATGCGACTTATGATGGATTAAATAATAATTTCCTATTACAATTAGGGTCCAGCATTTCAGTTTATGTATAATTATGGGTTTAATGTTGGCATGAACTATGTTGAATGGAAATCATCATGAATCAATTAATGTCAATAGTACTCTTTTATTTTGAAGTAAGGTACGAATGGATTTGAGTTGTAATTTCACTTTTTTGTTATATGTTATTGTTATATTTAGTACTGTAGTTCACTTGCGTCAATTATATCGTGTTTCGTGTTTGTGGATCGTGTCCTGATACGGGTATAATATGTTTGACACGAACACGATCCCTCTAATTATTCATGTCAAGATACACGACACTCCCATTTATAACATGGACAACTCGAACACGACAAGACACGAAAAATGTATATAACACGAGAAAATATAAAAAAAAGGACAAAAAACTAAATTATAAATAAAAATTACTTTAAATTATTATAAAATGCATTCAGTAATTTGTCCACCATCATATAACTAATTTAAACATCACAAAGTATGAAAATAATATGTCATTACAAAATTAAATGGATTAAACCTGACCTGACCTATTTATTTTGCGTGTTAACCGTGTTCGACCCGATTTTGACCCGAACCTACTAAGGATTATACATGTACCTGCTAAATTCGTGTTAGGTTCGTGTCGGTTTATTATATACTGCCACAAATTGATGCCCTTAACTAGAGTATGAGTGGTTATGGTTCGCAAATTGATCGAATTGAATTGAAAACGAAAATTTGGGATCGATCAAAAAAATTGGTTCAATATTCGGTATTCAATTTTACTTAATTTCGGTATTATGTTGCTTCTGACTTATAGTTTCGATTTATCGAACCGTACCAAATATCAAATTATTGTTTTATATAATTTTTGTTGTATTTATATATATTTTATATGATTACATTTTTTTAGTACATGTTATTATGTGTTTTACTTACTAAAATTATGATAACTATAAATAAAATATGATTATGTTTTTAATATTATTTTTTTATTTTTAAAATTCAGTTTATCGGAAAAAAATTCGATAAAATTGAACACAAGTACACAACCAATTATTTCAGTTTAGTATTCGATTATTGATATGCTATTTTGGTATAGCGAATTTTTGGTTCGATTTGGTTCAGTATGATTTTTTTAAATGGGCCATGGTAAACCATGGAGCTCGCCTTTTGGGTTGATCCATCATTTGTTTCAATTGATCCCACAAAAGCCCCTTATAGGATCAATACAATTACAATATTATTGTCTCCTACCAAAGTGGATCTTGTCGCACCACGAGGTGCTGTCGGCGAGTCGGGTTATTTGGGTATGCAACCCCAATCGGACAGTAAAATTCCATCCAAAGGCTAAATATGAGTGAAAGAAAGATAATGAACAAGTACCGCGAGCGAGAGAAAAATGATCAACATTTACTCAACAATATCAGCACCACCAATGTATTCATTCAACCAACAATGTGTTTCATTTCATATTTAGTATTATCAACATCAAATTTATATTCATAATACTATTTTATACTCTTAACGTTTGTTTAATGATATAAAATAGGAGATAGAAATTCAATTAATAGAAGATTGGGCTTGGTGGCGTCGCGTTGCAAAAACTTTCCCAGCAGGCCAGCACTGTGGACCTTACCCTCAAGTTGGGCCTGGGACTTCCCATTATAATGGGCCTAATTATATCTGTTTGTTGGCCTTATTGTTTTACACAAATTGGGCCTAGAAACTTTAAAATACATTTCCTTGGCAAAACTGCTGCAGCACTAAACAGAAAATTTGTGTATATTTGGTTAAATATACACAAATTAAATCATTTTCCCCTTTGGGTCAATCCATGACTGCATGAGGTCAATTCATCACACCAAGCATATAAATAATACTCCATATTCATTAATTTGTAGTTAATCTGCTTAATTAATTCATTTACTCTTCGCGGGTTATTCACTAGATAATTGTCGACTTAAGTATTTGAGGGGCTTTCCGGATAACCCAAGATCTTCTTAACCTTGTATGTTGTGTTGCATGATAGTTTTCGCCAGAGGCGTAGCCATGTATGGCTACCACTGGGCAGTGCAAATTTTCAAAAATTATATTTTTAGTATTATAATTTCTACAATATTCAAAATTAGCCCACCCAAAATTTAATGCAAAACTCAAATTCACCCCAAAATCTAAATGCAATTTAAAAATCAAGAATGAAGAATGTAAAACTTTTGTCTTATAATGAGATTGATGCTATATTTAATATATTCGTGATTTTTAGACTATTATGTGATCCTTATTTGTCATTTGTACATTTATCATTTCATTACTCTTAAAATGTACTTAACTATTCGTATTGGTAATTTCTTCGAATATGTATCTAATTATCAAATATATTAAGAAAATCATATGTTTTATTAGTTAGTGGCCTAACGGTCCTAACTAAATCAATTTAACGGTTTTGCTAATTGCATCTATCGTGTCGTACCATATCGGTAGCCGGCAAGAACGATTTGTCACTACTAAGTGTCATCATCAAGTATGAAATTAAAAAATTATTTATTTTTTTAGTTTTTTTATATTTAATTATTGGCTTTTTATTATTTTGGCCCGGTCCGACCCACCTTATTGTTATCCCTATTGATTTGGGTGTGAGCAAATCAGATGTACTTCGGGTCGGGTTGGTTCGTCTCGAGCCTAGGTACTTTCGGTTCGGATCCTGTAAGACGAATAAATGTTAAGCTAGCCGGGAGGGTTCCCAGCTAAGACCCTCCGATGCTTAAGTCAGTACAGGTGTTGGGTCGCTAGTAAATATAAAGCGAGATGAATAGCAATAAATGTGATACCTGTAGCAATGGAATAATGGCGTATTTATAGGCGTTGAATCTCCTGGCCGTACGAGGTGTACAGATCCGTACGACCTCGCTCCACGTGTCGGCCTCGTATTGGTCCACCTGGCTAGACCCATCTACCGTATTCAGGTCGGGTCGCTTGGGCGACCCGGACGACCACCTCGGCTTAGATCGCGACCTCGCTCTTAAATAGTGTATAGGCCAGCTCGAACCCATTCTATTAGGACGGGTCGGGTAGGCGACCCGATCCATGACCTCGGTTTGGGTCGTGCCCCGACCCCAAGTAAACCGTGGATCTGGCCCCTCGGTCATTCCTCAAATAAAGGCGAGGGTAGAAGAGTAATTTTAGATAGGTACATATCATTACTCCCGCCAGTTACTTTAGTAATTAATTACTATGGTAACTTTGAATCTGGTCCGTTGAAATTGAAAAGCTTCTTTCATCCCAACCGCTTGATCTTCCCGCCCATTCCTCTATATATATATACGGAAGTCTTGGAGTTGTCATTTTTACTCTTCATTCATCGCGGTGAAAAATATTTCGATTCGCGGCCGAGCTCCCACCCACGTCCGAGGTTTCTTCACGTAGTCAGATCCCACCTCGAGGTAGCCCTTAGTTTCACTTCGCTTAATAATAATTTTTTCTTATTTCATTTATTTTTCCTTTTTCTTCTTGCTATGCCTTCCGACCGTACGTTAGGTTCTCATGACTCGAGCTCGAGTGGTTCGAGTTCGAGTCGAGCTCCACCTCTGAGTCTAGTTCGACATCGGCCCTCTAACCGGGGCTCGTATTTTAGATCTTAGCCCACCAGGTTCGTGCCTCCCCTAGGGAATCTCGTCTTGACTTAGACCCTACCGATGAATCCAGGAGGATGCCCCATAGACTCGATTTAGAATTTACATTTCATTGGGCCTTGCTTCGCTCTATTGTAAATAGGAACCAAATAGCCGAGATTAGAAACCAATTTTTTATTCCATCAAATTTTCAAATAATTAGCCCAGGTAGTAATGACCGTATAGATAAACCACATCCCCGTTGTATGTCGTTCCATTTGCCTAGCCTCGAGGCGGGCTTACGTTTTCCTTTAGCCCGCCCTATTATAAATATTTTAAAGGGTCTAGGAGTGTGTCCTGCCCAGCTAGTTCCGAACGCTTATCGCCATATTTTAAGTTTTGCGATATTAATGAAATATTTTGAGGTGTCAGCCTCATTTCCACATTTTTGGGCTCTTTATTCCATTAACTCATCTTCGACCACAAGTGAGAAAGGCTTTTTCTACCTCTACCCTCGCCCTAACCGTAAGCTTCTTCATCACCTCCCTACCTCTGTTTGGCCTTGGAAAGAGAAATTTCTTTACGTTAGAGCCCCATAGAGACCCCCTTGGGAGGTTCCTTCCGAGTGGAAAGTTACCGTCCTCACCTCGTGACCTCGCCGGTCACTTAGGAGGATGACCGTCCAGGATGTGCTATGCACGAGTGGTATCTATCGGAGAAGCTTCTAACCAGAAGAGGTTCTTTCCCTCGCGGACCTTAGCAGCCCCGAAGCCAGCTTCTTTAAGTTTAGGTAATCTTCAACTCTTTTACTTAATTGCTTGCTCGTATAGTTTACTCACATTATTCTAAACAATTTTTCTATTTTCAGAGATGTCTGTAAATAGCTCATTAATAGCCAAGCAATTGAAAGAACAGAAGGCGACTTTACTCTCCAGTAAAAAACGACCTCCAACTGCTCCGAAACACACCACCACCCATGTTGCCTCGGGCCAGGACCTCTTCAGGGCCTCACCTTGCTGCTTCGACCAAGGTGCTTGATGATACTGATACTTTTTTCGAGCTGCTCGCACTACCCCAGCTCGCTTAACTCCTCAATGCCCTACTTCTTCAGGGGGTGAAAATGTTGAGAAGGCTTCTGCCTCGAAAGGAAAATCCCACAAAGAAAAAGCTCTGAAGCCCCACAAGTCTCGCAGTCGGGATTCCGGGGGGTAAAGATCGCGAAGAGCCCTCTAGTAAGAGGCTTCGCCTCGGGTCGTCTTTAGACGTGTCTGGCAAGCAGCCTGAAACTCAGGCTGACGAGGAGACTTGCAGCAACCCTGAGATGGAAGCTCAACTTAAATGGCTTGAGTTATGTGAGAAACAGCTCGCCGAGATGCGTGAGATGGAGAGGCAAAGGTCTCCTCCTCAACTATCCTCCACTTTCAATGCCTCGCTGCCCCGTACCGTCCCTAATTGGCTAATTAACGGGCGAAGCTTTATACTCGACACTCATGCCGGAGAGGACTCTTTCGAGCTATACAAACATACTCTCCTCGGTCCTCATCAATTTGCTTTGATACCTTTTGAGTTCACTCGGCTGGAAGAATACATAGTCCACAATACTTTTTCGGTAAAAGTCCATTACCTCGTTTAATACATGTTTTAATTTTCTCTCTCTTTCTCTTTCTAACCTCGCTTTTTATTCATTTATAGAATAATGCCCTCCTACACCACCTTTCCCTTTGTGCTTCTAACTGGAAGCGATCCCTCGATGCGCGGAAAAATGAAGTGGAGAGGCTTTCGAAGGCTCTTCGCGAGGCCGAGGTTGCCAAGGAAAAATTCTCTCAGGATAATACTGCGCTCGTGAGCCGAGTCTGGGGACTGGAACAAGAGGTTAATGCAGCTCGCGATGAACTCTAGGAGCATAAAGAAAATCACGAATCCGAGCTTAAAGAGACCTATGATACGGGTCACAAGGAGGGCTATCAGGACTATACGAACTCGCTAGAGTATACCTCCGCTCTCTAGAAAGCTCGTGAAGAGGGCGTGAAGTCCTTTCTCACTTTCCATTCCTACGAAACCTTAGTGGCACGTCGTGCTGCTGTCTACCTCTTTCAAGATTTCGAGCGATGCCGGGACCAAGCCCTTCAAGAGAATGCTTTCAGAAAGACTTTGATCAAGATAAGCTCGACTCTTCCGTACAAATGATCTAGAGAAAGCTGATGAGGGTGGCGCTGGGGAGGAGGGACTTGACGTTGTGAACGATGTGGAGGAGGCGGAGGAAACGGATGAGTGGACCACCTTATGCACTCGCACATTCTTCGCTTCTGAACAACCTCCACCCCCTCGCCGAAATTTAATGATGATGATGAGGAAGAATAACCTTAGTTTTTGCTTCCTTCTTTTGTAAATGAGCTTAATGCTCCATGTGAAGCACATCGTGAATACCAAGTTTTTGTCAAAATTGTTTAAACAATCGTTTTGTAAATGAGCTCGTCTCTGACCTCGTTTTTTGGCATTATGATGTTATATAACGATATTTTTGTCCAAGTCTGTGACTTCACTGTTTGACATTACGATGTTGTATGAAGATACTTGACATGAATGAGCTTAAGTCTCCGACTTCGCTTTATCATTGTTGTTTAACCTTTATAATTTTTAGTTATTACAACAATATTTGCTTGTCAATATTTCCACTCTATCTTTCGAATTCAAAACGTTTTAGGTCGCTTTATTTAGGCCGCAATCTTTTTCAGATCGCTTTTTATGGCTCTTGCTTGGTGCTGACCTCACGAACCACTTTTTAATTGTCGTGATCTTTTTCAGATCGCTTTTATTTGGATCTGACCTCGTGGATCGTTTTGACTTGGAGCTGACCTCGTGGGTCGCTTTTACTTGAAGCTGACCTCGTGGGTCGCTTTTACTTGGAGCTGACACGTGGGTCGCTTTTAGTTGAAGCTGACCTCGTGGGTCGCTTTTACTTGGAGCTGACCTCGTGGGTCGTTTTGACTTGGAGCTGACCTCGTGGGTCGCTTTTACTTGGAGCTGATAATTATCTCTCAAAATAAGGGGGTATTTCCCCTCCCAATAATTTCATATATATTCAATCAAAACAAGCCAATAATTACAAGTAGTTCACCTAAGTATAAAACTTGCGTAAATTGTGGATGTTCCATGGCTTATGAAGCTCTTTTCCATCCATGCTTTCCAAACGATATGTTCCTCTCTTGATTAAAAAAAATCTACATAATAGAACAGGCATTTGGATTTTCATCACTGAACATGAGTGTATATTGCTCTTCCACTGGATTTAGGGTCGCGACGGCCGGATCGTTGGTGGCCCGGACGAAATTAGGCGGCGCCTTCTTGTCGTAAACGCCGGCGACGTAAGGATGAGCGATCATGGTGTATGGAACATAAGGCCACGGCTCAGCTTTCTTACCAGTTGATTTAGCAGCCTCCAATACCTTTTTAGCATCAACATATCCATAAACTGTTGCCTTTTGCTGTTTCAAATCCACATCCACTGATTTTGCACCTGCATGCAAATTCATTATTATTAGTCCAATCGCTTATATAAGTTGGGAGTATTGGTCGGAGGGGATAATTTTTTTTTTAAAATAAGTTGGGAGTAGTGGTTGGAAGAGATAAATTTCGCAGAAACTGAAAGATACATGGTTCGAATCCTGATCAACACCTTTTGTAAGGGTGAGTGATACCACTTGAAATACAAGCTCCTAGATGGTATAATAAAATGTAATTGACTTTCGATATAATTCACTAGAATTCAATTCTTTCTTTTTGCTTCAAAATTTAGGACTATTTTACTATAATAAATAACTAATTTAACTGCAGGAAAATCTGTAAGTAAGTATTAAGATAACTGTAAAGTGTAAGTAAAATCGTTGAAGCTAAATATTTACTAAGTTAAAACTGATGTTACATGCAATATTTTTATTGATAAATTTAGAAAAATATTGATGATTTATTAGTAATTGGTCGGTATAGTTTTGGGGGAAGCAGTATTTTTTTTATTATGTATATATGTAGGTACCTGTAAAATTTAATGAAAATCATTAATGCTGGTAATTAACTAGAATATTTTACTAAAAAGATAAAATTTGCATTGATTAAACTAACTAATAACACTATTATATTACTAGTATTTAAATATATAACTTGTAACTTTTATAAACTCCAAAAAAATCTCTTAATTATATGGTCCAAAACATGTAAATTTACTTTTTTTTTCTAGTTAATTATCTGAAAGGTTTTTGAGTTTGGTATAATTACCTTTGACCCCAGAGAGTGCTTTCTTAACTTTAAGTGCACAACCTTCACAGTCCATTCTGATCTTGACAGCCACAGTGTTCAACTGCTTCTTTTTCTTCTTTTTGCTGTTGCTTAGCTTTTCAGACAAATACTCCAAAGTACCTGAAACTCCCATATTTTTCTCCTGTCCACTATACAGATTAATTTAATTTTTGGGAGTGAAATATGAATATATTTGTGAGGCTAATTAAGGAAACTAATTTTTGTTTTATAGAGTTTGTAAGTAGTGCCAGAGTTGAGAACTGATGACACTAGACATGCAAAAAGAGGGTTTTATTTGTTTTCTTTAAGGGTACCTAGCTAAGTGTACTTCTTTACATTACACACACACATATATAAGAGAGTGTGTTTGTGTGTGTGTGTGTGTGTGATCTATGGCTAGAAATTGAAATTTAGCACACTTCAAAAATAATGGAGTGGGGTTCAGTGTGTGCTAGAAACTGCAAGAGACTTCTTCAATTTATGGGATTTTTTTCCCCTTTTTTTTCACTTGTATGGACCAAAAAAAGTTTTAAGCTTGTGCATATTTTGTATTTCTATGAGTAGTGTCTTAATGGCCTTATATAGAAGCTTAAAAAGGTATTCAACTAATTAATTTACTATGAACTGTTAATTGGAGAATTTCACACGAAAGGTGGCTTAATTAATTGCAATTTTAGTCTATGTAACTTTTTGATATAACAATTTCGGTAATTGATGATTTTACTTTTTAGTCAAAATAGCCGGTCCTGCAACTTTTAACAGTCATCTATATTCGGTATTTTGTCTGAAAGACAAGGGTATATTGTGGGAACAAATGAATATTGAAACTCCTAGTTGGGACCAAAGTTACGCAAAATCTGAACTTGTAAGTAGAAGTGTCAGGGCTGGGTTGGGCTAGGCTGTGATTTCGTAGGCCCAAAAAGCCGGCTCGGTCCGATTTTTCTCGTTGGCCTGGCGGGCCGACACCCAGTTGGCCCAACCCATATTTGACACCTCTACTACTTCTAGGACCAAAATTGCACAAATTAGAATTTACGAAATCAAAATTGCACATAAACAAAATCATACAGAACCAGAAATACTACCTCAAATATTCACATGACCAAAATTGCTAGTCTCTTATAGTCAAGAAATTATTTTTGCAGTTAAGCCCATGAAAGGTAATGGTCACTAATCCAATATTGAAGGTTGGTTCCTGAGAAAGCTAACCTCTAAAATATTAACTGTACATGACTCTGTTATTAATTTGTATCTTCTATTTATGTGTACTATATATGGTAATTAACATGTTATACATCTACTATCATTATGATCTTACTTTTAAATGGGATAAAAATTACGTAGATTAGTTAAGTATACATAAATTAATCTAAACATAGATCCATCAGAATGATCATAAAACTAAATGATTAATCAATTATGACCATAATTGGATCATAAAATTTGTTTCAAAATTTTGTACAGACATCCCATTATTAAACCAATTCAAACATAAATTAGTTTTACTTCACTGTCAGAACTACAGCCAAAGGGGAAAAAATTCAAAAGTAGAAAGTCATTATTGTTGTTATTTAAGTTGTGACACCACCATCTTTAATTCTAGTCGTGGGATCATCGTGACACGTGGCGATTGGAGAAATCTAAGGGTTGACAGAGTTGCCACTTGGAAAATTTAAGAAATTAATTAAAATGGAGTTGGTAGTAACTTATGCACCTAAAAAAGGGCTGATGTTTACAATGGAATTTGTCCACTTATATGAATATTGTTTTGTTTGGTTGATTGGGCGGTGGGGTTGTGGAAAAAGAATGTGTGATGAATAAAAGATTAATTATGGACAATATAGAAAAATTGTATGGTCTCCTTAAACAAGTGGCAGCTAACCACAAGTTCAAAAATTTCAAATAATTAGAAGCAATAACTATATTCACGTGAAATAAATTATTTATTTATATAGTTTTGTAGTTTGTGGTAGGGGGTGCAAATCGTTGGTGCCGGCATATAAACGGACTCGGTACCATAACAACCCGATAGGATAAGCTCAATTCCAAATAGTACACATCATGATAATTTTATATCAGACCTAAAATTTAAACTCAAACATGAACACGATAAGCAAAACTCTTAAATTAATTTCTAATTAGTTAACCGTTAAGACTAGGTCTTTAAGGATTCATGTATCCAACTTAGACTTTTTTAGACGCTTGGAGCGCCTATCACAACTATCTAGCTAAAGAGTAATTTATCTTAGATAAATATTTATATTGTACTGAAAAGACCAATACAAACTATTAACTAATTAGTTATATATATTTGATACTTAGAACACATGTTCAAATAAAATACGAATATGAATGATCAAATACAATTTAAAACAAACTCTGGTAACTAGTTAATGAAGTTCTCAAGTCTTATCAAGATTATTGGACCAGAGCGATTTCAATCCGATTTTTAACAGGCTTTATCATGTGGCAACCAAATAACGGTTGAACCCAATAAGCCTCATCCCAAGCCATATAATTTCGTGTGGTATCTCAAATTGTCACCTTAATTTTTGGTGATAAGTTTGTACTTCAGCTGACTCTAGATTACACACCAAGGGCGACGACATAGAGCCCTGATTTTGAGGGGGTCCAATTTTACATGAATTTTTATATATAGGTATACATATTTTATTAGATTATTTCTACAGGGAGCCCTAAAAAATAAAATAAAAAATATCAAATGATCTTTTGCTTTCAACTTTATATATGCTAAATAAATTAATCTAATTTTTAAAATCAAAATAGAAAAAACGTTGTGTTTTCCTTTCAGATTCTATTTCTACTCGAGGACAACAAATCCATTTTTTTAAACTAAAAAAATGTATATGAAATATTTTTTTTTACATAATTATTTTCCCAATAAGAGACTAGAAAAATTCTCTTTATTCCATCTGTAAGCTACGTTCTTTCTAAATCAAATAAAAAAAACTCTTATTCGTGATTCTTAATCGAGCGATGTATGAGACTTATATTGGTAGAATCGAAATTTTGGTCAAATCCACATGGACTACACTGCAATTAAGAAATAAAAATATGATCAATGCATGATTTTTCTTTTCTTTTGTTGCAATTTGAAAGAACCGCAAATCTGTAATATACATAACGCTATTATTTTTGTCCACTTACTATACTATTGAAATAAAATTTATTTATTTTCAAATTCATATTAAATTTTATCTAAAGTTTATGTATATACATTTATTTGTATTTTTTCCTTTTCATATAACCCCCATTTTTCTTTTGGCTATGGACCCCTAAAAAAGTCAGGATCGGCCCTAACTTCAGCCATAGTTTTTTAATGGTAGAAGACTCTTATAATCACACCCAAATAATTTGTATTTAGTGATAAATTCATAAAAAAAGATGTTCTCTCTTAAGAAATTCATCAAACCTCTTCGATAATTTCAAATACACAAACCCAAAACTTTAGTTATCATAAAATGTCAAATGTTACTATTACGAGATATTATGAGAATAATAAAATAATATAAGTATTGATTCTGTTTGCATGCCTACAAGATTCCACGTTCGAAGGAAATTCTTTAATTTGTGCCCATTTTTGATTGACCTCTATCGTGTTCTCAATGGAAGTTTGGTGCCCCCACTGGCCCTAATTTTCAACAGATATCTTTGTTTACCAATTACATCAAGATACGTACAAATTAATTTATGGGGAAAAGAAAGTTCTAAACTTTTTGCCAAAAACATTGCAAAGAACCGACTTTTTATCAAGAATAGTGGTTTTCTAACGAATTGTGACTAACAAGTAACACCAATTAAGGGATCACTCAAAAAGCCAAAATTGGTGCACTCATATGGACTTAATGGCATTGTAATATGACAAATGCTTTCCTTTGCCATTTTTTAATAACAAAGTTTAAACTTAGAAAATCTAACTGATACATAGAATTATAAAATTATAATAAAGATGCGTTGAACAAAATATGTACCAATTAAATTGGCGTCGTTATTATCACGAATTATCGAGTAACAGTTTATTTGGATCCAGTGGCGGATGCAGGATTCCGACTTTGGGTGGGCGAAAAACGGACCGAGTTTATATGCGATTATTTTTCCACATACTAACAATAATTAATGGCTTTTTATACCGTAAAAGATAATTATTTAAAGTTGTTATCAAATTTTTTGGGGAAAATTGTAAATTAATTTTTTTATTTTACCTTTTAAAAATAATTTGGAAAACTTTTGGTAGGAAAAAAATTTTTGGAAAATTTTGGGGGGTTAATTGTATATTTATTCATTTATTTTATATTTTAAAAATAATTTCTAAAACTTTTTTTTTTGGGGGAGGAATTTTTTTTGGAAAATTTGCGAGGGGGCAGTGGCCCCCTCCGATCCGCCGTTGTCTGGATCTTCTTAATATACATAAAAATCCATATGTGGGGATATGTACAAACTTATTTAACTGAAACAAAAATCACGTGTTGGAGACAAACAAAAGGTGATCTATGGAGACAAACTTATTCATAATGGCAGACTAAAAATATTGAAAATCATTTCTCTCATCCTCCATCATCTATGGAGATTAAGGGAAGAAAGAGATGAAGAAAATGGAGATGGAGCAGAAGGGTAAGGTCAGGGTTGCTCCTAATGTTAGTCGAACGATTCGGTTGATTCGAGCCCGCAAAAAATAGCAACATTTAGGGACCCAAATTTTTTGTATACTTTTTATATAAAATAAATAAGTTATTGAACAAATGATGAGTCAAACATAATGGTTAATGTTTGCCACTTTAAAACTTTACAACTTCAAATATCCAAGTTCAAATCCTATTGACTGAAATAATTTTATTGTGTATTGTGATTTAAATTTGAAAAAAAAAAGAAAAAACGCTTTCCCACCAAGAATGAAAGACTCATATTCTCTTGGGCCTTGTAGCTTGAGCCTTGTTGGTTGCTAACAATATATCACTTTTAGTTTTATTTAAGGGTCCTAAATTCAATTTTCTCAAATTAAAGAAGCAAAAGATTGAAAAAATGGGCCCCAAATTTAAAGTTCGACTTAGGCCAAAATTGATATGATCAGCCTTAGGTAAGGCTTTTCGATTATTTTTTCCTTTGAGATTTAATTATTAGTTTCTATATTTTATTTGAACTTCATTTGGATCGAAGGATTTGAAAAAAAAAAGGATTTTAAATATATATATATATATATATATATATCAAATCAATTGAAATTATTTTGGATAATATATACTATAATACAATGGATTTCAAATCCTTGATGGTCAATCTTAAGTTGGTTTTTAAGTAATTGTGGTTGATTTTAAATTTATCTTATAAGAGATCTTTTAAAATCATTTCCCCAAATCCTTTTCTCAAATCCAAATTTCTATCCAAGTGCAACAATATGATACACAGTTTTAAATATTCTGGCACAAAATCTATGTATAACAAAAGAAAAACAGTACATATAAAATATTAGATCAATCATTTTAGATTATAAATAGGACATATGTATCAAAAAGAATAATAAATGTAGAAGCTGTGTAGGGGTCACTGATTGATATATTGGCACGTAAGGTCTAATACAAATCTGTCTGGAATTTTCAAGGTCGAATCTTGATGGTCCATAACAATAAATACTAGATTATCTCTAACCCATACAATTAATATAATGATCAAATTCCTCAACTACCTAAATATTCTGACTTCTTTGGTTAGCAAATATATAGGGTGTTCATCAGATACTTGATTAGCGTGTGCAACCATCCAATTGTACAATTGAATATACTGAAAATAATAATAAATATGCATTGTAATTTACCAGATAGATAGATGCTATTTAGGAAGGAATGTGTCATGTGCACCCTAGTAAACGGTGGACTAAGAAGTATTCTATAAATAGAACCCGGAATCTAGGGGTGTCAATCGTGTCGTGTTTCGTGTTTGCAGGTTGTGTTCTGGCACGGATATTATAGGTTTGACACGAACACAAACATGACATGTTGAATTATTCGTATCAAAATACACGACACGAACACGTCTCGTTTATGACACGACACGAAATGCCTATATAATTTAAAATTGAAATGAGTAAACAGTAAAAAAAATAGAGAAAGTTAAAAATTGCAAATAAAAATACATTAAATTATTAGACAATACGGAAAATAACGTCACTATACAATTAAATGGGCTAAATAGATTAACCGTGTTAATACGCGGGTCGACCTGCCTAACCTATTTGTTTTCCGTTTTAATCATGTCCGACTAGAATAAAATTGACCCAAACCTGCTAAGGTTGTACCTGTACCTGCCAAATTCGTGTTAAGTTCGTGTCGAGTTATTGTGTCATATCGCAAATTGACGCCCGTAATCCAGATTCTTCAGACAATATTGTTTTTAATTTTTTCCCACTTCATTTATATAAGCCAACCCAATTTTTTCCCACCATAAATAATCTATCAAATTATTGAATAATGATAGTGCTATTGCAAAAATAAGTGCTTTTAAGTTTTATTTTTGGTTTTTTTGAATGGAGGGAGTAAGAGACAATGTCCCATTTCATAGTCCACACAAATGACACAATAAGAGGAGGTACCCACCAAACCCAAAATTAGGCCACAAAAATACAATTATTTCAACTGTTTGATAAAGCTGTATTTATTCAAATTAAGACACTTGGATCAAATACAATCATGCCAATATTGTATTATTTCCCATCACTATCACATCACAGGAACATGAAAGTTTTCAAAGATCCCAATGGGGCCTAAGTAATCTGTGTTGATCTTTTAAGCTTATAGTCATATCATATGATTGTATAATCATGATTTTATAAAGTTAATTAATTAAGTGCATGATTAAGTCTTTCTTGTCACTTTGTAGTGGATGGGATCAAGATGTGGATGAGATTTTAGTGTATTGGCTTGAAAATGAAATTTTTTATGTCAACATTTAATCAATAATGATCATCATAATCACCTTAATTTGGTTGTATTATGTTTAAGTTGATTCTCAATGAATGGACTTGCATTATTTTTTTGTTATTGTTCTATTTTGCTGTTAGTAAGTACATAATTCACATCTAGCATTTTTTTTATTTAGTTTATCAAACATTTAACTAAATTTAGATTTAGATTGAGAAGGCTCACAGTTCAAACAATTTTTACTAATTGTAAATTTGTATTGCATTTTATATTACATGTCACACGTGACATGCAAGCTACGTGTGTATAATCAAATTTAAGTTTATATTTTAAAAAATAATTTATACACATGTATAACATAAAGTGAAAAACATAAATAAAAAAAAAAAGAATCATCATGGGATGTGTTGTGGCTAGATGTGTAAATGGCTGGTGAAAAGACAGAATTGTGTTGTTTAGAGGTCCGAAATAAACCAGGTCTCTTTAGCAACTCCTATTCAACCCGAAAAAAGGATCTACCTGGTTGACTCGATTTTTTCAGGATTGGATTCCAAAATCAGTGACTCAATTACTATTTTGACCCAGTCCTAATATTTATTTTTGGCCCAACAAATTGGTACTGGCTGGCCCATTTGACATCTCTAGTCGTGGCCTTGTGGGTAAGCTAGAGATTGCTTCCAATGTGGTCAATTTGACCATTTGATACCTAAACAGCTAATGCTCCTTCCAAGAGCCAAAAATTTTGCAGCAATTTTTCCTTTGTTTTTTTAAAACAATACTACTACAAAATATGGCCCAACAGGCCCCAAGTACTCGATTCGAGCCTAAATATGGCCCAACAGGCCCCCAAGTACTCGATTCGAGACTAAATATGGCCCAACAGCCCCAAGTACTCAATTTAAGCCCATATTACATGTCTTTAAAACACTACTTCTACAAAATATGGCCCAACAGGCCCCCAAGTACTCAATATAGGCCCATATTACATGTTAATCAAACAAAAAGCCCAGTAAGAGGACAACGTGACTAACACGAGCAGCTCAAATCTTCACAGTAAACCCTAACAATAAAAAACATCGTCCCCTCCAAAAGCCTTCCTTCCCAATATCCCTTGGCCGCTGCTCTCCCCACTCTGCATTTTTACACCGCCGCCAACAATGGTGTCCTCCGGCAAGAAGACGGTAGCTAAATTTTATATTTATCGATATTTATTTGTGTGTGTATTTGTAATTTATAATATATGGCAGTTGTATAATTATCTTTCTTAATGTATGACAATGATAAATTGATAATGCAGAAGAAGACTCATGAGAGCATAAACAACAGGCTGGCTCTTGTGATGAAGAGTGGAAAATACACTCTTGGTTACAAGACCGTTCTCAAGACACTCCGGAGCTCCAAAGGTTTGGTTTTTCTTTTATATTTTTTTTTATTTTCTTAGAGATTATTTGTATCTTGTGAAGAAATTTTGTATATTTGATATGTTTGTGGAAATGGTAAATGTCAGGTAAATTGATTTTGATATCTAACAATTGCCCACCTTTGAGGAAGTCTGAGATTGAATACTACGCCATGCTTTCTAAAGTTGGTGTTCACCATTACAATGGAAGTGAGTCTCGATTATTTCTGCTCTGCTGCTTTGTAAATTGCAATGCTCTGTATTATTGTTTAGGTTAATTTCATATATGTTACTAGGGGTAATGGGTGTCAGTCGATGGTCGTGGATATTATTGATTGTTGGGTTTATCTAAGATATGAGGCTGCATGCTTGTAAATTTTATGATATTGGAAGATTTTTCTCAACATTGTGTTATTTGTATTGGCTGTTTTTAAATATTGTGTTCGGGATCACATTTTCAGAGTGGTTAATATTTGTTTTACTTTAGTAACTATGCACTCCTAATTTTATATGCAATCAGAAGTGTTACATCAGATGTGAATTACTGTATGACTAAATGACCAACTTGTGAACTATTATACGACATCGACTCTTAACATTACGATAATCGCCATTCGTGTTTGGGAGTCTTGAGCATGTAATGGTCATTCCTTCTTGTTGTTCTGCTTAAAGTTAAGAATTACTTTAGGTTGCATTTGAATTAAAGGATTTTCAAATCCATAATAACAAATCGATAGAACTCTGTTTTGGGTAGTATTATAATGGAGTCATTTCAAATCATTTCCCCAAATCCTCCCCTCGAATCTGAATCCTTGCATCCAAATGCAACCTTAATTCTGAGACTTACTGTTTATTTTCTTAATACCTTGCACCTTATTCTCATTGCAAGTTTGTGATCTGTTGCATTTTAGACCACACTGGAAATAAGCTGCAAAGTCTAATTTCTTTGTCATGTTTGGGATGGTTTCTTGAGAAGAGGTAGATGGTGCTTGGGTTAAATTGCTTTTGTCCGATGATATTGTCCATGCATTTACTTAGGTTTGGAATTGGAGGATTTGGTTTTGAGAGAAGTATTTCAAATGATTCCAAATAGTATGAATTTGTAGTCCACCACAATGACTCCAAAAATGGCACAAAATAGAATTCAAA
Organism: Rehmannia glutinosa; assembly: GCA_016081115.2. Classification (NCBI taxonomy): domain Eukaryota; kingdom Viridiplantae; phylum Streptophyta; class Magnoliopsida; order Lamiales; family Orobanchaceae; genus Rehmannia; species Rehmannia glutinosa. The sequence goes on from JABTTQ020001566.1 coordinate 383,471, forward strand.
TATTTGAAATCCATTGTAGAATGGTCATATCCAAACAAGTTTAGTGAATTTGTTATTATGGATTTGAAATCCATAGATTCAAATCCATCATCCCCAATGAATTTTGTTTTTTTGTTAATTTTTGTAGCTTGTGTGACTGTTGGAAATGTTGTGTATTAGTCCATCATTCCTCTGTATTTTGTTTCCAGAGTGTTTTCTAATGAACTCTGATTTTTTGTTACTCTTACTGTGGTATCTGTTATGTGTAGACAATGTCGATTTGGGAACTGCATGTGGAAAGTATTTCCGAGTGTCATGCCTCAGTATCGTTGACCCAGGTACGATAGATACCCTTACTTTTGTTTCCCAATTTAGCGACTTTTCATTGCTTTGCAAATGATAGCCAAATTATTTGACATGGGAGTAATAATTTCAGGTGACTCGGATATAATCAAATCTTTGCCTGGAGATCATTGACATTGACAAAGTAATATTACCACAGAACAAGTAGAAGAATGAATGATTCTTTTGGCTCTGAGGATGTTTTCATTGTCAAATATTTTCTCGTGGGTACTTAATGTGTTTGAAACATATTGTTCTCGATTTTGTGCCTCTTTAAGTCTCGGACATTATCCTCATTTTTTGTCTTGACATTAAGGTGAAGAGCTGAAACATTGGATGGACATGATAGTTTATGAGCTAGTTTTATTTATCATGAATGCTCGCCTCGCCATCTTTTAACAAAAGAATTGATATCATTCCTTGTGGTTTAATTGTGGCATGTCCAAACTGGCTAATATGCACTGTCATGTTTTACCAACATTTTTGCCTTTCTTGCTTGACTATATTTTTCCTGGTTATTATGCTCTTGAATAGTCAATATGAGAGTGAGATTTGATATCACTACGCGTTCCTTCGTACACGAGTTAGTAATGTCTGTAAAGTCTTCTCTCGGTTGTGTTGATGACTCTGGTGGTGTGTTGTGATGCTAAATGTTTGTGGAATTGGCAAAATAAGAGAAATGTAATATAGGGAGTGCAATAGGACGGGTTCAATCCTGAACCCGGTCAAGCGGGTATACCTAGCGAGTTTTGGGTGGGTGTCGGTCTGTCGGGTCTCATTGGACTCGTCCCTGCAGTGATGTATATTTATTTGTTTCAGATATAATTTACTTAGTATCTTATCTTTATTTTTACTTTATTATTTGGTTAGGAAATAAATTATCCTTTTTTTTTGGGATAATTACAAAATTCCCCCTGAGGTTTGGGCTAATTACAAAAGAACCCAAAGGATTTTTAATATTGCAAAAATTCTTTGAGGTTTGATTACATTTTACATTTACTCCTACCATAAGAAAAAAATATTTCAAAAATTTCCCTGTTATTTATAGAAATATTATAGTTGTTCCCTTAAATTTAAGATAGAATCAAACATGAAGGGATTTTTTTTAAATTTTGAAACAGATCTGTGTCTTTTTGCAACCATACCTTTTTTTAATTAATTGTTGTGCGGGTCACATGCGTATAAGGTTTTTCCAACTGAGTCTTTCATGATTTATGTTGTATTTTGGTGGTTTAGTAAAATAATGTTGGGTTTAATGTGTATTGCATATTATTTTTCAGCCTAATGTGTGTGATGTTTGTGTGTAAATATATTGCTTTTAGTTGATAATAAATGAAGACCTAAAAGGTAATAGTTATATTTTTTGGTCTAACTAGTTGGGTTTGGCTTAGCCAAATTCATCCTAGATCCGTCTTATTGTCATCCCTATTTTTTTGTCGTGACCTTTTTTGCCGAATTCTGTGGTTTACCATAACTAGTTGCTTGCAGTGATGTAACTAGGTACTACTATGACTGGCAACATTGTCCAATGTAACAGAAACTAATTTTAGTACTGCAAAATTAGAAATGTAAACTTGTAGTCCACCCAATAGACAGGCCTTTGCTAGGGAGTCTATATTCAGACCTGAAACTAACCAATAAGCAACAGCAGTCCATATTTCTATCTAGGGGTAACGATAACCTGGCTCGATCCGACCCAAAGTTATTGAGAGAAAATCAAACACGAACGCGACTAACACAATATGGCACGATGTTACCAATTTGTGTAAAACATAGTTATTTTATACTTTAATTAATTTTTTATGTATTTTAAGTATAACCCAAAATCAACCTGAAATCAGGGTCGGTCCTATCAATTTTTTAGCCTGAGTCGAACTTAAAAATTGGGCCACTTTTTTCTATACAACTTGAGGGCAAATACAAAACAACAATACAAAGAATAATGTGCAATATATAAAACAACTCTATTATAGTTAAAATAATTTGGCATTCATGTCAAAAATCAAAATAATTATTTAAAGTATTAATCAAGTTAGTGTTATTAAGTTGTTCAATAGTTAATTTCTTATAGCTAGCCTATATATTGAATCTTCCTTGTGACATGAGAAATTTTTTATAAGCTTCAATTTTGAGAAAATTTTAGAAAGAAATTAAATGTCAAAGCTGCAAAGAAAATCAATATGGGCCCTTCATTCTTAGTGATATAGCTCGACCACCAGGTTACAATTGAAAACTTTTAAGGGAATGACAGACATTCAACTACTAGCCTAGATTACTCTTGGAGCAATATTATATATTTTTTAAATATATAAGTATATACAAAAAGGTACACAAAATATTTTGGGCCCCTAAATTTCATAATTTTTTTTGGGCCCGAGTCGATCGACTCGTCGGCCTCATGAAAGGACCGGCCTGCCTGAAACCAAATATAAATCCGAACTGATGACCCGTATTACCACCCCGTTATTTCAAAACTTCCATATATTGGACTTTAGTGATATGATTTGGTATCTTGCTCTGTACTACGTTGTAGTTTGTCATGATGGGCTGCAAGAGAGATCTGAAATGAAAGGATTGTTAGTATACAGATGATTCAGAGGACCGTGAGCTAGCTGCTACTGCTATTTCATTTTTTGATTTTAGATTTAATTGATAAAGTTTATCTAGTAAAAAATAGTGTTAAATAAAAATTGAGGCAGATCACCTGGTCGAGGGTGGAGCTGCCAACCTGGGTGGTACAGGTGGCTGTTGCGGATTGACTCAATTGCCACGGTTATCTCCGATATGGTCAACATGAACGCAAATTGGTAATTGGGTCGCTGCCTGCGTCACAAACAGATGGAGGTTTGCCCGTTGAAGACTCTCGACATGCACAATTCACGTATATGATGAGGGCTTATGTTGGGGAGGGACACATCCGAGTACGTGAGTGGACGGTGGTTTATAAGCAAAGGTCAAATGACTCAAATCCATGCATCTCCCCAAAGAGGTGTTTTTTTCAATGATAAACTCGTGCGGCAAAGAGCAATGCGGATAATATCTTTGTGGTGGGAGCTTATGTTAGGGAGGGACATATTTGAGCGAGTACGTGAGTGGATTGTGGCTTATAAGCAAGGTTCAAGCCCATGCATCTCCCCAAAGAGGTGCTTTTTCAAGGATAAACTCGTGTGGCCTAAGGCAAAGCAAATAATATCTTTGGGGTGGGGGCTTATGTTGGGGAGAGACACATCTGAGTGAGTACGTGCGTGGATTGTAGCTTATGAGTAACGGTCAAGCCCATGCATCTCCCTATAGAGGTGTTTTTTTTCAATGATAAACTCGTGCGGCAAAGAGCAATGCGGATAATATCTTTGTGGTGGGAGCTTATGTTAGGGAGAGACATATTTGAGCGAGTACGTGAGTGGATTGTGGCTTATAAGCAAGGTTCAAGCCCATGCATCTCCCCAAAGAGGTGCTTTTTCAAGGATAAACTCGTGTGGCCTAAGGCAAAGCAAATAATATCTTTGGGGTGGGGGCTTATGTTGGGGAGAGACACATTTGAGTGAGTACGTGTGTGGATTGTAGCTTATGAGTAACGGTCAAGCCCATGCATCTCCCTATAGAGGTGTTTTTTTTCAATGATAAACTCGTGCGGCAAAGAGCAATGCGGATAATATCTTTGTGGTGGGAGCTTATGTTAGGGAGAGACATATTTGAGCGAGTACGTGAGTGGATTGTGGCTTATAAGCAAGGTTCAAGCCCATGCATCTCCCCAAAGAGGTGCTTTTTCAAGGATAAACTCGTGTGGCCTAAGGCAAAACAAATAATATCTTTGGGGCTTATGTTGGGGAGAGACACATCTGAGTGAGTACGTGCGTGGATTGTAGCTTATAAGTAACGGTCAAGCCCATGCATCTCCCTATAGAGGCGTTTTTCAAAGAATAAACCTGTGCGGCCCAAGCCAATGCAGATAATATCTTTGGGGCAGACGCAAGCCACCCCGTGCCACTTGCTAAATTTAAGGGGTATTTGAAGATTTAAATACTAAAAAATAATTTAATGTAAAAAATATATTTAAGGGGATAAAGCGAGTTTAAATTCTATTTCTTTTCCTGGCGATACAAATATAAACTAGATATCAAGAACACCTGCGAGGCTACGATCGCTTGGGAATGTCGATGCTACCTACTTAGGTAGCTACCCAAATGAGTTTTATACCATTAGATCAATAAATATAATTGGATGTGAGTTGATCCAAGGATGTAGAATATATTTGGTTAGCTACCAAATTAGGTAGCATCGACTAGTCCGACTATGTTTTTCCTATTATTAGTATACTAAAGAAAGCAATTAAACGCCGCCGTCAATAAGATTACGTCAGGCCCAAACGAAATAACGTAAGATTAACAGTAACAGCCGCAACTAGGTGGCTTAGCCCACCTGGCCACCACAAGCAATTGTGGGATGGAGGTCGGGGTTCAAATCCTGCTCCATCAAATTGTTTGTGGGGTGGAGGTCGGGGTTCATATCCCTGCTCCATCAAATTGCTCCCAGGGCATATGCGGTAGTGAAGATTTGGTGGGAACTCATCTTGAATAGCATCCGTGTGGGTTCGATTCGGGAGAGATCGTTATTAGTAGATTGGGGGTCGAACATAATTGTTCTCTTTACAGGAGGATCTGGTTGTACGTCGCCAGACCGTCGAGAACAACTTTGGCCGATGCGTGCACATCCGCGGTTTACCTTGGCGGCAAAGAATGAGCGGAAATTTGTTGTCTCGGGATAGTCGGGCGTAAGCGCGGAAGTTCGAGTTATAAAAAAAAAAAAAAAAAAAAAACACGATAATAGCCGCAGATCGGTCCCTTACATGGCCCTAGAATCGACACGTCGCACGCGTCGAGTCCACGTGTAACTTTGAAAGGCTGAAATGAATACGTGTACGGTGCTATATATAGCTATTTTTTCCTCGAACGAATTAGATTACAAAATAATTGGTTATTTAGGTTTTGGCAGTAAACCAACATATCTCAAATTAAATACTTGGGGAATTTATAAAAATTACCCAGAGGTCTAAAACTAATTAAATACATGAAACATCAATTATCATTCAAAATTAGGAATGCATCTTTCAGACATTATAAATAGTTTCTTGAATATGTAATATGCAAAATGCAATCAAATTTAAATGGATATTTGTTTATGTTAGTTGGATCTTTTCATAATTATATCAAATCTCAAGCTATTTATTGTATTTAGACCTCATAATTTTTTTTGTTTTCGATCTTATACATACTAGAACAACACCCGTGTGTTACACATATTTATGATTTAACTACATTATTATAACTATTTTCACATTAATTTTTCAGAAATTAATTGTAATAGCCGGTATTTATTTTTTGGTGTTTAATGAATCATTTAGTTAATTGTACTAACCAAAAGTATCAAATAAACATATCTCTCATTTTTTAGAATAGCTTACTTTTTCTCGACTGTATAGATATATTTTTTTACCTTTAATATTATTTTCATCTTTTAGATTATATATGAAAAAATAGGGACAAATAAACATATCGGAAAATGATGAATGGAAACATGTATCAAACTAATAAGGTGTTGATAAGTTGTATGATTGTTTATAAAATGGTGGTATCCTTACTCGGAACAGATTTATTGTTCCATTTTTTATGTTCTACTTTAATTCATGTTCGATCCACTATATTGGATAATGGACAGAGGCGGACCCATGATTTATAACTGAGGGGAGCTAGCTACAGATGAGTACACGTGGGTAGGCACACATGTTCGGATCCTGATAGACGGTATCGATAATTTTTCTTTCGGGTTTGGGATCGTTATGTTACTTGAGTAATAGGTATAATTTCTTGTTGGGTTTGGGATAAGTACGTGTAGTATTAATATCACAGGTTTTCGAGATACCATATCGTTAAAAGTTAAAAACGAATTATCAAATATATTTTATATATATTATAATTATATTTAAACATGTTGTCTTTGCATTAAAAATTTCATCAGTATTCATAGTTAAATATTTCAAAATACATCACTAAATCCTAATTAAGATGTATATTCCACAATTTTAAATATTATGATATATATATAAACACCCAAACAATAATTTATTCAAACTGAAAGGTAATAGTCATGAGCAAGTATAGTTTACAACAAATTTTTGATCAACAAGTTGGGTTGGAATAAAATATACTAAAATAGTAAAATACTACATATATATGTGAAAATGTAATTTTTTTTTTTTTTTGGGGGGGAACCCTTAAGGCATAGGGTGCGTCCGCCCCTGATAATGGATATGTATTCATAAAATAATCATGATTGTTTATTTTTTAGATGTAAATATATGTGTCAAATATTCAACGATGGAACGGGGAGTTGAACATGAAATAAATCTGATTTCATCCTTATTGATCTCCCTATTTAATTGTCCCCCCTTTCAAAACGGGCATATTAATAGTAATTCTTAACAACCTAAAGTTACAGTCAATGATGTGCTGTCAAATCATCATAGTAAAATCATTTATGCCGTTAATAATTCATAAATGGAAAAGAACACCTGGAAATCATAAAATCTATTACGAAATTTTAAGAATCCTGCGAAAGTCAACATATTCACAAGTATAATTTTCTATTTGATAAATCCTAACATAAATTTTTCATAAAAATAATACACAAGCGTTTTATTTATAATTTTGAGTTTGGATATATACAACAAATTAATATAAACACTTCCTTTCATGTTAAGTTTAGAGAAATTGGTATTTAGAAAAAATATTTTAGAAGTTGATATTTTGACAAACCAATTGCACTACAAGAAAAAATCAGTTTACCTACAAAAAAAAATTCATAAGTAAATTCATTGTAAGTAACTATTTGCCTGTAAAATCTAAAATTATTGGTAAAATACCTACTGAATTTTAAAATTGTAGGTGATCTATCATAATTTATCAGTATAATTTGAGAAAAAACAATAATTTTTATATTGTAAATAACTATAAAATTTAGTGACAAAATCATTTATGTCGGTAATTTTTTCACTAAACTGAAATTTTCTTGTAGCGGATAGTTTAGATTTCAAATCATGACTTTGAATGATATTATGTTGCATTTGAGAGTGATATTATAAGTTGCATTTAGCATCAAATTATGATGTTATGTTGCACATTAAGTTTCATTTAAAAGGAAGAATTTGAATTTCAAATACGGATTTGATGAAATGATTTCAAAATTATTCAAAATAATAAACAACGAAAAAAAATATTCAACCTTATTTTCCGAATTGATAGCGAAAAAGAAGCAGAAAAAAAATAAAAATAAAAGAACCCAAATTAAAAATGCTGATAAAATGGTGCTTATATCTGAACCGGCGGCCTAAACGTCGCCGCCGCCGCAGCCACCGCCGCAAACCCACCGCAAACATTAATTCCCACACTATTAAACTTATAGCACCGCGAAACCGTTTCCTCAACCGTCGGATCACAGATCCCCTCATCCCCACCGTCAATTTTATCATCCTTCCCCTGTTCTTCCTCCTCTTCTCCGCCGTGAGCGTGGCGATCTTTGCGGCTCTCCTCAACGGCGTCGTCCAGGGGGACCAGATTCAGTACGAGTCGCCCATTGGACCGATGGACCTGAAAATACTCGTGGCGCTTCACTTTCTCCTCCCTGATTATCAGCCTCCCATCGCCAGAGTAATATCTCTGCATCACCCACGGCATGTGCGAGGGTAGATTCTCGGTGCGCGCCAGCCACGGGATCGGCGGTGGGTACTCCTTTTCCGCCTCCGCCGCCGGTCTGATTCGCCGGGAATCGCTTCTTCCGCCGCTGCGCGGCGGATTGTTCATATCGGATTTGAGATCTGCGCAGCTTTCCAATCCAATGTAATCGCTGAAATCCGAATCGTGCATATATGGGGATCGAGAAATTAATTTTTAATTTCAGATGTTTTTTGGATGAAATTTGGGGGTTTTTGCATGGGGGTTTATATACAGAGTTAAATTACAGGGAAGGGCAGAGTATTGAAGAGTGGCGGTGACAGCTAATGAGAAAATATCCGGGGGGATTGGGTAAATTTGGATATTCGGATTAGGATACCAAAAATTTAATGTAATCTATATTGTTAACATGGTAAAATTATCCATATATGATAGGAGATAAATTTGGGAAAATTTGTTTTGGTAATAAGGGTTTTGACCAATAAAAATATTTGAGTGGAGTTCCATTTATGAAAGAATTGGAAATAAATTGGATAATCACATTGTGAGTGTATGATATTAGCATTTAAGATTTTTCAAAATCAGTTTCGAGTGAATAAGAAATTAATTCATAGGGGAGTATGTGAATTAGAAATGTGGGGAATGAAATAGACCCAATCCCATATGGTTTTCGAGCTAAAGTGAAAGCACTTTATTAAGCTCAAGTGAGAATATTGGTTTGGGTCTTTAGGGCACAGAAGTTTTAAAAGGGTGATGACCTACGTATTAGTGGATTCATCTCAAAATATGCGTGCGCTTTGTCGGCTCGTGCATTGGGTCACAGTCATGCGGAGTTCCAAATGTGCTTAGTTCCAACCCATAACAGAGTGTCAATTTCTAGAAACCTAGTTCAGGAGCGTCGTGTTTTTTCCTATTAATGTCATTACGAACACACTCATCTAAAATCTGTAGGTAGGACCTATATGACGCGGTCTTTTTGGCAATATCACTACGAATACACCCATCCAACATCTATAAGTAGGACCCATATGGTTGCATATAGGGTGGCCAAATAGAATTGAATCTAGGTTGAAACTTAGGAATCGAAACCATGGTCAATGGTTTTGGGAACCGTTGACCTAAAAATCGGAATGAAAACGGTTCATTGGTCTTAAAAATCGTGGAAGGCTGGTTCGGTTCGAACCGCGATTTAACGCCGCTTGATTTCATGGTTAAGACCGACGATTTTTATTTTTTCCCGGAAAATATATGTCGGAAATATTAAATGTTTATTATGATGTTTTATATTCACAACAACACGAGTTACGTCTTAAATCAAATGTTGTAAATGAGCTACTTAAACTTTGATTCATCTATTTTTTTCCCCTTTTTTTTAACTGAAATTGATAAATAGCTTTTTAAGAAACCAAAAAAATCATCAAAATAGAAAGAAAAAAAAAGGGTTCTAGATGGTTCCTCATTTTGAAAGAATCGGAACCGACAGTTCCTTGAACTGGGGCTTCCCCTAGTTGCAAATTATTTACTCCATTCAACAACACTATTCCGCATATTGTTTAAGTCTTTTTATTTCTAGAAGTTTGAAAGTTCTGAAAAATCTAATAATTTGTTGAGTTCTTAAGTTTTATAGTGCTACTAACTTTCAATCTTTCATTACGAACGCACTCATCCAACATCTATAAATAGTACCCATATGAATGCAAATCATTTACACCATTCAACCATATTATTCTACATATTGTTGGAGTAACTATTTTTTTCTAAAAGTTTTAAAGTTGTGGAACACCTATTAGTTCACTAAGTTCTTAAGTTTTGTAGTGCTACTAACTTAAGAACGAAAGTCACTGTATCTTAAAAACGATTACCTGAAACAGGAGCGTTTTGTATCAGGTAATTCTCCTTGGAGAGATAATATTCATCACTAGCTTAAATTCAGTTTTTTGTCCCGTTATTCTACCTAATTTATAATAAAACCAACACTACAAACGACAAATAGATAAATAATTTTGATGGATATGGAGGTGGCAAATAAAATGAGAAAGGAGTTTCATAGATAGAAATAAGGAATAATAGGGAAAAGACACCGAGGTACTACTAAATTTGAATTTTAATTTGGATATAAATTTATTCTAGTCAATTTTTCTTGATATCACATTAAGTTCATTTAAAAAACATTCCTTTCAACTAATGCGAAAAAAAGGAATGGCCAATGAGTTTTGAGTTGGCATTAGTTAATTAAAGATATTAAATTCATGTAAGTATCCTAATTTTTATTGGATTATTTTTTAATATATAGCATATATATCACAGCGAATAAAATGTAGCATCTAAATGACCTGAACTAGTAACTTTTAGATTATCGAAATTAAGTGCCAGGTGTAAAAGTTACCAACTAGTACAATAGTTATAGTTTATAATTTATTACCATAACAATACAAATCTAACTAACTTTAATTTGCTAGAAGTTAAATGGAAATTATCAAAAACCAATTATATAGATTAATGGCAATGTTGCTTAATTAAATCCCAAAATAATAGATTTTTTTTTTGATATTTTAGAATAAGGGGTTCAATATTAAAACGCTATTCTTAGCTTTGGTTTTTAGTTCAATTTATAATACGATTTTGGCTTTTAACGCTTCTTTTATTAGTTTTAGTATTTTGATTATCATTCATCAAGTGGTAAAATGTTGTAAAATGGGTATTCGGTTATTACTTATTAGTACATAATTTCACTTGAGAAAAGTATTAAAAAATATGCTTGACTTGATTGTAAATATAAATAGATCCTTTATTAATTTTCAATAATCTACTTTCTCGTGTATTATGATATATATCGTGTGCAAATTCGTTCGTGTTGTGCCTTAAATTAACATGAACTATAATTTTACAAGGAGAGTATATATGGAGAAATTTGACGAAAAACTATATATATAAACCTAAACAAAATATAAAAATTAAAAAACATACATATTCTTAAATTATTAAAAATTAGTGTTTACAACTCATCCCATTCTTGAATTTATAGATGGGGTGCATTTGCCCTTAACATATTTAGAATCTAAGTTGTTTTTATTTATCAATAACATTAGTTGGAGCTAGGAAAGTATGTAATCTGATGTTTGTGGTCTCTACATTTTATTTAAAAATACCCAAATAATAAATAATAACAAGAAAGTGACAAAGGGCCATTTTGGAAGCATTCACATAAATGTATTGATCAGAAATTGAATAAAACCTGCAACCCAATTATGAATAAATGGGAATTAAGCAAATTCTGATTCTGCTAGACAGCTCAACATGGATAAACCCTCATTCAAAAACTGAAAATCCACCTTGATTTTATTATAAGATATGGAGTAGTAATTATAAAGGAAACTTTTCGGATTTCATATTGCTTATAATGAGATCATGTTTAGACCAATAAAATAATTGAAATACATATCAATATTCTAATTTAATTAGGAGAATAAAAACAATGAGGTTTGAGCATGGGCGTGGCTAGGATTTCCGGCAAGTGCTGTCAGAATTTCTTTCGTTTTTGCAGGACGAATATCAGACCAATAATTGAAAAAAAAATAGAAAAAAGAGGCAAATATGAAGGTTGTACCTTGCAACAATTCTTTGCAGGTTTTCATAATCTTCAATTATGGTTTCTCTAGAATGAACTTTTTGGATAAGTGACTCATCCAAAAATATATTATAAATTAATCACCAAAGAGGTATTATTATTACGAATAAACTTTTAGATACAAAGATTCATTCGAAAAATACTCCCAAAAAAATTGTTCATTATCAAGTTTAGAGTATATATCTCTGTATATAACAAACAACACAATTATTTATTCACTCATATACTTTAATTGGACTAGGTAATTCTTAATATTTTGGGCCAAAATAGTAAGGTTTATTGGCTTTTTAAATTTTAACACAATTTCTTTTTTTATGAACTAGAACTTCAGCTGAATTTTCAGAGCGGTCCAACTCAAATTTAACAGGGTCACTCCGAGATCTAGTGCAAACATCGACCGCAATCGTTCTTAGCTAGCTACGCCTATGGGTTTGGCATTAAAATTTGATTTTATCCTAAATTTAAGGAAATAAGTGTTGATGAATTTTGAAATGTTTTTCGCTTAATAATGAGACAAATGTAAGACGGAATAACGCCTGAAGAGAATATTTTTCTTTTTTTTTAATTTCAAATATCTCTGAGCTTTTTTTTATGAAAAGCCCAAATTTAGGGATGTTTTTGTAATAAGCTCTTAATTTATTTTTTTAAAAATTGTATAAATCTCACTAATTGAACGGTGTATAATTTTCTAAATATATTTAAACCAATAAAATAGAGAGGGTGATAAGAAGAGCATCTCCCAAGGTAGAGGAGTAGAATATATAGTTGTACGTGTGCAAATGTAAGCAGTGGCAGATAATAAAGGACATCAATATCTGTAACAATTCCCAATGTATCAGATAAATATATATATGTTCAAGTTAATTTGGTGTAGTTATTGCATGGGTGATGGTGCAGTACAGCTACGTACTCCTAGTTGCTGCTGCTACACTGCTACTGCCAGTTTTCAATATCATGCCCTATGATTGGCCATTCTTTTGTATCTGCAGTTTTGTACGAGTTTCGAAAAAATCCCCACTCTTCTTCCGTCCCCACTCTTGAGTATGATGAACCCCTTTTTTAGTTTGGATACAAACGATTAGAGCTGTCAATTTCGGCTCAACTTGACTGCCCGTTAAAAAGATTTGGCTATATTTTGGGATGTAGGTGGCAATTCGGGTTTCTAGGTGGGATTTGTGTTTGGATCCAAGTTGACTTTGAGTTATACTTAAAATACATCGAAAGTTTATGAAAATAAAAAAATTACTATGGGTCTGTTTGTTTATGTTTCCATGGTCCATTTCCAGTTTCTGGAGTTGGAAATAAAATTTTGAGAATTTATTGGTTTTCGTGTGGAAATTGGGATTGTGTTTGGATGAATGAATTGAAATGTGTTTTATGTAGGGTTGGAAATGAGATTGTGTTTGGTTTGAGTAGTTTTGAAATATTATTTTATGTATATAATAATTAAAAAGTTGGTAGTGATGGGGTCCACTTCAATATTTTAATTTGAATATATAATATTATATTTGTAAGATTAAGTTGGTGGGTCCCATTAGATAGTTATAATTTAAAAATAGTAATATTTTAAGTAGATAAAGTTGATAATGGTGGGTCCCACATATATAATTGAGTTAAAATATGAGAATAGTGATTGATAAATAATGATGAGTGATGTAAGGTAGTGTATAGGTTTGAGAATAGAAATTATAGGTTTGAGATGTTGTTTTATGTGAAAAATAGAAAATGAAAATGATGATTTCCATTGGAAATTTTATGAACAAACATGATTCCACTTTTATGTATAGTTGGAAACTAGAAAGAGGCCATTAGAAACATAAACAAACAAGGCCTATGTTTTAGAAAAATTGGTAACATCTCGTATTGCGTTCATGTTAGTCATGTTCGGGTTTGGGTTTATCGTATTTGTGTTTGTGGTTCTCTTAGTAATTTTTGGTCGAATTTATGTTGGGTTATCGTGTCGTTAGGGACGGAACTATGTGTAATTGGAGGGGTCCCCCAACATTTTCTTTTTTTCTTAATATGTATTTTGGCTTTTTTTTTGTGCAAAAAAATTATATTAAGATTTTTATTTTTTGAATTTGTGGGCCTATACCGTTACATACTTCAAGTTTTCATTTCAATACACCATAATGTGTATACTAATTTTTTTATTTTCTGATGATATTCATAATATGCAAGAGAAATATTCTAAATTTTAGTATCTTGGAATTGTAATTATGTATTTTGAGATGTTTGATGATAAATATTTACATTGTACTTGATGCAAAACTATAATATATTCTAAAATTTATTTCATGTAAATATACATTTTTAGTCATTCAGGTTTTCAAGAGATGAAAAATAGTCATATTTTTCAAAAACATGTTTTTAGCATATTTTTCAAAAACATGTTTTTTAGCCATTTGGACAAAAAAAAAAAATGACAGTCATACATTCATTGTATTCTTTGGTGAGTTACTTAGTAAATTTGAAAAAACTGATGCGATGCATTTCTTGGGATTGAAAAATATTTCTCGGGATCGAGGAATGTTTTAATAAAATAGCATAATGAACAATTAAACTCAAAATGGCTAAAAAAATATTTTTGAAAGTCATGGCTAAAAACTATTTTGTTCTGGACAAATAGCCAAAAATTCAATGGACACTGTTGGCCCCCCCGACTATCGATTCTTGGTTCCGCCCTTGCGTGCCGTGTCAGAGAATATCACCCATACTGAAGTGATTTGATTAGCTAATTTTTACAATGTATCTTCATAGGTTGGGTTCTAAATATAGCAACACGACTATTGTTTGGCCCGACCCGAGCCTCGTTTGAAAGCTCTGCAAACAACAATGCTGCAAGCCTGCAATGCACAACCTTCATGACAGTTTAATTTTTTTCTTCTCTTTTATTTCATTTCAATTTTTTTTATTAGTTTGAGTGAATTACCAATAGGTTCTTTGATTTTAGCTAATTACTTATAAAAGAAATTAATTATCCTTTAAAATTATAAATATCCCATAATGTTTTTTTTATTATTTTATGTATACCCCATTGAAAATTGTAACAATGGAAACAAATATTAAGGGAATATTCAGAAACTAAAAGATGGGTCTTTTTTAATTAGGTTAAACCCTGGGGTAGTTTTTATAACTGGCTCTTTATTTATTTATTATTATTATTATTTGAATTCTTTCTTTCTTTAAAAAGATGGTAATAATGAGAAAAGTCGTTATACTTATAAATAGGTTTGCGTACGATCTTAGTTTAAATTCGAACCTGCCGCTCCCCATTTAATTTCCTATCTATTTTTATTTTAATATATATGCATTTACTTACATATTATGTAAAAAATATATCTTTCAAAATATTTCACTGATGTTATTCAAAAAAATAATTAATTAGTATTATTGAAATTATAAAGTGGATCTAATCTAACAAGTCTAATCCAGACTTAATGGGCCGCGAGTCTTCCAAAATCTTAATTTGGGGTCTCAGGTTTTGATAAGCCCATCACAAATACACTCCATTGTCCTATATATATATATATATATATATATATATATATATAGGGATATGATCAAATGAGACCAAACCCTTTAAGTAAGAATATGAGACCATATCTAGACCATTTGATTTAATTATCAATGGTCCATATTTTACTCTCAATTTTAGGCATGGGTGGTTGCACGCAAGAGTAGGAAAGTAATTTGCCCTTTAAGTTAAGGGATATATTTGTAAATCCCTAATTTTCGAATTTTGTAATCGAAATTTGATATCTCATAATCCCACGATTTTTTCTTCTTTCTCTTTTCAAAAATACGAAATCGCATCCTCCATCTCCATCTCCTCTATCTCCATCTCCCTTTGTAAAAAAAAAAAAATCGAAAAATTGCTTCATCTCATCCTACCTAAATCGCTTCCTCTATCTCTCCGTTTCAAAATATCGATCACCTGAAGTATCTAGGGTTTGAACATCTCGATTTTTGCGACTATTCGTGGATGGGGTTCAACACAAGCTTCTAGGGTTCAATTTGGGTGTAAGTTTTTCTAATCGATTTTGGTGTTTGTTCTTTGTTAGGGTTCTATTTTGTGTTTTTATGGTTTATTTTATTATTTTCATTCTTTCAATTTTAGGGTATAAATATGGAGATTTTTAGGACAAGTTGATGAGCTTTTTTTTTTTTGTTTTTGTGTTGCATTTCCTTGCTCGATTTGCCTTTTGGATGATGTGAACTTAGATATACAATTCGTGTATTTAGCTATAGAATTCTATGTGTTTAGTTATAGAATTCGTGTGTGTAGGTATATTTGATTTGGAATCATGTGAACTTAGATATAGAATTCTGTGTGTGTTTAGGTATATAATAATGTGTTTATGGTTTATGTGTTGCATTTCATTTGCTCGTTTGGATTTTGGATGATGTGAACTTAGTTATAGAATTCGTGTGTTTAGCTATAGAATTTCGTGTGTTGTTTAGTTATAGAATTACGTGTGAGTAGGTATATTTGATTTGGAATCATGTGAACCTAGCTATAGAATTCTGTGTGTTTAGCTATAGAATTCGTGTGTTTAGTTATATAATATTGTGTATATGGTTTATGCTAATGGACGATTAGTTGTATGTTTTGGTAAATAATTTTGTTTTACTCAAAGATCTATATGCCTTGGATAGCATATTGTCATGGAATTATGTGTTTTAGTTGTAGAATTATGTGTTTTTAGTTTCGTAATAATGTTTATTTAGTAATAACATCGTGTTTTTCAAACCAATGCATCAACATATATACATTAAAGTATTTTTTCAGTGCATTTGAAATTTGAATTGGAAAAAGTCAAGGACTAATTAATAAATTATTTGATACAATACAGTCACCCATACACACCCCCGGCCAACCCCACCCCAACCCCACATTTTTTGGTTTTTATAGTGATCAGAGTTAAAGATATGGGAAGATAATTTTTTAGTGCAGAATAAATGTGTTTATATAGGTATGTAATTGTGTGTATTTAAGTTTGAAATTATGTGTAGTTAGTTAGTATGATATGGTTAATTATAATATATAGTCTCTTTAAGTTTGAATTTGTTTTCCATGGTATATTTTTTGCAGTTCGGATGTTTTCAAACTACTTGAGACTAAAGGCTGCCCGCAAATGGCTAGTGTTGTCCGAAAATTCACCCCGTGTAGACTATGCATGCCTTGGAGAGATACCACTAACAAAGTTGATTGTGGTATATATGCCATGAGGCATATGGAGAGCTACATGGGTGGTGGCACCAAGGGATGGGATTGTGGTTTGGAGAAGAATAATGCGTCTCAACTGTCTAACTTACGCACGAAGTACTCAGCTGCAATAATCCTCCACCATAGCAATGAGCTAAAGGATAGATGTTTGGAAGAAGCCAAAAAGTTTTGGACGGGGAAGATCATATTGTAGTTTTGTTTTAAATAGACAATGTAGTATGGAGAACTGTGCTCATCATTTTTGTATAGTTAGGTTACTATCGTTGGTGTTTTTTGTCTTTGGGAGCCATTTGCATATGACTTAGATGGTCTTGAATTGTGGATATGAATGGTTCAGACGTGGGGTGTTTTCTCTTTAATCAATATAAATTTGCATTTTTTACGTACATATGGTCGAAATGTTGTTATACATCGTTAATATTGTATTGTAGTTATTACATTGTATGTCTTACGCACAAAATTATGTACAGTTAAGTATCCACTAACCCAAAACTATATACACATTATTATATAACTAAACACACATTATTCTATTACTAAATACACATGATTCCAAAACAAGTGTACATGCTTGGACAAAAAAATTCATAAAACAGTGATATTACTAAACAAACATTATTGCGAAACTAAAAACCCATAATTCTACATCTAAAAACACATAATCCCAAACCAAAATATACTTGCACTAAATAACAAAAAACAATATGCTATTACTAAACAAACATTATTGCAAAACTAAAAACACATAATTCTACATCTAAAAACACATAATTCCAAACCAAATATACACGCTTGCAAAAAATAACAAAAAACAATATGCTATTACTAAAAAAGCATTATTACATAACTAAAATCACATAATTCTACATCTTTAAACACATAATTCCAAAACATACGTTTATTGATCTTGATATTGTCATTGAAGGACAATGTGTGTGTAATACACAGATAATGTGTAAATAGGTTGCAGATATTGTATGTTTATGCTCAGAATTATGTAATCTGGATCCAATATTTAGTTGATCCAGGTGAGATTTCGAGCCTCTGACCAACGTGAACTGTGTAATCTGGATCTTGATCTGCAAAAACACAATATTTAGATATTAAAACAACAAATTCTGAATACTATTTACACAGATTTTAAATGTATTATGTAAATCCATATTTACAGAACATGAATGTATGGTGCAAAATTGAACTCACCAATATTTGTTGTATAAGTACACATATTTATTGCCATTTTTGTTCATAATTAATACTTTAAACATATATTAGATGCATTGTTAATAGGCAAAAACGTATTTAGGGAATACATTATATGTGAGACACTATATATTAGAAGTTATATGTACTACATATATTTCATTCTAAATACACACATTTGAGACACTATGCGCACATTTAATTAATACCAACTGAACACACATATGTACAGAAGCTATTTTGGATATATTATAGGTGATACACATTTTTACTAATAAATACACAGATTCGAGACACTATATACACATTTCATTAATACTAACTAAAACACACATATGTACGAAGCTATATGTGTTACATTATATGTGATACATATTTTCATAATAAATACACAAATTCGAAACACTATACACGGATATCATTAATTCGAACTAAACACACATGCTCTAAGCATATAATATACACGATTCTGATTTGCAAAGCTATATGCACATTAATTACAAAACTATATGAACGTAATTACAAAGCTATATGCACAGAATTACAAAGCTATATGCACATAATTACAAAGCTATATGCACAGAATTACAAAGCTATATGCACATAATTACAAAGCTATATGTACATAATTAATTGGAGAATTTTTTTATTGTTCAACATTACATGCATTCGAACCACACATTTTTGCTGATGAATTGGTGTCAAATATTACCTTGTTGGGACTGTTTTGTGGAGGGGGTATCTTGTGTCTGTGACATTGCAATACCGATCCCGTTGATGTGGATTTTTTGGTGTTTTTGATCACGAGAATATTTGTTGGTTCGATTTTTGCGTGGGATTTTACGTGTTTTTACGTTGCTTTTTCTTTGAGGAGCGTTCTTTGTGATCGTGGTTTTTTTTCTCGGATTTTGGACGATGCTTTCACGCTGGGACTGGAAGATGGTGATTAAGGTAAGATTCTATTCCTT
Source organism: Rehmannia glutinosa (assembly GCA_016081115.2). Lineage (NCBI taxonomy): Eukaryota > Viridiplantae > Streptophyta > Magnoliopsida > Lamiales > Orobanchaceae > Rehmannia > Rehmannia glutinosa. Next base: position 402,548 of record JABTTQ020001566.1, read on the forward strand.
GATTTTAGGAAAATGATTATTTGGCTGATTTTAACATTCTAATTGTACCCTATTTGGTCCCCACTATTTTTTAATTACTTTAAAATGCCATTAAATCCTAGCCTTTTATTTTATTTGGTTGAAGGGTGTGGATTGAGTCTCATGTTCCTACTTATAGCTATGGTCTCATAGGATCTCATCCCTATATATATATATATATATATATATATATTTGATAACTCAGCTTCCAGGCTTACGCTTTGACTATGCCTGAGGACAACGACTCCGCTCCTCATTCGCCGCCAAGGTAAACCGCGGATGTGCACGATCTTGGCGATGTGTTCGGACAGGTCTGGCCGACGTACAACGAGATCCTCCAGGTAAAGAGAACAATTATGTTCGACCCCAATCTACTAATAACGATCTCTCCCGAATCGAACCAGGCGGATGCTATTCAAGATTAGTTCCCACCAAATCTTCACCAACTCGCATATGCCCCGGGGAGCAATTTGATGGAGCAGGGATTTGAACCCCTGACCTCCACCCCACAATTGTTTGTGGTGACCAGGTGGGCTAAGCCACCTGGTTCCATTGTCCTCTATATTACCTTATGTGAAGTTTGCATTGTAACGGATTTATATAACAAATTTTTGGTTTAAAAGTTTTAAAAGAAAACGCATCAACTTCAAGTAGCTTGATAGAGTTACGAGTTGTAATGGACCTTTTGCCCGTTTGGCTTCAATACTTCCCAAAGACATTAATTCGCACATATATTACATGCTTAAATCAATGATTTTGATGCCCCAGAGGTTGTCCTTGTGGCGAGCACCCACCTTTGGTTGGTTTAATGTCCCGAGTTTGAATTTTTCTGACTACCGTCAGTGTGCAGGTTTGGGATTGGCCCACCGCTGCAGAGGATTAATCTCATTACTAGTGAAACGACATTACTAGCGAAATGACACCCCATAGGCCTGACTTAGTGTGGGCAATTGTGTAACTACCTCTGTAATAAAAACAAATTCAATGATTTTGATTTCGTGCATTTTAAAGTGATATTATGGAAATATTGGTTTGTCCCCTTGTACTATTATCTTGTTGAAAATTTTGTGACATTGTTGCGTTATTTTTATGAACTCTTCGAGTTCTTGGTTTCTTATTTGTGAGCTCTAACAATTCATCATATTATATCTTTGAAGACAATTAACGTCTGAATAATTGGCTTAAGAATTGTTAGGTATCATAGGATCATTATGAAACTAAATGGATGAATTTGAGAGAAAAATACCAATTCTATTTCACATAAGAATATATTTACATGGAGATTTACAAACTCACAAAAAACTCTCAAAACTCACTCAATCTCTCAAGGATTGATTTTGATCACTTTCAAGGATCTCTCTATGATATTTCACTTACAAGGGATGATTACAATTGAAGAATGAAGCACCTATTTATAGATGGATGTGGGAGGGGTAGGTGGTTGAAGCTTCAACAATGGTGGGCTTGTTGGGAAGCTTCATACTTTCCTTGTCAAACTTGATCACCAACTCTTCAAAGATGGATGGCTTTAGATGGAGGATGTGGTGGAAACCTAAATTGAATTCTTCAATTCTCCTCCACCATATCAGGAATAAGCATCCCCGCTATATCTCTCGCATAGCTCAAGCTTTTCTCGTGTAACCACCTTCACAACATGTCGATGGATTCTCCTTTGTGTGGATCTTAACGAGTTTCAATCGTTGTCGTTCTATCGTCTCGCGTATCCAATGATATCGAATGTCAATATATTTTGTACGGGAATGGTACATGGAGTTCTTGCTCAAGTCCGAGCACTCTGATCATCACAATGTACCTTGTAATCTTTTTGCTTAATTCAAGTTCTTGGAGATAACGCTTTAGCCACAACATTTCTTTACCGACTTGGCGGCAAAGAATATACTCGCTTCATTTGTGGATAAAGCAACACACTTCGCAGATCTTGATCGCCATGAAACACTCCCCTGCGAAAGTGTAGAGAAATCCTCGAAGTTGATTTTCTACCGCCAGGATCTCGCCATATCTACATCTCGTATAGCCCTCCGTAATGGATCGGCTCCCGTAGCAAATACATATTTTTGATGTACCCTTCAAGTACCGAGAATCCATTTCATCGCTCCCAATGCTCCTTTCCGGGGTTAGAGAGAAAACGACTCTTGTTCCATCTGCGTGAGCAATATCTCGGTCATGTACACACCATTGCATACATCGACTTCCAACATTTGAAGAATATGGTATCGATGACATTTCCCGATCTCTTCCTTGGATGAGGACATGCACTCTTGCTCAACTTGAAATGATTGGCTAATGGAATGCTTCTTGGTTTGGCGTTGTTCATATTGAACCTCTCGAGCACTCGTTCAATATACTTCTCCGAGATAGCCATAACCTCCAGGTTCTTTCTGTCTCGAACTATCCGCATTCCCAAAATCTGTTGAGCCGGTCCTAAGTCTTTCATGTCAAAAGACTTGAAAGTTCTTTCTTCTTGGTGACTAATCTTCGTTGTATCTTTTCCCACGATCAAAATATCGTCTCACGATAGTAGAAGAACAACGAAATTTCCATCTCGCAAACTTTTGAATGTAAACACATTCATCCGCATTAGTCTTTTTGTAGCCTTGACTTACCATACACGAGTCAAATTTTGTGTACCACTGCCTTGGTGCCTGCTTCAGACCATACAAGCTCTTCTTGAGCTTGCAAATGAGATTATCACCTGAAATCTCAAAACCTTCTGGCTGCTCCATGTAGATCTCTTCTTTGAGATCTCCGTGAAGAAATGCTGTCTTCACATCCATCTGTTCAAGCTCTAAGTTCATACTTGTTACTAAACCAAGAATAACTCTAATTGATGTCATCTTGACTTTTGGTGAAAAATCTCATCAAAGTCGATTCTTTTTTCTGTTGGAATCCCTTGACTACCAAGCGAGCTTTGTGTTTCACCACTTTTCCGCTACCATCTTTCTTCAGCTTGAACACCCATTTGTTTCTTAGTGCCTTCTTCCCTTTCGGAAGTTCTACGATCTCATAAGTATGATTCTTCTACAGAGATTCCATTTCATCATGCATTGCTTGCTGACCATTTTTCTTTGTCTTATGAGATATTACTTCTGGAAACTCTCTGGTTCTCCATCTTCTTGAAGCGATGAAAGGTAATCGGATTCGAATATCTTCTAGATGGAATCCGTCCTCGTTCGCACCTACGAACTTCCGGAACAACGAGGAGATCCACCACCATCCTGGCTTTACGATGGTATAGGAACATTTGGTAGAGCGGGTTGTGGCTCCCCCGCTCAACACCTTCTTCTATCTCTTCATATTCCGCTCCACGATATCTTCCGGCACTACGTCACCGCTCTCTCACGACCCGTTCGTGCCGCATCCGAGATTTGAGCACCAATATTTGATTTCGAGACATTGTGGGCTTTTCAATGTCTTCCATTGTCTTACTTTCATGGAACACTACGTCCCTACTTCTGATCACCTTCTTCTCCTTTGGATCCCATAACCTGTATCCAAACTCTTCATCTCCATAGCCAATAAAAATGCATGGAGTGGTCCTTGCATCAAGCTTCTATCTGAGCTCTTTGGATACATGTGCATATGCTTTAAACATCCAAATACTCTCAAGTGAGAGTATGACGGATCCTTCCTGCACCACGATTTCTAGGAACTTCAAAATTCAGTGCATCGATGGTGATCTGTTGATCAGGTAGCAAGCAACTCTGACTGCTTCTCCCCAGAATGGCTTAGGCAGCTTAGCCATACTGAGCATGCTCCGAACACGTTCCATGATTGTCCGGTTTGAATTTGAGAGAAAAATACCAATTCTATTTCACACAAGAATAGATTTACATGGAGATTTACAAACTCACAAAAAACTCTCAAAACTCACTCAATCTCTCAAGGATTGATTTTGATCACTTTCAAGGATCTCTCTATGATATTCCACTTACAAGGGATGATTACAATTGAAGAATGAAGCACCTATTTATAGATGGATGTGGGAGGGGTAGGTGGTTGAAGCTTCAACAATGGTGGGCTTGTTGGGAAGCTTCATACTTTCCTTGTCAAACTTGATCACCAACTCTTCAAAGATGGATGGCTTCTAGATGGAGGATGTGGCTGGAAACCTAAATTGAATTCTTCAAGAATGACGATGGTGACTTGATAGATATGTATGTGAGATGCGATTTAAGTTTGACAAATCTTTGGGGCGTAGAAAAGTTTAATATGATGTTGTATATTCATCTTACGCTTGACTCTCTTCACAAGTTTAATATTTTACAATATAATTTTTGGAAAATATGTATGGGTCTAGCGTGGAAGAATATATCAAACTTGGCAAAATGAGCTCTCTATGATCTTTTTGATGAGTATCATCAACATCATCAATGAAAGTGAATTTAGTAGCTTTCTTCTGTGACATCATCAACATCATCGCTTTCTTCTGGTCTAGATAATGAAAGTGAATTTAGCAGCTAGCGATCCAATAATTGCTATGGATAAGAAACTTCATATTCAAGAATCAGTATCAGGATAGGGGGTGAGAAATCATAGTTAGGCCTGTATTTCAAGGAGCATTTAGAGAAATCTGCTACATGTTTTGATGTCTTGGATTAGTGGAAATTTCAAAGACATAGAATTCCCATTTTATCCAAAATTTACTCGTGATATAATGGTGATGCCTTTATGTACCGTAGGTCTGGAGTCTATATTTAGCACTTGGTGATCGTGATTTTAGAGCTTCATTTACTCCTAAAATGACGCAAGCCTTATTTTGTAGGCATGATTGACTTTGTCATGCTCCAAGAAGATTATGAACTTATTTAGGAAAATTGAACAAGGTATAAAATGTAAGTACATTTGTTGCGTTGGTGCAAATTCCAATATCATGGTATACGCTTAACCAATATTTCGTTCGGTTCGATTCGATTCGGTTCGGTTCGAATGTGGATCCATAGATGATAATACCAAATAAAGTTTTTGGATAGTGTTTGGCAAGCAAACAACCATTTGAAGCTATTGACAAAACCCAAAAATGGGCCAAACCTAGTGCCAGCCCACTAAGGACCAAGCATGGATTGAACATACATGACAATTGACATTAGAGCTTTGAACAAAACTTATTCAAGTCGAAATTTAATTTACCACTTAAAATTAATCTCTTGGAATAGGGTCAGCCAACCCAAGTACTGTAATTAGATGATTTTTTATATGAAGAGATACATTTAAAGAGCAAGTCTCTAGTGAGATCCATGAGACGGACCTCCTAAGGGCTCCGTTTTGAGAACATGAACCATGAAAATAAATTTAAAAATAATAATGAACCATGAAGAAACAAAAATAAACCCTAAAAACATGAACCATGAAGAATAAACCCGAAAAACAAAAATAAACCCAAAAAATAAAATATAAAACCTAAAAAGACTAAAAATCCTAAAAACCCAAATCAATTAAAAATAAACCCAAGAAACAAAATAAATCCTAAAAAAACAAATATAAACCCTAAGAAAAATAAAATCTGAAAAAAAAACCTTTAAAACTTTGTGTAAGGGCTCCGTCTCACGCAAGTTTTTGCCACATTTAAAATAATGTTATTTCAAATATACAATTACATAATTAGATTGGAATCTAAGAATATGAACTAATACCATGTGTATATATATATATATATATATATGTATATATAGGGGGAGGATCAAGTGAGACCATGTCTCTAGGTGAGACACAATGGACTAATCTCAACCATCCCTCACTATTAATCAATGGGTATGATTTAATGGATAAAAAATATATTAAAATATTAATTTAATCAATATAAGGGTAGTAGGGTAAAATAACATAACAAGTTAGTTACAAAAATGGAATCAAATCTCTTTCTCTCTCATACATCTCCCAATTTCCCCAATCTCACGTCCCTCTCTCTCATTCCTCCATTAACGCAAATAAAGAAAATTGTGAAGAACTCGAAAATTACAGTTCATGAAAATTACAGAGAAAAAAACAAGAAAAATCGGTGCAATATTACAGAGAAATAACGAACAGTGAGTTCGAAAGCTAAATATGCAACAAAACTCAACTAAATATGCATTATCTGAAAACTATCTATGCAACGTAAAAAAAACTAATATGTAGTACAGTATATCCAACTATGCAAGACGTCATAAACTATGCAACAAAATCAACTAACTATGTATTATCTTGAAACTATCTATGCATTGTAGAATAACTAAATATGCAGTACATTATGTAACATCCCATTTTTATAATTTCCAAAAGCAACATTCTATTTTCATAACTAAATGTACATTATATTGAACCTATTTATGCAGTGTAGTATAACTACATATGCAGTACGTTATAATCAATTATGTCTTGTTTTAGTGAAAAACAAAGTGCCAATAAAATAACTAAATATGCATTATTTGATGTCTAATTATGCAAGATAGGTTAACTCTAACTATCTTTGTAAAATAAAAATATTTGGAAAGAAAACAGGTTCCTTAAATTTCGCCACAAAATCCGGCAGTGTCAATTTTAGCCCATAAAATCCGCTTGGGACCACTAATTTGAATTACAAAATTACAATCTTACCCTTAAAATCAGCGAAAATTAGGAAATAATTAAAAAAAATTGAATTAATCACATCCCTTCATTTTTTAAGATCAATTGGTAAGATGAGTCCATACTGTCTCACCTAGGGAAGGTGGTCTCATTTGAACCAAATCCTATATATATATATATATATATGTTCATCATTCATGACGCGTTTAGACTTGGAAGCTTTGGTCTAGTGAATAGTGATGAAGGGTTGGGGTAAATTTCGCAAAATTAATATAACTTTTAATATATAATTATTGAATTTATAAAATTTTCATGTATAATAATTAAAATTTACCACGAAATCATTTCAGTGGTATCGCATTCACCCTTTCTAAGGGTGTTTGAGGAGTTCAACCAGGTATCTTTCAATTTCATTGAAATTTACATTCTCCCCTCCAACCAGTACTCCTCACTAATTAAAAAAATGTTTAATAATTAAAATTTGAAATGTACGCGTGTGCCCCCTTAAAAAATTTAAAAACAGCTAATTATCCACTATTTTTAAGAAAAAATAAATTTTACTCTAATATTCATTTTCTGGCTCGTCTTTACGATAATTATAGACCTTTGTAACTGGAGAATAACAATGTAAGGAGGCTTCATTGCTTCTAGACTCCAAACAACTTGGCCCAATAATTGCAGTGGTCAAGAGTCAATAGTCAACAATTACATTTTATTTATTGACTTCCTTTTTTTTTTTTTTAATTTGTAAGCGAAAGTTTAAAAATTCTAATAGCTAGTGACAAAACCATTTATAGTGTAAGTGAACTGACTGACCAATTAACTTAAAGTCTTAAACCCATAAATCGTTACATTAATTATAACTTTCAAGTAAAAAAAAATTCAAAATAATGTTTCATATTCCACTACAAGAAAACAATCAAATTCCAACAAAAAAATCCAACGAAGTAGAAAATAGTTGGAATTTTTACAATTACAACGGAAATTCCAATGCTATATTATATCGTTGGAAAATTCCAATGAAAATTCCAACGCTAAAGAAAACCGTTGGTATAAGTTGTTGGAATTTTCGTTGGAATTTAAAATTCCAACGGAAATTCCAACATCACAACAAACCATTGGAAAATTCCAACAATAATTCCAATGATAATAAAATCGTTGGAATAAACCATTGGAAATACTGTTGGAATTTTAAAAATACCAACAGTAATTCCATCGCTAGAACATATCATTGGAAAATTCCAACAAAAATTTCAAAGGTAATCAAAATATTGGAATTAATCGTTGGAATTTCCGTTAGAGTTTTTAAAATTCCAACGGAAATTCCTATGGTACAACAAGTTGTTGGAAAATTCCGTTGGAAACTCCAATACTGTTGAAAATTTTTAATAGGGGTTAAAAGATTTGATAGTATTATACATATCAATAAAATGTGTCTTCTTCTTCCGGAATCAATCATATTAAAACTACATAGTTAAGCGCGCTTGACTTGGGACAAATTGATGATGGGTGACTGTTAAGTTGGTATTTTACCAATTAATTGAGTATTTTAGATTAGAATTTGGTTTTATTTTGGGTGTTTTTAGAGTCGTTAGAGTTCAATTTATTTCAATTAGTGTCGATGAAGAGTCAATCTGATTTGGTAGCCGAGAAATGAAAAACGATGAAAAACGGCGCGAGGAAAGAAGAAATCGCGTTTGAAGAAGAGAAAAATCGCATTTTGGCCTAAGGACGGGCGGAAGGCATTTGCCGCCTAGCTGCGCCAGCTGGCCGTGACAAAGGCCACCGAGTTGCGCGGGATGCATGTGGCGCCGCTGGCTTAACGCCCAACGCCCGGCTAGCAGCGGGGCGAGAAATTGTGATTGATGCATGTGGCGCTGCAGCGCCAAGGGAAATTGCAAATGCGGGTGGCGCTGCAGCTTAACGCCGCACCGGCGCCGGGCGGTCAATTGCGTGCGGAAGTTGTGGTACTGCGTGGGTGGGGAATTTCCTGGCTCACCTACCCCTTTGGATTTTTGTGGACTATAAATACTAGCCTTGGGGCTTGAAATTAGGGATCTTGGAACCCTTGGGAAGACAAGAAAAAAATTTCTACAAGACAAGGAAGAAGGATTGGAACATCTTGAGAAGAATTTGGAAAAAGAAGATTGGAGGCACTATCATCTAGAAATAGAGAAGATCCTCTACTCTTGTTTTTATTTTGTTGCTTTCTTCATATCTTGTAAGATGTATTGTTGTATTTTCATGGATTCATTTTCTTTAATCATGAGCTAAACTCTATAATTCTAGAGGAATGATGTAATCTATGTTTGAACTTATGTTTTGAGATTGTGGTTTGTCAATCTAGATCTATCAACTTATTTGTGCTATTTGGATCTATTGCTTCTAAATTACTTGATCAATAATTTAGATTGTTTGGTGTATTTGATTTGACACTTGAGAAAGGTAATTGAATACATGACCTTGGAATAGCATAACCTAAGATTTCATAGAATTGAGAGATTTGTGAATCCTTTGAAGTCTTTTATCAAGATTCATAGTTTTTATTGAGATTTTAATTGGTGATTTTTATAGAGATATTGATTTCCCAATTGAATCTAAAATCATTTGGCACTTGAGAGAGGGAATGATTATTGTAGAAATCTTGACTTATAAATTGGTAATTGATGATTGATAAACCATATTGACAACATAAGGGATAACTAGATTCATCATACCTCTAGAATTCATTTAATCATTTGGATAAACTCATTGATATTTTCATATTCTTGATTTATTTTTAGTATTTTTAGTATAATCAACTCCATCATATATTGAATTTCTAAATAAAGTTAGACTACTATATTATAGTACTTAGCAATAATTCGATAATTATTCCCTGTGGATTCGACAACCTTACTACTCTATATTAAAACTTGACACCATACACATGCGGTTAGAAAAATCTCTAACAAGTTTTTGGCGCCGTTGTCGGGGAATAATTCATCTTATTTGCGCTAATATTATTACTTAGTAGTTTTACTTTAATTTAGATTGTTTTTTTTGTTACAATAGGGTTATTGTCATTTTTGTGTTTTCTTGTTGATGCAAAAAAATAAAAGTGCTAATTTAATCTTATTTGATCAGAAATTGAAAGAACGCTTGAAAGATTATTAGAGCCGCACGAAGAATCGAATTCACAAAAATGGCAGGAATCGGTGATGATGAAGAAGCATACCTATTGTTGCACCAAGGAAAGGGCCATTCGGGACTATTTTCGACCAACCACGAATCAAAACTATTGGGCATTGTTCGCCAACCTATCAATGCGAATAATTTTGAATTGAAACCAGCCCTAATAAACATGGTGCAACAAAATCGGTTTGGGGTAGTCGTAGACGACCGAATGCTCATTTGGCTATTTTTCTCGAGATATGTGACACTATCAAAATGAATGGGGTCCCCAATGAAGCTATTCGGTTGAGGTTATTTCCGTTTTCACTTCGTGATAAACTGCAAACCGATTCAAACCTTCCCACCGGGAAGTATCACTAGTTGGAATGATCTCATTTGAAAAATTCATGGCAAAATTCTTTCCACCTAGCAAGACACTTCAACCGAAAAGTGAGATTGCTCAATTTCATCAACTCGACTTTGAGCCACTCTACGAAGCTTGGGAGCGATTCAAAGAATTATTGAGGAGGTGTCCACAACACGGTGCAGCAGATTGGCAAAAAGTTGAGATTTTTACAATGGTATGAATGGGCATTCGAGAACTATTATAGATCTTTGTTAAAGAAGAGGTACATTGATGGCTAAAACTCCAAGTGAAGCCATGTTTTTACTAGAAGAAATGGCTGCCAATAGTTATCAATGGCCTTCCTCGAGAGATCTACGCCAAGAAAAGTTGTCGGTGTTCTTGAACTTGATACTATGTCCCGCATTGGCCTCTCAAATTTCCGCCTTGTCAAAGCAAATGCTACACTAAATTCGGGTGGAAAACTACAACCGGAGGCGATCATGGAGATAAGTCAAGAAATTGTGAATCCCGTCTACGGAACAAACAAATTATGTGAACAATCGGGGTTTCAACAATCGAGGGAATCAATTGCCGACGCATTATCATCCCGGGACTTCGCAATCATGAAAATTTCTCGATAGCAATACGAGAAATGTGTTGCAACCACCTCCGGGGTTTCAAAACCAAACAAGTACGAGTACACACGTGGGAGAACAAAAGCCGTCTTTGGAAGAATTATTTAGTTCATTCCTTGTAGAATCAAGAGCAAGGATGAACAAGGCCGATTCTAACATAGAAAATTTGGGTTTAAGGGTTACAACAATTGAAAGTCATCTCAAATCTTTGGGAACACATGTGGGTCAATTGGCCACGGCTATTAATTCACAATGAGAAAGTTGATACGTTTCCAAGTAACACAGAGGTGAACCCACGTGAGCATTGCAAGGCCATTAAGTTGAGAAGTGGAACGGAATATGATGAACCAAAGATGCCTACTCACGCCACCAATGAACCAGAAGCAAGATCCGAAACACTCCACAATGAAGAGGGCATGGACAAGCCATCGAAAGTGCGAAAAATGAGGTAAAACCAATTTCCAATTCTGATAATGTGTTACCAAATTCTCTTCCTTTTCCACAGAGATTTCAGAAGAAAAATTTGGACGCGCAATTTTCCAAATTTTTGGAAATATTCAAGAAAATTCACATCAACATCCCTTTGCCGATGCACTTGAACAAATGCCAAACTATGCAAAATTCATGAAGGATGTGATGTCGAGAAAAGAGAAGGTTGGAGGCATACGAGACGGTCAATCTCACAGAAGAATGTAGCGGCATTTTACAAAGAAAGCTACCACAAAAATTAAGAGATCCGGGGAGTTTCACTATCCCTTGCACTATTAGTGATTCTTATTTTAATAAGGCTCTTTGTGATTTAGGTCTTAGCATTAATCTTATGCCGTTATCCTTTTCGAAACTTGGCCTTGGAGAAATAATGCCATCCACCATCACATTGCAATTAGCCGATAGATCACTCACCTACCCAAGAGGAGTGATTGAAGATGTGTTGATCAAAATGGATAAATTCATATTTCCTAGTGGACTTTGTGGTATTGGATATGGAAGAAGATCATGAAATGCCATTGATTCTTGGAAGACCTTTTTAGCAATAGGACAAGCTCTAATTGACGTGCAACGAGGAGAGTTAACATTACGGGTAAATGATGATGAGGTCTTGTTTAACATTTATAAAGTAATGAAATTTCAAGAAAGAACCTCACACATGTCATTTTATTGATACGATCGAACAATGTGATCAAGCGGAAGTTATAAAACAAGATTTAAAAGATCCGTTAGAACATTGTTTGATTAATTCAATAATGAAATGTGATGAGGAAGATAATGATGATATTGATTTGCTTGAGTTTATTCTTTCCCTTGAGGCTAAAGAAATTGTAAAAAGAAAAACAAAAAGAAGCATTAGAAAATGTCAATATTGAAAATATTCCGAAAGGTACTTTAGAACTAAAGGAACTTAGGAACATCTTCAATATGCATTTTTGGGAAAAGATAAAACTTACCGGTAATTGTTTCTCGCTTCATTATCTTCACCCGAATTGGATAAGTTGTTGCGTGTGCTTCGTGAACATAAGTCGGCTTTGGGTTGGTATATTTTCGATTTGAAAGGTATAAGTCCTTCCATTGTAATGCACAAAATTTTAATGGAAGAATCTTATAAACCATCTATTGATCATCAAAGACGACTTAATCCCGCAATGAAAGAAGTTGTGAGAAATGAGGTTTTAAAGTGGCTAAAAGCGGTATCATTTATGCCATTTACGATAGTTCATGGGTGAGTCCGTGCAGTTGTTCCTAAAAAGGGAGGTATGACAGGTTGTGAAAAATGATAACAATGAATTAATTTCTACACGAATCACAGGATGACGAGTATGTATTGATTATAGGAAATTGAATAAAGCTACTCGTAAGGATCATTTTCCCTCCCCTTTATTGATCAAATGTTGGACAAGGTTGACGGAGTTACGAATACTATTGTTTTCTTGATGGCTATTCGGTACAATCAAATCTCCATTGCTCCCGAGGATCAAGAAAAGACCACTTTACATGTCCATATGGTACTTTTGCATTTCGCAGGATGCCATTTGGATTATGTAACGCACCGCTACTTTTCTTTGAGGTGTATGATGGCGATTTTTCATGGTATGGTTGAGAAATCATGGAGATTTTTATGGACGATTTTTCCATTTTTGGTACTTCTTTTGACCATTGTTTGCATAACTTATCTCTTGTTTTGCAACATTGTGAGAAACTAATCTTGTACTTAATTGGGAAAAATGTCACTTTATGGTCAAAGAAGGGATTGTACTTGGGCATCGTATTTCTTGTACAGGTTTGGAAGTTGACAGGGCGAAAGTTGTGGCTATTGAAAAGCTACCCCCACCTTTAAACATGAAAGGCATAAGAAGCTTTTTAGGGCATGCAGGATTTTATAGGAGATTTATAAAAGATTTTTCAAAAATTGTTAAACCACTTTGTAATCTCCTTGAAAAAGATGCTATCTTTTGCTTTGATGAGTCGTGTTTGCAGGCATTTGAACAGATAAAAAAGGCACTTGTTTTACTCCGATTATGATAGTGTCGGATTGGACTCAACCATTTGAGCTCATGTGCGATGCAAGTGATTATGCGGTGGGTGTCGTTCTTGGTCGAGGCGAGACAATTTTTTAAAGCAATTTACTATGCAAACAGGACCATGGACAATGCCCAACAAAACTACACCACCACAAAAAAGAATCTTTGGCGGTAGTTTTTGCATTCGATAAATTCGAGCTTACTTGGTGGGTACAAAGGTAATTGTTTATACGGATCATGCAAAGAATCCGATATCTTTTCTCCAAAAAGGATGCAAAACCTCGGTTAATTCGATGGATTTTGCTCTTGCAAGAATTTGATATCGAGATTCGAGATAAAAAATGAAGTGAAAATGTAGTTGCCGACCATCTATCCCGCCTTGAGCAACCGCGCGAGGTAATTGAAAGCCCAATAAAAGAATCATTTCGATGAACAAATTATGCGTACGAGACATCATTACCTTGGTACGCAGATTTTGTTAATTACCTCATGGGAGGAGTTTTGCCACGGACTTGACTTCACACCAAAAGAAAAATTCTACATGATGTTAAGTCTTATTTGTGGGATGATCCGTTCTTGTTCAAAAGATGCGCCCGACTTATCATTCGCCGTTGTGTTCTAAGGAAGAAATTGGAGAGATTCTTCAACATTGTCATTCCTCATCTTATGGGGGACATTTGGCCAACCCGAACACCGCAAGCGTACTACAATCCCCGGTTTTTATTGGCCAACATTATTCAAGGATTGTTATGCTTTTGTGAAGACTTGTGATCGATGCAAAGGGTTGGTAATATTTCACGGCGTCATGAGCTTCCTTGACAAACATAATGGAGGTGGAGTTGTTTGATGTATGGGGTATTGACTTTATGGGGCCATTTCCCGCCCGTCTATGGAAATTTGTACATTTTGCTTGTGGTTGATTACGTCTCCAAGTGGGTTGAGGCGATTGCTACACCAATGAATGATGCTAATGTAGTACTAAAATTCTTGCACAAGCATATTTTCACCCGGTTTGGTACTCCCGAGCTATTGTAAGTGATGAAGGTACGCATTTTTGTAATAAATTATTTAATAACCTTCTTGCTAAATTTGGTGTGCGCCATAAAATTGCGCTTGGTTACCATCCTCAATCCAATGGTCAAGCCGAAATTTCCAATCGTGAGGTGAAACAGATTCTTGAAAAAAACGGTGAGTTTTAATCGAAAGGATTGGGCACAAAAGCTCGATGATGCTTTGTGGGCTTATCGCACGGCTTATAAAACACCCATTGGTATGTCACCATATCGATTGGTGTTTGGTAAAAGCGTGCCATTTTTGCGGTTGAACTTGAGCACCGAACTTATTGGGCAATTAAGAAATTGAATTTTAACTTGAAAGAGGTAGGTGAGAACCGATTACTTCAATTAAACGAAATGGAAGAATTTTGTCAAGAATCATATGAAAATGCCAAAATGTATAAAGAAAAAAACGAAAAAATGGCATGATCAAATGATTTTGCGGCGTGAATTCTTACCCGGCCAACAGTGTTATTGTTCAATTCTCGATTGAAACTCTTTCGGGTAAACTCAAGTTGCGATGGTCCAGGACCATTTGTGGTTGAGCGTGTGTTTCCATATGGTGCCGTCGAGTTAAGAGAAACGATGGGAATTCGTTCCAAGTGAATGGACAACGATTGAAACATTATTTCGGGAACGAAGTAAGGAAGGTTTTAAATCTTCCGCTTGGTGATGAAATTTCTTGAGCCGAATAGTTGAGTCCATTAACGACTATAAATTTAGCGCTTCGGGGAGGCAACCCAAGTGATTTTCGTGTGATCGAATTTTTTTGTGTGATTTTATTTTCCTTTAGTTTGGTGTGTATTTATTTGAATTTTGGTGTGATTTTTGTGTGAATTAATTGGTGTGTGATTTTAAATTTTTGGTTAAATTGAGATTTTAATTTATATATATATATATATATAAAAAGAGGGGCAACAAGACAATAATAGGCGAAGTGACTACTTGCAGCTGTGGCAGGCGACAGGATGGCGGATTATCTTGCGCGGCTAGTCAGGCCGATACTGACTGGCCTTAAAGCCAACCGATGTGAGGTAAAAAAATAAAAGGCTGAACAACCTTGTTCTTTTTACAACATAACACACACAACCTCACGCCATTTCCTCTTCTTCTAAAAAAAAAAAAATTCCACCTAATTATTCATTTATACATCATTCAAGTGGACAATTGAGCAACTTAATCATCATCTTCATCTTCTTCATCAATTGGGTAAGTAAGCTTCAATTGTACATCAATTTTCTTCAAATTTTCTAGCCTAGGGTTGAAATGTGGGAATTTTCAATATCATTATAATTTCGAAATTTCTTGATAAATTCTTGATAAATTGTGATGATATATGATTATATTGTGCTTGAATTGATTGGTGTTGAAAAATGGGCATGAATTGAATTCCAAGTTTGGTGTTCATCTCTTCTTTGCATATATGCCTACAAGGTGTTTGTTAAAATGTCTCAATGAAAAATATTACACCTAGGCATTTGATTCTTGTCATCATTGTGTACTAAAGGTTATTTGATCATGAATTGATGACAAGGATGCATAATTCTTGAGTTGTTGCAAAATTCCTAACCCCTAACTCGTATTGTGCGTTCTATGTGTATTTTGCTTGTATTATTTTTCAGGTGATTTTCATATCAATTACAATGCCAAGAACAAAGAATGCAAGCAAGGGCAAAAGCGGCAAGTACTTCCGAGGAAAATGTTGAAGACCGTTCTCTTAACTTGGAAGCACAACAGCTGTATTATGACATATTATGCTCGAAGAGCATAACGGCGGAACGGGGGTTACAACCGGGGCCGAATGATGGTGAACTTGCACAAATGATACATCAAAAGCAATGCAAAAAACTTTGTACACAACCTAGACCATTCGCACCGAATATTGTCCGAGAATTTTATACGAATGCGAAGACCAAAACTGGCTATTACTCAGATGTTTTCATACGTGGAGAAGACAAGGTATACACCCATACAAAAGCGATAAGAGAATGTTATGGACTATCGGAGGTGGATCACGCACCATATGTTGAATTTATCTCGCAACCACCGAGTATGGAGGAGATTTGTAATACCTTATGTCGGCCTGGAACTGTGGTACGTCATATTAAGGTTGTGGGAGGTGCTACTGCTTTTCCACACACGAGTCTTAGTCGGTATGGGCGAGCTTGGTACCACTTCATGTGCAACAATTTGATACCAACCAAGCATGTCAGTGATGTAACTAAGGAACGAGCCCATCTTCTATATGCATTAGTTACTGACATACAATTTGACCCAACGGTAATTATTGCAACGTCCCTTCATAACAAAATGCTACACCCCAAAACAGGGGGCTAATCTTACCGAGTTTAATTTGTGGGTTATGTAAAAAGGCGGGTGTTAAATGGGATAGCTCCGAGCCGTTGAAAAATCCTAAAGGACCTATAGATTTGGCTACTATTGCTTCCTATGACGAATGGGCAGGTGGTGTGCCTAATCCGAAGGGTGCGGGATATATCCTTGATCCTGAATTTGCCCTACCAGCTATTGAGCCTGATACTCATGCCCAACCACAGAATATCGACGCTCCATCCGATTCAGCGGCAAGACATTTGTTAGGAATTTTATTGTTTAGATTTTGATGAATGCCATGTAAAACTTAGAATAGAAAGTTGGCACCCCAATTCTTGTTTTAAAATGCATTGTAATAAATAGAGCTAGCAAGGCCGAGTTAAGTCACTACGCCCTAACATGCAATGAAAATCAAGACTGAAGGAAGACTCATTGCGAGACAGTGAGTATGGCAAAAAGAAGAGAGACAGAACTCTATGGAGAAGCTTGGTGAGATGGTGAGTGGAGCATCGGTCAAGTCAACTCAAGAAAAGCCAAGTCTTAAGTTGAAGTGACGGAAGAGTCATCCATGATTGGAAGTCGACTCTAAGTCACCTGGGGAAAGCAAGGAAATGCGATCAAGTCGAGATAATCGTAAAAGAACCGTTGCCATTTAAATCAAGAGATTTACTTAAACAAGTAATATCTCCATACCACCTTTCTCGGAGTGCTTTCCGGTCGAAGCGTGCAAAAGGAATTAACAATGGGAAGCACCACACCGTGTCGAACTCGAAAAGGTGAAAGAACAATTCATACGAGGAAATGGCAATTCCAAGAATCGCAACAAGACAAGCCAACAAGCGCAAGTGACTTTCAAAAATAAGCCTATCTCTTCAACGGGCAAATTTTTGAAAAAGTTCACTATAAAATTTGAGGAGTTTGTTTGAGAAAAAAGGATGACACACATGTGAGATAAACAAGCATATTAGAAAAACCGAAACATTCTCAATCCTCAAGCCTACATTACGAAGTACATCAATCCAACACTCACTGTGAAGGAAAGAGAACTTCAATCGGTTGAAGAGGAAACTTTTGAAGAAAAGGGTCTACATTCCGGGAAGGATTGTAGAAAGGTTCAAGGTGAACAAGTCTTAAGCTTTTGGAGGGCTTCGTGATCAAATCCAAAGAGCTTGAGCAAGTGAGTGTTTGTAGTAACAAACGCACGCTGTGAAGAAGGTCGAGTCGCACGAGAAGCCGGTGAGTGATCAAGGTGTCTCGATCGAGTCCCTAAGGATCAAGCTTGTTGTGATCAAGACTTGTATCGGTCATTACCACTTTGTAAACCGATCATTACTTAGTGGATTCCTCCAGGAGTTGGAGAAGAGAGGAGAAGAATTACCCCATCTTGAACCTCTATAAAAACTTCATTGTGTCATTTACATTTTAGCACTTAAATTCCTCGCACTTTTTCGCTTATATCTCACGATAAATTTGCCATCCATTTGATAATTTATAAATACTAAATCAAGTCGTAAAATCTTGCTTAATCAAACTTAAGGGTGGTAAGTCTTCATTAAAAATAAAACCACAGTTGAGTTAAATTATAGCCAACGGTGAGTTACTCCATCAATGTACTCAATCGAAGTCGTTGAGAGATTAACTCTTGAGTGACTAATTGATTGTCCATCAAGGACACGGTATGTGTAGAATCAACTCAGTAGATTTAAAAGGACTAAATCGAAAATTTGGTAAGGTTTATTCAACCCCCCTTCTAAACCTTACACTTACACCCCTTGGGACCTACAAGTGGTATCGGAGCGGTTGGTTCATTGAACCCTCCGCACCAGTTCTTGAACTAGATCTCCAAACTTTTCAAAGTCTTCCGGTGAATGGGAAATGAAGGTCATGGCACCGAGACATTCCATGGACCTATCAAAGACATCTAACCATGAACTATTCTCGGACCTCAAAGCCTACGAGTTTGAGCCGAGAAGAAAAGACGAGGAAGAGACAGTTGTACCCAAAACATTTGCTCTAATTGTTAAAGATGGGAAGAGAGCGAGGTCAAAGAAGTCATTGACCGGAAGAAATAGCCACGATGGTCAAAAGATTCAACAAGTTCTTCAATAAGAACTACAAGAGAGGAAAGGAGAATCTTCCGAGGAAGACACACTCGGCTCCTCCAAATCAAGGGAAGACAGGCTGACAAGAGAAGGATCATCAAAAAGTTGAGTATCAAAGGGTTGACAACTCAAGAATGGAAAGAGCGATCAAAAGGTGAATATCTATGTTGGAATGTAGACAACCAGGTCACTATGCCATTGATTTGCTCATATCCTCGTAGTCAATCAACAAGTACATGGATGAAGAAGAAAGGAAGGTTTTCGAGAGAAAGAAGACAAGAAAAGAAAAAGGCAATGATGGCTGCAGAGATCAAAAAGCTTGACTGGTCAAGAGAGACGGTGACTGAGAGGAAGCGATGAAGCGACTACTCAAGTGACTCGAAGAAGAAGCCCCGATCGCTTGATGGCCAAGGAACAAGATCAACCTCGACCAAGAAGATGAGGTACAATCTAACTCATCAAACTCGGACACCGATGATAGTGATCGTGACACACACATTTCATCACCCACCGATCTTTATGATTCATTAAGCAAAATGATGAAAGATTTTGAACACATTAAATCCTCACACACACTATTGAATGAGGAAAACTTGACTACTCAAAAGTCAAAACTCAAAGTCGACTAAGGAGCCGAGTACTCTAAGTCAAATAGGCGATGAGAATAAAAGTTTAAAAGTGAAAATGCTAAATTAATAAAGCAGAATTCTTTGCTATAGAAAAAGAGGAAAATGACCTCAAGAATGTTATTGCCTCATTCACTAAGGCATCTAAATCATTGGATGATCTTATTATGAGTCAAAGAGAATGTGGAGACAAGACAAAGCTTAGATTTAATTCCTCGTGCTATGTCAAACCTCAAGAGTAATTTTGGAAAAAGGATCTTCAAGTCATGAAGAGTCTAAAAATCCAAAACTCTAAATGTTGCACACACATTCACTCCAAAGCACAATAATAAGCAAACCGGCCTTGGTTATAAAAGAAAAGGAAAACTTGAGTTGAGTGTCTTTGAAAGGGCGGTGAGAAGAGATTCAATGAGTCCTCAAGCAAACTCCAAAGCGAGAAAATACTCAGTAAAGAAGAAGCGAGCTACCAAAAATCCCAGAAAACCCATAAAAGAACTACATATGATGGGAATGGTAGAAAAATATCCAAGCCAAGCCGATTGGAATAATGTGAACTATCAAAGATGAAACATGGAATATAAGCCCAAATGGCAAAGCCCTTAACTCAAGAAAGGTCATTCCAAAAGTATAAGAGCTTTCATCAAAGACACATATGCACCTAGGCACTACACTCAAAAAACACCACAATTACAAGGAAGGCAATTGCTAAAACACATATGCGGCATACGGACAAAAGAGACAACTGTATGAACCTAAAATCCCCAAGCAATTTGCCAGGATTAATTATGATTATGGCATCGATAGATGGCAATCTCTTAGAGTCAAATCATTTGGCTATAGGTTGGTTGGATCATCTTACAATTCTAACCCCTCGGGACCTGCATACAAGTATGGGTACCTAAAACTTAATTTCCTTGATTGCGGGTTGAAGTGAGTGCGAGGAACCTGGTACATGGATAGTGAACATTTCCAAACATATGACAGAAATAAGAAAAATCATCAAAATTCAAGGAAGTTAAAGGAGCAAAAGTCATATTTGGAGGAAATGAAGCTCGGGTGTAAATAAGAGGTATTGGATCCATCAAGAGGAATGGATTAGAGATCACAGATGTTGCATATGTTGAAGGACTAAACTTCAATTTACTAAGCATCGATCAACTCTGTGACAATGGCTACAATGTTGGATTCAACATGGGGATATGCCAAATCAAAGATATTGAATCAAATGAAGTTGTCTTTGCGCAAGGATGTAGACAGAAAAATATGTATGTAGTGGATTGGTCAACTGCAATACCCAAAGACTTGTCTACTAGCAAAGAGCAATTTGAATCAAGTTGGGGCACAAAAAAGTGAGTCACCGAATTTCAAAACGATCAACAAACTTGCAAGAAGTCATCTTGTGGAAGGACTTCAGACTGATACAAGAAGGAGAGTATATGTGACGCATGTCGAAGGAAAACAAATCAAGTCGTCATTCAAAGAAAAGACATGCCCATCCTCAACAAGAATATTGCATCCGCTTCATATGGATCTATTTGGCCCAAAGGTGGAACCGGCCAAGCATAAGTGGAAAGAAATACACCTTGGTGGTAGTAGATGACTACTCAAGATATACATGGACAATATTCATGTGTAAGAAGAAAGAAACTCTACAAAAACTACCACGGTGATGAAGAGGATTCAAAATGAGAAGAGTCAAACCATTATCAAAATAAGATCGATAGAGGAACTGAATTTGTCAATGGAATAATAACTCGATCTTGTATTGAGAATGGTATTGGTCATGAACTATCAAAGACAAGGACTCCACAAAAAATGGAGTTGCGAAAGAAGAATAGAACCTCAAAGAAGCAGAAGACCATGTTAGTCAAGCAGGTTACCAAAAAGATTTTGGGTCAAGCAATCAACACGGCTTGCTACACTCAAAACGGATGTATGATAAATAGACGGTGACAAAGACTCCCTATGAGATCCTGGGTGGAAGAAAACCAAATGTTGCATATTTGAGAATATTTGGATGTAAATGCTTCATCCACAACAATGGCAAAGACAATCTAAAGGCTTTTGATGCTAAAGGTGATGAAGGTATCTTCAGGATACTCGGTGAAAGCAAAGCCTATAGAATACTCAACAAAAGGACTATGGTTGCGAAGAATCCATTCATGTGGTATTTGATGAGCCAAATGTAAATGGAGAAGACATTGAAGAGTCAACCGATAAGTGAATCATCCAACCATACGAGAAGAGTCCCTATCTTTGTCAAGTCAAGTGGAATTATCAATTGAGGAAGAAGATGAGATAGTGAATCTCAAAAAGTGAAAAATTTGCGGTAAGTGATTACGAGAGCGACCACAACAACACGGTACCGCAAGTCGATCAATCCACTAACTTACTCCAACCCGATGTAAGATGGCCGAGAGACCATCCACTTAACTTGTCATTGGAGATATAAGAAGGTGTCAAGACAAGATCGAACTCAACAAGCGATGTTCACATGCTTCATCTCGCAAATAGAGCCCAAAGATGTGTCACAAGCATTGGACGACACACATTAGATTCAAGCTATGCAAGAAGAGTGAATCAATTTGAGAGAAATAAAGTATGGGAATTAGTGCAAAGACCCATACATCAAAATGTTATTGGAACCAAATGGGTGTTCGAAATAAGAGATGAACGGAAGGTTACGTGGTAAGAAACAAAGCAAGACTAGTAGCCAAAGGATATTGCCAAGAAGAAGGGATAGATTTTGATGAAACATTTGCCCCTCGTAGCAAGATTGGAAGCTATAAGGATGTTTCTTGCCTATGCGACTCACAAGAATTTCATTGTATATCGAGATGGATGTAAAAGTGCATTCCTAAACGGTTTATTGGAAGAAGAAGTGTATGTTGAACAACCTCCAGGATTTGAGCAGAAGACTCTTGGAGACAAGGTATACAAACTCAAGAAAGCCCTGTATGGATTGAAACAGGCACCCGAGCATGGTATGATACCCTGTCACAATTCCTAATCGAAAATGGATTCACAAAAGGAAAAGTAGATAGAACACTTTTCGTAATTCAAGACAAGAAGAGTATCTTGCTTGTTCAAATATATGTGGATGACATCATTTTTGGATCCACTAACAAAGAGCTATGTGAAAAAATTTCAAACCTCATGCAAAGTAAATTTGAAATGAGCATGATGGGAGAGCCGACATTCTTCCTTGGACTCCAAGTGAAACAAAATTGAAGGATGGAACCTTCATAAGTCAAACAAAATACACCGTAGAGATTTAATGAAGAAGTTTGGTATGGAGGAAAAGTCTTCTCGTAAAAATACCAATGAACACATCACCAAAATGGACATGGATGCGGATGGCAAGCTGTAGATCAAACAAGATACGAGCACTTATGGATCATTGCTCTATCTCACGGCTAGCCGAGGCGGACATCACCTTTCTTTGTAGGTGTATGTGCAAGATTTCAATCTGCTCCAAAAGAGATCCACATGACAAGCAGACTAAGAGAATATTGAGATACTTGAAAGGAAGCAAGAAGTAGGCTATGGTATCGAAAGGAAGGTAGATTCAAGTTAATTGGCTATTGATTCTCGACTATCTTTGGATGCAGAGTGGACAGAAGAGTACTTTGAGGCACATGTCAACCGCTAGGAAACAGACTAATTTCCTGGTTTAGCAAGAAGGAAAACTCAATAGCCACCTCTACTCTGGTGGCGAGAATACATATCATGCGGCAGCGGTTTGTTGGCCCAAGTCCTATGGATGAGACAAAGGTGAGAGACTATGAAGTTGAAGAAAAGAAATTCCAATCATGTGTGATAACACAAGTGCAATTGCAATCACTCAAAATCCCGTGTTGCACTCAAGAACAAAACATATTGATGTCGATATTATTTCATAAGAGATCATGTTGAAAAGAAGGACATCATCCTGGAATATATCTCAATCGATAAACAACTAGCCGACATCTTCACAAAACCATTATGTGAGTCAAGATTTGAAGAACTCAAGCATGAGTTGGGGCTAATTGAGTGAGAAATGACACTGACAAATCAAAGAAGAGAAATGGAACAGAAAAGGGGTGAAAAAGAGTGGTAAATCAACTCAAGAAATCACCAGACGGAAAGAGAAGACTACACCGAGTCGGTGATAAGCCGAGTCACTAAGAGAATCATGAGAAGTAGAGTTAAATCGCCCTAAGGGATAAGTCAATAACTTATGAGCAAAGTGACAAAAACGCAATCGTTTTGACTAAGCGGGAATGTTTTAAGGAATACGTCAAAGATAATGATGATGTGTGGACATAAAGCTCGCACACCAAGCTTATGATTGGATATAAATCTTTGCCGCATTAAATACGAGACATGAAATGCTCAATAAGCGTCGCGAAATCCAAGCCGTTGATTTCGATCACAATTCAAAACCACCCGCACGCCCTTTCATAAACCATATTTAAACCATTTTCGCCCCGCTTTTCTCTCTCACACTTCTAAAAACTGTTCATCTCTTTCTCTCAAAAGCAAAGGCAAAATACTCTCGAAACCCTATCAATCTTCAAATCATTTTCTGCGTTTTCCTTGAAATAATCCCGAGAAATGGCACCAACTTATGACTTTACCAAGTTAGGAAAGCAAATCCACACCGGTTCGACGGTGGATTTCAACGGAATGGTGAAGCAGGGTCCGACGACACCCTAGTGAAGAAAATCGCCGAGAAGTTGGAAACGCCGGGCTAAAACCGTTTCTAACGTTAGAATATCCGATGACCTACGTGGAGGAGGTCGCGACAATTCTACGTGAATGCCGAGATTCACGATGAAAGAATCAAGTCATCCTGTTCACGGAAAGCGGTGACTATCACCGCCAAGGATTTGGTGAATATTGCTCACTACCGTGAAGGAGCATCCGAGATTAAAGAAAGCGATGTAAACTTGGCCGACGCATGGAAAGAAATAGCCAAGTCCGACTTTGCCGATAAAATAATATACACAAAGCAAAACAAGAGCTCGCCAAGGAGGATTATCACAAGTTGTTGGACATAGTTGCCAAATGTATCGACATCAAATTTGGGCACTTTGACCAATCACAAAGGCAAAGCCGATTGTAATGGCCGTAATCATCGAAGAAAAGAAGATAAATCGGGCTGAGTTTGTATACAGACTCGCTTAACCGGTAACGTGGGAAACAAGTCCTTCAAAGAAGATGGCTCATTTGGAGGATCCCCAGGATATGGCCTAGTGATTGGCCGGCTATTGGAGAGTGAAAGGAGTCCTCTTAGACATGGAAAGGCTTTCCATGTTAACAAGAGGATGTTCAGAGCAAACCTCTCAGCGCTCGAGCTTACGCCAAGAGAGCGACACGATGAGGGGGAATCGGTGACCCGAAGATACGCTTGTTTCTCTCCGGCCTAAGAAGAAAAGTCGCCTCGTAGCGCTAAGAAGCGCTTGCCCCCGCAGCAAAGAAAACCAAACATGCTCCTCGCCCTCGCAGCAGAGTCACCGCCCCAAAGCTCGGCCGTGTCTCCCGCTTCTGCAGCAGCCGGGTCGAGAAGGACTCACAAATACCTTCTCCGATCAAAAAGAGGAGAATCGAGAAGCCACGACTACCGCTTCCTCGAAAAGGACACCAAAGACGCCCCAGCCGCCCAAGACTCGAGAGGACACCGTCTCGAACGTAAATCCCTCCGTACAAACTAAGATACGAAGAAGAATCGTCAAGCGTCCGAATGGAGAAACCACCGTGCCGTCAGTTACTCAGCTAGCACAAACACGGAGACTACTGGAGAAGAAGAGAGTCTCCAGATGTAGTTGATGAAACAGCCCAAGTCTGCTGAAGGCGATCAGCAGAGGCAACCGAAGACACACCGTAGCTCACACACCTGAAGCACAAGAAGAACCGCCAAAGAGCGGATAGTGATGTAATGATCCTATCTCCACCTTACCCAGACATCCAAAATCGTCTGCGTGAGTGGAGGAAATGGAAGTTGAGTAAGTCAAGGAACAGTTCCAACGGCCGAGTTCATAGAAGAAGAAGAAGGAATGCTAAATTTCCTCGATTAACATGCGTGCTCACTACGGATGAAGACAATCGCATGACATCCTGCAGATCTACAAGGACAAGGAGAGAGAAAAGCAAGTCAAGCCAAGCACGTGAGAAGGCAAGCATTTGCCCTATCTCCGGCACCACGTAACACACACATCCTCTCCTTGATGTCTTTTCTCGTGATGATGGAACCGCAGAATCCGCCACGAAAGAGTTACAAATGCAAAGCAAGCATTGCACGAGTCCAGTAATCCTTCACGAGCAAAGATTGATGGAGGGACGGAGAGTCCTCCAGGACACTCGCCGAAATTGATCCAATGGGAGTGGTCCAAAGCCAAATCGCCATGTTGTTGCCGCCACCACTTCCCTACTCACTCGGAAGAAAGCAATAAGGGACATGGCGATGAACCGGGATAATGGGGACCCCGGTCGAGCAACCCCTATTGAAGGTGTGCTACCACCTTCCCAACGGCTGAACAATCAATCGAAACAGCCGGGAGTTTGGAGACGAGTGACCCCATCCCAAGTCACTCACTGGTGCGCCACCAGGAGAAACTCCTCCACCGCAGCAAGGTCGGAGGATGATGCGAGATGACTCCACAACGAATCAAGGAGGCGAAGAAGAGAAATTACAATCATAAGAAGAAACAGCAAGTTGCCATCAACGAAGCTCAGGCGATTGAGACTGTCTCGGTGAGGTGCCAACCCGCTTCCGGGAAGGCTAATGACGCTCGCGATGCGATCGAGGCGACAAGGAAACGAATGTACAGGGAGTTAACACTTTGGGCGATGAAAGTGCAATCCATGGGGTTGAGACTCCAATGGATGCCGCTGTAGAAGACCCTAAGACAAGTGACATCTTGTCGAAAGGGTGGACAGGCCTCGCAGCAGTAGAGACTACCGGAGGTAATGAAGGCCCACAGGAGGTTGAGACTTCGGGGGTAAAAAAGCGAAGTAGAGAACATCCCTCCCGCTATCATCGACCCATCTCGAGAAGGAGATCGGCGCACTTCATGATTCCCAGGACAACCCGATGTCACTTTTCCGGGATCGGAAGGCGAAGAAGAAGCTGAGTCATTCCCATGACAAATCCAAAAGACTGGTGCGGATGTTCCAAGCACGAGCAAGTCCGATCCCAAGACTACTCGTCAAACTTTCAATTTTGATGATGAGCCACCAATGGAAATCTCATCATCGTCCGATGACGCTTCGATAAGGCCGAGGACCAGTTTACTAAAATGGAAAAAACCGGTGAGACCAACGAAGCTGTTAAGAACCGAGGCTCAAGCAAGCCGGGTCTACTTCACAAGTAACCCAGTGAACAAGAGACCACCGCACAGGCTCCTCAAGCTGCAGCAGGATCGATTCCCAAAAGGACTTCACGCGCACCGCTCATCATCGAACAAATCCCGGTTGGCGGTGAGGAATCTTTTGTAGAATCTTTCCCGTTTTCATTTTGGAGATACGAACTCCACGAAGAGTCGAAACGAACAAGCACGCTATCACAAACCGCCTGTTCTTCCATCGGATACCATTGTTCGGTGATTATGACCGATGTTGTATGGCCATCACCGCAAATGAAGAATCATTTGAAGTTCGAGAAGTGTTCAAGGCACTCTTTCACGAGGTTGAACGGATGGAGAGGCATCGAGCCTCTTTGGACATGCGACTGGACAACAGAGATGCCACCCTTACAGTGATTTAAGAGGCATAACTTGATTCGGATAAGGAATGGTGGCAACAAAGAAAGCAAACAATGCGTGTGGAACAGGTGAGATACTTGAGAACATTGTTCAACAAGGCTGCTGGTGTGGAGAGCTGAAAATGCCGATGCAAAAACGAAGCGAGAGAACACATTGAGCATATGCATGAAGCTCACACGCCGAGATCAAGCTGCTGCGTGAGCAAAATACAAATGATCTACTGGCGTTTGGAAGAACACATGACAAGAAAATTCAGCCTTCTCATGGCCGAGATGAAGCTAATTTCAGCAGAATCCAATGCTACTCGTCTGAATTCGTGCCGCATACAACGCACAGACTTGAGCGAGAACTCAACCATCGAAGACTCGACTTCATGCTTGCCAAAGATGTTCCCTGGGGTTCCTCTATCCTTTGATGATGCAAAAAAGGGGAAGAGGAATACCTCAAAGCGCTAAAATCGAAGTCGAGAAGAAAAAGCGGTTGA
Organism: Rehmannia glutinosa; assembly: GCA_016081115.2. Taxonomy (NCBI): domain Eukaryota; kingdom Viridiplantae; phylum Streptophyta; class Magnoliopsida; order Lamiales; family Orobanchaceae; genus Rehmannia; species Rehmannia glutinosa. The sequence goes on from JABTTQ020001566.1 coordinate 430,123, forward strand.
GAAGAAGGAAAATCGGTGAGGAAGTCTTGAAACGAGAAGAAAGGAAAGCTTGTTGAGGGGGAAGGATCAACGGATGTGACATTGATGATTACAAACCCCCAACAAGGATCCGTCCACGGTGACATTATCGGAACAAACTCCTCGTGACTCTGCCACTCCAACACTGCTTTGTATCCACGGCCGATAAGAGAAAAACTATTGAAGCGGGGATGAAGGAAGTGGAAGGAAGAATGGATGCCAGGGTTATGAACATCTTGAAAGAACATGGAGGCATTCCAAAGAGACAGAGACACCTATGCCATCTCGGATGTCGGGACGAGCCACGATCAGTTGATGAATTTAAGACTTTTCGAATCGTGGATACTTTGCAAATATGTCATGGCTCAAGCTTGGGACTTTATCTTGGGAAAAGGGTCTCACGTTGTGTGAAGAAGGCGACAGCTGAGCTACCAAGCGATCACTCTACCGGTCACTCCCGGCCACTCAATTTGGAAAAGAAGAAGACCCGTCTGATACGCCGAGGTAGAGGAAGAAGCGATGAGTGGAGAAAGAAGCCGGACTAGGCCTCTCGCCCAAGAATATTGAATACGTAGATCCCGGGGAAAGAAAGGAGGGATCTACCGGGTCCGGGCTTGACCAAGTGGCAAATTTGAAAGTGGCTAAAACTAACGCCGAGTATGCAAAAAGACTAGAAGAAGAAAACAAGAGACAAACTCGGCTATGGGAGAGACGAGGAAAGAATAAGAAGAGATGAAGGCGCCAGGAAAGCATATGAGAAGAAAAAGAAGGCAAATGACGACGAGAAAAGAGAAGAAGAGAAGAAGATCTTGATCAAGATGAAAGAAGGAGACGGCGAAGGAGATGAAGTGTTGTTGTCCAACCCGTCGTGTATTTTATCATGTAAATACATACAATGTAAGTCTTACGTAATAAAGTTATAAATTCTTTATTTTCGGTGTAACAAATATGTGCTCGATACACCTTGTAAAAGCTTGTGTAAAAGAACAGGAATGATATGATCAATAAACGGATCTATTCTCGCGATACATTCTATGTCAATACACTATCTGTATGTATCTTTCTTTGTTTGCATTTTTGAATGATTTAAGTTTTGGCATCATCAAAAAGGGGGAAATTGTTAGGAATTTTATTGTTTAGATTTTGATGAATGCCATGTAAAACTTAGAATAGAAAGTTGGCACCCCAATTTTTGTTTTAAAATGCATTGTAATAAATTGAGCTAGCCAAGAGTTAAGTCAACTACGCCTAACATGCAAGAAGACAATCGAAGACTGAAGGAAGACTCGTGCGAGGCAGTGAGTATGGCAAAGAAGAGTAGACGGGGAACTCTTCGGGAGAAGCGGTGAGATGCAATCGAGTGGAGCATCGGTCAAGTCAACTCAAGAAAAGCCAAGTCTTAAGTTGAAGTGACGGAAGAGTCATCCATGATTGGAAGTGACTCTAAGTCACCACGGGGAAAGCAAGGAAATGCGGTCAAAAGTCGAGATAATCAGTAAAAAGAACCGTTGCCGTAAATCAAGAGATTTACTTAAACAAGTAATATCTCCATACCACCTTTCTCGGAGTGCTCGGTCGAAGCGTGCAAAAGGAATGAACCAATGGGAAGCACCACACCGTGTCGAACTCGAAAAGGTGAAAGAACAATTCATACGAGGAAATGGCAATTCCAAGAACTGCAACAAGACAAGCCAACGACTACAAGTGACTTTCAAAAATAAGCCTATCTTTTCAACGGGCAAATTTTTGAAAGTTCACTATAAAAGGCTGAGGAGTTTGTTTGAGAAAAAAAGGATGACACACATGTGAGATAAACAAGCATATTAGAAAAACCGAAACATTCTCAATCCTCAAGCCTACATTACGAAGTACATCAATCCAACACTCACCTGTGAAGGAAAGAGAACTTCAATCAGTTGAAGAGGAAACTTTTGAAGAAAGGGGTCTACATTCCGGGAAGGATTGTAGAAAGGTTCAAGGCGAACCAAGTCTTAAGCTTTTGGAGGGCTTCGTGATCAAATCCAAAGAGCTTGAGCAAGTGAGTGTAGTAACAACGCACTGCCGCCTGTGAAGAAAGGTTCGAGTCGTCTGAGAAGCCGGTGAGTGATCAAGCGTCTCAGCATCGAGTCCCTAAGGATCAAGTCGGCATTTGTTGTGATCAAGACTTGTATCCGGAGTGTTACCACTTTGTAAACCGATCATTACTTAGTGGATTCCTCCGGGAGTTGGAGAAAGAGAGGAGTAGAAGAATTACCCCATCTTGAACCTCTATAAAAACTTCATTGTGTCATTTACATTTCAAAGACTTAAATTTCTCGCACTTTTTTTCGCTTATATCTGGCGATAAATTTGCCATCCATTTGATAATTTATAAGTACTAAATCAAGTCAGTAAAATCTTGCTTAATCAAACTTAAGGGTGTTAAGTCTTCATTGAAAATAAAACCACAATGAGTTGAGTTAAATTATAGCCAACAAATTTGAGTTACTCCATCAACAAATTTGAAGTCATTGAGAGATTAACTCTCTTGAGTGACTAATTCGATTTGTCCATCAAGGACACAATGTGTAGAATCAACTATGTAGATTTAAAAGGACTAAATCGAAAATTTGGTAAGGTTTATTCAACCCCCCCTTCTAAACCTTACACTTACACCCCTGGGACCTACAACGTTCTCGTTCTAGACGCTCACATCACGATAACAACCCTTCATACGCATTAGCTCGCGAAGTACGAGATTTGAGAAGGGCTTTTGTAGCTGAGCAACGCCACCGGGTACTTGCCCAGATATATAGCCAGACACACCCGCAGTTCCAGTTCCCAATACTACCACCAAGGTCCTATTGCTCATTTGTCACCACACGACTCCGATGAGGAGTCCTAGGCGCTCCAGCTACCAGGAAAGTTTTCTCACTCTCCATTGAGGACAATGTTCAATTTAAGTTTGGGGGGTGTAATCTGTATTTTTGTCTTATTTGTGTCTTTTGAGTCGTGTAAAAAAATAAATAAAAAAAATAAAAAAAAATTCGAGTTGAGTCGAGTCGGGTAGTTTGTTGAACTATAGAACTGCATGACTAAGTAGATTTGTTGATCACGAGTTGAACTGTCACGAGAGCATACTTTTAAGTGGTGATCTATACTTTGCTTCATCGATTTCATATTCATGCATAATTCTGTTAACTTATTTGAAAATGATTAATGAAGTTGAGTGTTGCTTGTATGATCCCACCGGATTCTAGAACTTGTTTGATCCCTAATTGAGGCGAAATCCTAGGCGAAATAACATAAGGAAATGACTTAGGCCATCTTTGAATAAGCTAGAGCCAAAATAACTACCTTTGTACGATATAATTTCACTAGTGTCCCCTTTTGAGCCTATTAAACCTGTTCTTTGGCAACCAATCTTTTACCTTGAGCTTACATGTGAAAATCCTAATTACCCATCACTCATACACAAAAAATGATTGAAGGTTGAGGAGGATGTGACAAGTAGGGTATGTGTTCACTCGCATGAAGTTGCCGACAAAAAAAAAAAAATATGAAACCCCATGTGTTAAAATATGCAAAAGATTAAGTTTGGGGGTTTCGAAAAAAAAATGTGTTGAAAATAGAGGTGCGTAAAGGGAGAATAATTGAAAGTTCAACAAAAGTGAAGGTAGCCATTTTGTCTGGCAATTGGTGATTTGAAGAGGTAATTGTGTGTTTAGGTGAGTTGAGCCACTTAATCCTAAATTTTCCTACCCGACCCTAAGCCACATTACAAGCTTTGAAAGTCCTATTGATCCATGTGTTATATTAGCCTACATTAGTGGAGATTAGTGTGAATAACAAGCTTATGGAATCCGATAGTCATTATCTTTTGATACCTAGAAGTGGATCATCTTGATAACGTTCGATTGCGTAAATCAGTTCGAATAATAACGAATTGTCATGAATATTCAACACTTTTGATCACAATGTCAAAATGCATGCTTGATTGATAGTGAGATGAGTATTTAGACAAATTTTATTGGTTTGTGGAGTTTTGTAGTAGCTTGTGTTGTTGTATTGTTTGTTTTCATTTTGGAGTTATAATTGTTTGAGTACAAACAATAGCTCAAGTTTGGGGGTATTTGTTAAGTTGGTATTTTACCAATTAATTGAGTATTTTAGATTAGAATTTGGTTTTATTTTGGGTGTTTTTAGAGTCGTTAGAGTTCAATTTATTTCAATTAGTGTCGATGAAGAGTCAATACAAATTTGGTAGCCAGAAATGAAGAAAACGATGAAAACGGCGCGAGGAAAGAAGAAATCGCGTTTTGAAGAAGAGAAAAATCGCATTTTTGCCTAAGGGACGGACGACGTGACTGCTGCGCACGCAGCCAAACGGCCAGCCTGCAGCGCCGTGATGAGGGCCACCGAGGTTGCGCGGATGCATGTGGCGCTGCAGCTGGGCGGGAAATTGTGGATTGGATGCATGGCGCTGCGCCACGCCAACGTCTTCGGCCGCCGAGCGGAAATCGCAAATACGGGTGGGCGCAGCCACGGGCGGTCAATTGCGTGCGGAAGTTGTGGGCGCCGCACGCCCATTCCCGGCTATTCTGGCTGCAGCCGCCGGGCGGAATTTCCTGTGCTCACCTACCCCTTTCTTGAATTTTTGTGGACTATAAATACTAGCCTTGGGGCTTGAAATTAGGATCTTGGAACCCTTGGGAAGACAAGAAAAACAGCTACAAGACAAGGAAGAAGGATTGGAGCATCTTGAGAAGAATTTGGAAAAGAAGATTGGGAGGCTTCTATCATCAGAAATAGAGAAGATCCTCTACTCTTGTTCTTATTTTGTTGCTTTCTTCATATCTTGTAAGATGTATTGTTGTATTTTCATGGATTCATTTTCTTTAATCATGAGCTAAACTCTATAATTCTAGAGGAATGATGTAATCTATGTTTGAACTTATGTTTTGAGATTGTGGTTTGTCAATCAAGATCTATCAACTTATTTGTGCTATTTGGATTTATTGCTTCTAAATTACTTGATCAATAATTTAGATTGTTTGGTGTATTTGATTTGACACTTGAGAAAGGTAATTGAATACATGACCTTGGAATAGCATAACAAGATTTCATAGAATTGAGAGATTTGTGAATCCTTTAAAGTCTTTTATCAAGATTCATAGTTTTTATTGAGATTTTAATTGGTGATTTTTATAGAGATATTGATTTCCCAATTGAATCTAAAATCATTTGGCACTTGAGAGAGGGAATGATTATTGTAGAAATCTTGACTTATAAATTGGTAATTGATGATTGATAAACCATATTGACAACATAAGGGATAACTAGATTCATTATACCTCTAGAATTCATTTAATCATTTGGATAAACTCATTGATATTTTCATATTCTTGATTTATTTTTAGTATTTTTAGTATAATCAACTCCATCATATATTGAATTTCTAAATAACGTTAGACTACTATATTATAGTACTTAGCAATAATTCGATAATTATTCCCTGTGGATTCGACAACCTTACTACTCTATATTAAAACTTGACATCGTACACTTGCGGTTAGAAAAATCTCTAACAAGTTTTTACCTCCTGGGAAGTTAAATATATTAGACAATGAGATAAAATGATTGAATATTCCAATAGATATATACCATTGGAATTACCATTGGATTAAATTCCAATGGCATAACTGTTCGCCTATATTTTTAGCTCCACCGCAAGTGTACGGTGTACGTTATCGAATAGGGTAGCAAGGTCGTATCCACGGAGACTAATAAATTAATATGCTAAGTATTTAACCAAGATAGTCTTATTTTTATTTAGACGATCGAAATTTGATGATTGTTGTTTAGAGATTAAGACAATTTAAATCACTAAAACACAAGAATAAGATAACACGAATGAAAGAAGTATCAAGATGATGTAATGGATTTCCGAGTTAAGGTTTCAATTAATAATCCTCTTGTTGTCCGGTTTAATCAAGCCACATTATTATCAATATTCCTATAAGACGATCACAAAGCTATTTTATCCTCCCTCTCGAGATGCATATAAAATGTAGATTGAAATATCTATGCTAGCATCTCTACTCAACATAAGATACACAACTCCCAAATGCACAAAAGATCAAATGTCCTCACAAATATTCACAAACCTCTCGATTCATGCAAATATTCGTGTCAAGTACTCAAGATCTAATATTGAAACTCATCTCTCGAATTATGAATCAATATATCAAACATGTTAAATCATTGGCCAAGTGATAAAACAAGAATAAGCTCAAAGTACTCAAATAGGCTTCAAGATAATAACTTCAACCAAGATTAAAACATCCAACAAGAGTTCATTAATCTACTTCCAAAACCCGGAAATCACAAGAGTTTAGCTACACATGATTAAACAACTTACACACAAAGTGTTCAAAGTCATTACAAATGAAACTAAAAGATTGAAACTAAAAAGAAGCAAGAAAACTTAAGAACGTCGACAATCTCTCGATATATCTCCGTTCTTCAAGCTCCGATGCAACCCGATTGTCTCCTTGATGTCTCCTTCCAAGAGTTGACTCTTGTCTTGTGTTGTAGATCCCAAAAATGCCAGAATCTCCTTGTGTGCACCCCCAAAAACCTTTTTATACTTCCCATCATGTTTAGGGCTTAATCTTTGCAGTTATGGGATTCAGTATGACGCACGGGTGGTGCGCCCACGCACGGGTTACCCGTGCGCCACCCGCTAGAATACCCCAACTCTCTGTAAGGCGCACGGGTGGTGCGTCGGAGCACGGCCTACCCGTGCGCCACTCCGTGAAATAATCGACTCTCTCAGGGCGCACGGGTGGTGCGCCCATGCATCATGGGCTACCCGTGCGCCATCGCAGCCTCCAATTATCCTTATACAGGGGTGCACGGGTGGTGTCTTGAGGCACACCCAACCCGTGTGCCCCTGTCTTTTCCGTGAACGCTCAACTTTCGCTCTTTTAGGCTTCACTTTTCGTATATCCACTCAATTCTCCGTGTTTCCACTTTGCTTTCCTCATATTCTTATTCAATTAGCTTCAAATATCATGAAATTCCTACAAAATAAGCAAAGTGTAATATCTTTTCCATAAGGAGTGAATATGTAACATTTAACGCGAGTATATGCATGTTTACTTATCATTATAGCTCGAAATACGCCTCAAAATACATGCAAAATTCACGCCTATCAAAATCCCCCAAACTTAAGCTGTTGACCGTCCGATCAACAATATTTAGAACACGATAAAGAACAACGGGAGATAAAGATAACAGCGACACCGAGAATCCACAAGAAAATCCAAATTGTTCGTCATGAATCCGAGTACAACTCAATCAAGCCTCAAATATCTAATCAAAGAACACGCCTCAAATAAAACAAAGTGAAATGCTCTGAATCCAACTCTAAAAAAGTGTATACTCTCATCTCACGAGGTTATAGGACGTGTTTACGCTCAAATCAATTCGATGTCGCAAAATTACCATAGGCTTGCAATTTGTCTCATATCTCCGCCACGAGAGTGTATGCAATTTGTGAATCATAAAGGACTTTCTCATTTGGTTGTAATGAAGGCTCTTTGGTTTATGTAGGAAATTTTTGGATAAAGTGACTCAAACTCGAGTGTATAGACCGATGAGCATATCAATCATTTTCATTACAATCCCATATGCTACTCCAATCATCCCTCATTTTTATCAACTTCATTTATCTCCATTTCCTTCCTTTCTTTTGAGAATCACCTCCATTCACGATCCTTCGCCCCCCAAGTTTATCAACTTTTCAATCTTTTTCATTTGTGCATTTTCAACATCTTTCATTCCTCTTTTTATTCCATTTAACCAAGTATGCCCAATTATCCTATTTTTCAATTCCCACCCATTCAACCTCGTTCATTCCCCTTTTACTCAACGTTATACATTCGAGTTTAAGGTGATGGAAATATAGTAAGATCAATGGTTAAATTTTGTGGTTATCAAAGAAATAGGCTATAGGCTCAACTTGGCTAATTAGGAGTTTTCACATTTTTAGGTAGGCAAAAGGCATGAAAGGCTAGCAAAGATGGCCTTTAATCACATTCACAATTCACATACACATGTGGCCTTGACAGAGATACCCAAGCAAGTTCTAGAATTTTAATCAACATGAATGATACACTCAAATTACAACAAGATCGCACAAGATATAAGCTAGTAAAGGCTCAAAGCTCACAGGCTTGTCAAAATGTAATTCAAAGCATCACACCAAGTTTTTCATATCAACATGCTCAAAGTTATCTATTCAAGGCTCAATCAATCCATAAACATCATCCAATTCCCAACAATATGAATTTTCAATCAACACACAAACAACAAGTTGCACCATGCTTGGTCAACACACTCTCTAACCACTACTAAAGTAATAGACGTGCTAAAGCTATAAACGTGCTCTAATGCAAATGCAACCTAGAATGCTCTAATGAAACTATACGAAAACACAAAATGCATGATTTTTTTTTTCGTATCCACACTTTTCATGTATTAAAATGCTATATTTCCCCCCAAACTTGAATGAAATTATAGTATCCTAAGGGGAAAAATAGAATTTCAATAACAAAAAGTGGGGATATACCTGAATCACTGCGGCGGCGGCGGTGGGAAGTGGCCTTGAGAAATATGCCACATTTGTAGCTATTGGAGCACTTGTCACGTCTCCTCAGAACGCCGCTCAGATTGCTCGATGAACGCGAGAAAATCAGCCATATGTTGCCTCAAATCCTCTCCTTGCCGCCTCAACTCTTCTTCTTGCCGCCTCAAGTTCTCCCCAAACGCATAAAACATGTCTTGAAAATCGGTGTCGCGCTGGGGTCCTCCACTGTGAGAAGGACCGGGATGATCCCCGCTTTGAGAATGTTGGGGGTAATCGCCTCCGTGTGAGGACTCGGGTATATCATACCCAATTTGGGGGTGATGAGGTTCCATCCCCATTTCGCGTCTATGTATTTCATCCTCCTCCGCCACCATATCCTCCTCATCCAAGAAACCTTCAACTCTGCGACGCTTTCTTGCCTATATAGCCTCGGTAATTCAGTTGTGTGCGTCAGAGTTCATTAGGAAGTTGGTGGTGTCCGTCAATGTTTCGATCGTGGTGTATGGCGGGTTAGGCACGGAAATGAAGCACCTTTCTTTTGTAGAAGCACCAATCTGTTGTCTTCATTTGCTATGAACTTCATATGGTGCAACGATGCCAAATTAACCCGGTCTTTGCCGGGATAGGCTCAAGCCTCGGAAATCGACATTGAAATGCTTAGGAAATAGGGGTAATGGGCCCCTATAGAAATTGTACCCTCTTCCCGCCTAGCTAATCGCTCGATTTGCTCGGCGAAAGTGGTGTGTTGTTGTAGGGGGTGTTTGTGACCATACACCGAGGAGATAGAGCTCTTAGTCGTCATCCCTCCAATATTTTCTCGGCGAATACGGAGGAGGCGCGAACGCATTGTATATACCGGAAAATTGGATTCCGGATCCATGAGGCTTTGGCGGTCCGCGCGGCATACAACATCGGCCCCGTTTGTGGTGTTTCCACAAGCATTCTCCGTAAGTCGTATTGATCATAATGAGGCATCGGGCGGGTACGAGCGTTTGTTGGGACCTCAAAAATGGTGTTCAATTGGGTCATGCAAACGCTTGTCTACGGACATTACCCAACCGAAACTTTATCATATACGGTTCAAAGGTCCGCCTTTGTTTGAGTACTTCCACAAGACTCAAGAACTCCAATGTATACTTTTTAAATGTCGGCCACTTTCGGCTCATGAAGTTCGTCCATCCTACCTTGGCGAAAAGACGCCACACGCCCTCATGTATCCCCAAAGTTTGGGTACAATCATCATCGGCCAGAGCGAGATGGATCTATTTTGGCGGACCGATCAAGCGATTCCATCGCTCAAGATCATCGGCATTTGTCAAGTTGACCCCATATGCCTCTCGGGATCGCTTTTGGTCAACCTCCGGGCGGTGCGGTGCCACTTCGCGTTGTGCCATCCCGCGTGCACGTCTCCTTCCACCCTGGGGGTTTCTTCGCTCGGCCATGAAGGGTTTGTACCTGAAACGCATTTCATTAACATCCCAATATCATCAATGGCAACAACAAAATAGGGGATTAAAGCTAACATATTGGGTGATGCAAATTCTCATGCCCACGTTACCTTGATCGATCAACTACCCCAAACAAGCAAAAATTATGGCCATTCTAGACAAATATAAGCTTAAACAATCATTGGCCATGCCTTATTCATCAACAATTCATCCTAAATCTCCTCAATTACACAAGCCCACAAGGTGTTTGATAATGTGCCTCAATGAATAATTCACAAAATTCATAGCAAAAATATCAAAATAAGCACCTATAATGATCCCTAATACATATTTAACAACGAATTCACAAGGAGAAACGGTGTTCTTACCGGAATTCTCTAAGTTAAACTCGAAATAGATGACTTGAACCCTAGGTGATTTTGCTCACAATTCTTCAAGCAAATTCGAATTCAATGTAAAGTGAAGTGCAATTGTGATGGGGGAGGGATTAAAAGGACGAATTTGAGTAGAATTTGCAAGAAAGTTCAAGGCAATGAAGTTGGGGGTAGTGGCGCGCGATTTGTGGGAGTTTTGAGAAGAAGACAGTTTAAAACCGTCATATTTAAGCCTCTTCTGCGGGCGCACGGGTGGTGCGTCAAGCACGGGCTACCCGTGCGCCACCCCGGCAAATTCTCTACTCTCTGCAGGCGCACGGGTGGTGTGCCAACGCACGGCTACTGTGCGCACTGTCATGACAATTTAGGTATATTTTATTTTTTTTTTTTAAAAAAAAAACACACACAAAAAATACAACAAAAACACACAAATCACACTCATTAATAAAAAAACTCGCATATCAAAACACTCAAATCACACAATTTTTTTTTGAAACTAAACACACAAAGAAAATGGAATTAACACGAAAAAACCGTTGGGTTGCCTCCCAACAAGCGCTATATTTAACGTCTTTAGCTTGACGCCTTTTAATTCCGATTATGATCTTTGCGAAATGAGGCTTGTCACCTCATCGTAGTTTTCCATGCCAATCCCGCTCACTTGGATTTACACCTCCTTGATCATTACTAAAGGAGGTTTTCCATGTTTGTCAACTATCCATGTATTCTCCTCTTCATCGTGCGAATAGTACGTGCACACTCTTGGTTCAACATCGAGGCTTTTTGTGCCTTTCCTTCTTCTTCATTGATAATCCCCGCATATTATCTTTAGAATGCACACAATTATTCAAGCTATTAGCTTGAGTACGTGAATTAGCAATTGTTGTTGTTTTACAACCATTAAAATCATCATGTCTTTTCACATTCGAAAAATGGAAAATGAAATACGCTCATCATCAACTTGTAATGTAAGCTCCCCTTTCTTCACATCTATTAATGCTTCATGTTGCCAAAAATGGACGCCCAAGTATAAGAGGGTGTCACCATCCTCATTCATATCCAACACTAGAAAATCCACGGAATATGAATTTATCGACTTTTATGAGCACATCTTCTAGTATCCCCATTGGATGTACGAGTGATCTATCCGCGAGTTGTAGGGTGACAAAGTGGATGGTCTCACTTCTACGAGTCCAAGTTTTTTCGAGAATGGACAGCGGCATCAAATTGATACTAGATCCTAGATCACAAAGTACATTGTCAAAGAAAATATCGCCTATTGTACAAGGAATAGTGAAACTCCCGGATCTTTCACTTTTTGCGGTATTTTCCTTTGTATGAGTGCGCTACATTCTTCCGTCAGTTGACAATCCCATTCTCCGCCCATTTGTTCTTGTTGGACATCGCTTCCCTAAAACCTTGCATAATTTGGCATATGTTTCATTGCTTTCGCAAAAGGAACATTAATGTGCAATTTTTAAACATGCCCACAAATTTAGCAAATTGATTATTGATTAGTATTGTGAAACAATCGGGAAAGGAAGAGGAATATTATATTTCAAACCAAATTAGAGTTGGATACGATTCACGTTTCTTGGCTCTTTTTTTGTTTATCTATTTGTTGCTTGGTTCCTCCTTTAACTTTCATATTGCCTTGAGCGTCGTTTCATCATTTCCTGAATTTGAATGGTAGGATCGGCAACACACACGACCTGGTCGTGCATTGATACACGAAGTCGTGCGTGATTCGACGCCACACCAATATCGCATTTTCGGACTCTTCATTCTCTTTTCCACCCCACACATGGATAACATTGCAATGTTCCGGGTTGACCTCCTTGTTGCTTGGAAATTGACCCTTTTGATGTTGACTCCCCACAATTGCAGCCAATTGACCCATTTGAGTTTCCAGATTCTTTATTGAGCTTGTCACTTGTTGTTCTAACTTATCCAACCTAAGGTCTTGCTTATCGGCGGCTCCTCGTGTCATTCATGAAAGCATTAGATTGATTTATAAAGGAGGTGAGTGTATCTTCCAACGACGATTTGCCTCCTCCATTACCGCCTCCACTTGACGCATTGAATCCCGGCGGAGGTTGTAATACATTCTTTGTATTTGCATAGGAGAAATTTTCATGATTTCTCAACCCGGATGGTAGTGCGTTGGGTTTGAATTATTCCTAAATTGTTGAAATAGGTTGTTCACATAATTTACCTCTTCCATCGGATATAGAAGAGCTTCACTACCCGTGCTCGTACACTGGTTCGCCCCTTCAGTAAATACACTCAATTGAGTTGTCAAAGCCGCTACTTGTGCCGACAATGTTTTGATAGGTCCGAACCGAGATTTCACTACTCGTTGTACATTGGATCTTTCGGATGGCCATTGGTAATCGTTCATGGCCATTTCCTCAAGAAGATTTAAGGCATCTTGTGGAAACCTTGCCAACAATGCTCCTCCCGTTGTGGCATCAACAAAGGCCCTCGTTTGCCCCATTAAACCATTGTAAAAGAAACATAATCTGATCCTCCCAGGAAAGCCGTGTTGTGGACATCTTCTTAACAAATCCCTAAATCTTTCCCAAGCCCTCGTACAAAGGCTCGGAATCAAATTATCGGAATTGAGTGATCTCACTTTTTGAGCCGCAAAGTTTTGCTTGGTGGAAAGAATTTAAACAAAAACTTTTGGCTCAAATCGCCCCATGTGCTCACACTTCCTTGCGTCAAAGTACCCAACCAATTTCTCGCCTTATCCCGTAAAGAGAATGGGAATAGCGCATCTAATGGCGTCATCCGAGACTCCGTTCATTTTGATCGATTGCATATTTGGATAAAATGCGCAAGAGTGCGAGTTAGGATCTTGATTTGCAAACCCCCAAACCGATTCTCGTTGCACCATATTGATTAGTGCCGGTTTGAGTTGAAGTTGTTGGCATTGATAGGAATATGGGCAATACAACCGTAATTACGATTCGTTTGTGGTCGAAAGTAATCACGAATGGCTTGCCGTTGAACCAGATCGGTAACTCGTTTCCACCATTGTTTGGCGGTATTGGTAACTCATTCAAATCCCCATTATCGGATTGTGTTGTCTTTCAGCTGCCTCGTGGTAAAGACCGATTCTCCTCGCGAAAGCCTCAACTTCCGGTATGAGCGGTATTAAGTCCCCCGCCTAGAGCGCGTGTTCATGCACTACCTGGACCAAACTAGAAGAAACAAGTTAAATAATGTGGAATTCAAGTCACACTAAAACAAACTAAATAATAAAAAAAAATGTCTAAATTAAGAATAATTCTATCTATCGCAATATTAGCACCATAAATTGTATTAGTCTCGCAAGAACGGCGCCAAAAACTTGTTCGCCTATATTTTTAGCTCCACCGCAAGTGTACGGTGTACGTTATCGAATAGGGTAGCAAGGTCGTATCCACGGAGACTAATAAATTAATATGCTAAGTATTTAACCAAGATAGTCTTATTTTTATTTAGACGATCGAAATTTGATGATTGTTGTTTAGAGATTAAGACAATTTAAATCACTAAAATACAAGAATAAGATAACACGAATGAAAGAAGTATCAAGATGATGTAATGGATTTCCGAGTTAAGGTTTCAATTAATAATCCTCTTGTTGTCCGGTTTAATCAAGCCACATTATTATCAATATCCCCATAAGACGATCACAAAGCTATTTTATCCTCCTTCTCGAGATGCATATAAAATGTAGATTGAAATATCTATGCTAAAAAAGATCTCTACTCAACATAAGATACACAACTCCCAAATGCACAAAAGATCAAATGTCCTCACAAATATTCACAAACCTCTCGATTCATGCAAATATTCGTGTCAAGTACTCAAGATCTAATATTGAAACTCATCTCTCGAATTATGAATCAATATATCAAACATGTTAAATCATTGGCCAAGTGATAAAACAAGAATAAGCTCAAAGTACTCAAATAGGCTTCAAGATAATAACTTCAACCAAGATTAAAACATCCAACAAGAGTTCATTAATCTACTTCCAAAACCCGGAAATCACAAGAGTTTAGCTACACATGATTAAAAACTTACACACAAAGTGTTCAAAGTCATTACAAATGAAACTAAAAGATTGAAACTAAAAGAGAAGCAAGAAAACTTAGGAACGCCGACAATCTCTCGATATATCTCCGATTCTTCAAGCTCCGATGCAACCCGATTGTCTCCTTGATGTCTCCTTCCAAGAGTTGACTCTTGTCTTGTGTTGTAGATCCCAAAAATGCCGAATCTCCTTGTGTGCGCCCCAAAAACCTTTTATACTTCCCATCATGTTTAGGGCTTAATGTCATAGATTATGGGATTCAGTACAGACGCATGGGTGGTGCGCCCACGCACGGGTTACCCGTGCGCCACCCGCTGGAATACCCCAACTCCTCTCGTAGAGGGCACACGGGTGGTGCGTCGGAGCACGGCTACCCGTGCGCCACTCCGGTGAAATAATCGACTCTCTGCACCCGTGCGCCCATGCATGGGCTACCCGTGCGTCATGCTGCAGCTCCAATTATCCTTATACAGGGGTGCACGGGTGGTGTCTTGAGGCACGCCCAACCCGTGTGCCCCCTGTCTTTTCCATGAACGCTCAACTTTCGCTCTTTTAGGCTTCACTTTTCGTATATCCACTCAATTCTCCGTGTTTCCACTTTGCTTTCCTCATATTCTTATTCAATTAGCTTCAAATATCATGAAATTCCTACAAAATAAGCAAAGTGTAATATCTTTTCCACAAGGAGTGAATATGTAACATTTAACGCGAGTATATGCATGTTTACTTATCATTATAGCTCGAAATATGCCTCAAAATACATGCAAAATTCACGCCTATCAATAACTCCGTTGGAATAACCGTTGGAGTTTTTTCCAACAATTATATATATTCCAATGGATATACCATTGGACTAAATTCCAATGGTTTAACTATGTTGGAATTATTGTTGGAAAATATGTTGGAGTTTTTTCCAACAGTTGTATATTACAATGGATAAATACCGTTGGAAGTACCGTTGGAATATTTTTCCATTGGAATTTTGTCATTCCAACGGTCATTTTACCAACGATGCATTTATTGTTGGAATTTCCGTTGGAATCGATAATTCCAACGGTAATTGACCAAATTCCAACAGATTTTTTTCGTTGGAATTTCCTTGTTTTCTTGTAGTGTTCTATTCCATTAATATCAAATGTATAATTAAGATATTGATATCATCAATGTATAATTAGATTTTATTTGGATGCGAAGATTAGAATAGAAGATGAAACACAATTTATAATACATTATTCAAACTTTACAATTTCAATCGATGTAGGTCAAAATGTTTGTCTATGGACTGTACAATCTTGAAGAGATACTAATAGATGTTTATTACAAGTCACACACACAAACTTTTGCAATTTGTGAGTATTAATCACAAGCATATAATTTATGTACGGGTCCATTGCACTACAAGAAAAATTAAATCAGTTTACCTATAGAAAAATTTATAGGTAAATATTAAGATAACTATAAAGTGTAAACAAAATCATTGTATTAAATAATTAACAACAAAATCTAAAATTATTGGTATTTTAAATACAATATTTTTGTCGATAAATTTTAAAACTATTGGTAATCTATTGGTAATTAATTGTACGTCAGTATATTATGGAAAAAGTATATTTTTTTATTCTATACATATTATGTCGGTTTATAAAATTTAGTGATAAAATTATATCATTTGTGTCGATAAATTATGTTGGTAAATTAGAATTTTCTTGTAGTGTTGGTAACGTGAAACTATATAAACATGGTTAATCTATAGTACATTTGAGCCAAAGTCAAAGTAGCTGATCTGACGGCTATATATGAGGGTCCAAATTAATTACATGCATTACCAACAAGTATTTTTTTCAAAAATTAATAATTCAACATTAAGATCGTATGTGATCAGTATTTGAAATCATATGAGATCATCTATTATTAATTTAATTGTATCAATATATGTCATATTTACATGATTATTACATTTACACAGTTCACAAGATCACGGTAGCGACTATCTTGTACTGATAATTTGAATAAAAGGGAATATTTGATGGTGTATACTACTATCTTATCGATTTTGATGTAGCATACGGGTGTGATTGATTGTATTTCTATTTGCAAAATGTCTGTTTAGAGAAAATAGTGAGAAACTATAATTTTGGAGAAAAAAGAGTTATGAGAATATGCTCGAATGTGATTTGAAAGTGTAATATTAATTACAATTGATACATATATAATTTTTCTTTTTCTTTTGAATAATCAATTAATACAAAAACTCCTGTCAGACCGTCTAACGGGTCTGACCTGTTAGACGGATCTGACCCGCGGATCCGGTGACATTTCTGTAATATTAGCAGTGGTGTTTTAGTAGTTTTCAGGGAGCACCAAGATAGCAAATTCTTGTGAAAAGTATTAGTCGTCCTTCTAAAAAGTATTAGCACTACAACATAAATGACATTAGATAACACAAATTTTGTAGTACTTTTTACATAAGGTACATATGTAACACATGTTTGTAACACTTTTTACATTAAAATATTTATGTAACACTTTTGTAGCACTTTATCAATATGTAACACTTATATATAACACTTTTATATAAATAACACTTTTTAAGTATCATTTTTTTTATTATTTCTTTTGTAACGCAAATAGGTAATACTTTTATCAATATGTAACGCTTATATATAACACTTTTATATAAGTAACACTTTTTAAGTATCACTTTGTTTTGTTATTTCTTTTGTAACGCAAATACATATCACTTTATTTAAGAAACACTCTTGGCAACACTATATTTTATTGATTGTAACAATTTTTAAGCTATATTTTAGTAACACAAAATTATATAACTATCATTAAATCATGTCAAAGATTTATTTAATTAATTGATGTCACCAAACCTAAAAATTGTAGACATCATGTACTCTGTTTTTTTTAACTGAATTTTTGTTTTCTTTTTACAAAGTATTTTAGTTTTGCTTTTATTTTTTATTATTTACGCAGGCAATTAATTCCTTCTTAATACCGACGAAAAATGCACATGTATATATTTTACTATTATTATTTTTTTTAATTTTTACTAACGGAGACTAATTTCATCGTTAATCTTTTTTTTACTTTTTTAAAAAAAATACCAATGAAAATTGATGTTGTCGGCAATTACTTAGGAATTTTTTTCGTTGGTAAATTATTTTTTCGTTATTTTCTTTATTATTAAATTTTTTTACTGTTAAAATTTTTTTATCTGTCGGTAAATTAATTTTATATTTTTATATATTTTTTATTTTTACCGATTGAATATTTATCAGTCGATAATTTTATTTTATATATTTTTTATATTTTTAATTTGTTGTGTCCTTTAATATATAATATAATATGATTTTCAAACTATATACTATATAATATAAAATTTGATATATACAGTGTATAATATAATTTAATACATGTATTATAAAATATAATCTTTATTATATAAAATATATTATATATACATATAATATATATATATGTATGTATGTATGTGTATATATAAAACAAAGCAAAAGTTGTAATAAGAATCAACTTAGCTTATTGGCAAATTGCCACTTCCATACATAACAGGTCGTGGATTCGAATCTACTTGGTGGCAAAAAATAGTATTTCTTCCAAGTGCTACAAAAAAAGTGTTACATAAGATTCATATGTAACACTTTAGAAGTATTTTTTTTAAAGTGTTACAAATATAAAAAGTGTTACAAAAAAATGATACATAAGATTCATATGTAACATTTTAGAAATATTGCTTCAAAGTGTTACCAATAGAAAACTTAATGTAACACTTAGAAAAAGTGTTACTAAAAGCTAATAAAAGTGATACCTTAGACTATAGGTAGCACGTGCGAAGACGTGCAAATGCGGCGCCATAAAAGTGCTACCTATTGTCTATAGTAACATTTTATGGCCATTAGGTAACATTTTTGAGTGTTACCTAATGTCATTTATGTTGTAGTGGCGATTTTCCGAAATGTATTAGTAGTTTCTCTGAAGAGTTTTTAGTATTTCTCCGAATATACTAGAAATGTATTAGCAATCCCTCAAAAAAAGTATTAGTAGTTCTCGAAAAAGTATTAGTAGTTCCTTGAAATAAATTAAATTGTTCTCCGAAATGTGTTATGATCATTAAGAAAAGTATTAGTCGTCCTTCTAAAAAGCATTAGCGATTTTCTCGAAATGTATTAGCGATTCTTCCGAAATGTATTAGTAGTTTCCCGAATATAATTTTTCTCCCAAAATGTATTAACAAATCCTTACGAAAAGTATTAGTCGCCCTTCTAAAAAGTATTAGCAGATTTCTTCCAAATGTATTAGTAGTTTCTGAAGAGTATTTTAGTATTTCTCATGAATATACTCCCAAATGTATTAGATCCATCAAAAAAGTATTAGTAGTTCCTTGAAAAAGTATTAGTAGTTTTTAGGAGAGTATTTTAGTAGTTTCTCTGATTATAATTTAATTTTTCTCCCGAAATGTATTAGATGTCCCTCGGAAAAGTATTAGTAGTTTCTCGAAAAAGTATTAGTAATTTCCTAGAGAGTATTTTAGTGGTGCTCCTACAAAGTATTAGTTTTTCTTATAAAATGTATTAGTATTTCTCTATAAAAGTATTAGTTGATACTAATACTTGTATCATTTAGTGTTTCGTCTACTAATACTCTGTCACCTGAAGAAAAAAAATAGAGCAAATCTTAGAGACGATGACGAAGAATAAGAGTTTCGATCCGAGTAATTTTCTCAGGCCATACTTGACTGCGAAAGAAAAAAAGGAAAAATGCAGTGGAAGTTTTTGTTTTGGGGTTGGCAGCATTGATCGACGGTGGCGCCGGCCGCCGTGGGTGGTTGTGCTCCGTCAATGGAAGTATCGTATTCTGGAAAAGAGTACTTATATTGAAATGGTTTGAGTCATGCCATGATTTTTGGCTTGCTTTCTTGTTTAATATTCATAAATTTCTTCTTTTTTTTTTCGAATCCGGGTTAGGTTTGAGCGATGGATAGGATATTTTGATCTGTCTAATAGGAGACTAACTCTAATTAATAAGTTATGGGATGTGGATATATTAAAACATTATATTTTTTATTGGCAAATAAAACTTCATCACACATGAAAATCTTCTGAATTTCTTACAGCCTTACTCGTCTATTGTACTTTTTTTAGTACAAGGGGTAAAATTTGGGGGTGGGGGACACACACACTCGTATGACATTGAACTCGGGTCATTCACTCTTACAACACATATCTCAACCACTAGAACACAAAATTGATCTCACTCGTCTATTATACTTAGATCCAATATCAAGTGCTAGGTATTTTACTTAGCCGCCTAATCTTTTTGATGAAGTTATTTTTGTGACTAACATCATAGTCGTCTATAAGTTCATGATACTCTTATCAATTTTAACTTTCTAAAATAGGTAAAAAAATATGTATATATATATATATATAGGTCAAAGAATTTCAATTTCATATAATCATGTCAAGAAAGGTTGCTAGCGCGCTAGCCATAAGAGCCCTTCTCTGGCTTTTTATTCTTATTATATAATTATTTATAAATATGTGTGTAATATGCATGTATGTAATATATATAGTAAAAGGTCCCTCTAATGTTTGGGCTAATTACAAAACACCCAAGAGATTTTTAAATATTACAAAAAAAAAACTCTTGAGGTTTGATTGTGTCTTAAATTTAAAGAGAAATTTTGAAATATTTTTTTTACATATGAAAAGGAAAAATGTAAGATAGATCAAACGTAAATAGGGTTTTGTAATTTCCAAAAATCTCTAGATTTTTTGTAATTAAATCGAATCCAAGGTTTTTTTTGTAATTATCCCTATATAGTTTCAAAATTGGCAACAAAGAGACAGATAAGTGGCCAAAACAAAATTGTGGAACGTGACAACCATTCCAGACCGGGTCCTTGCCATCACGTCAGCTCGACGGGTTTGATTGTTTCTAATAATTGATCTTTATTTTGCAAAATTGATGGCTACATGGGCCACCTTCAATCTTACGTCAATTATCTTAGGATGGGTAATTCAGGTTATCGGGTTCGTATTTAATTTTAGGTCAATTTTAAGTTATGTTCAAAATATATAAAAAGAAATTAAGTAAACTTATACAAGTATCTTATATTTTAAGACAAATGACAACATCCTGTCGTGCTTGGGTTCAAGTTTCTAAACTTCAAATCGAGTTTGTGTCGTGTTATTGTGTCGTGTGAGAGATTGTCACACATAAATTATCATTTATATAGACTTGTAAATTATACTTCACATATCTTTTCTCATTCAGTACTATCACTCAAAAATCACTCAAAAAATAGGGGATTTTTAGGTTAAATTAGGTTTATCCAACTCAAATAAAGTATATAATAAATGCTTGATACCTATTTTCAGAATAATAAAATACAAAATGATATAGGTAGGTTTGTAGAAACTCAGGTCAAATAATCCTCCAATTTTTTATCATATACCTCTGGGGTGTAAACGACTCGAGTCGAACTCGAGTCGAACATATTATTATTCAAGTTTGTTTAAATTTTAATCGAGCTTTAAAAATTGTATTTGAGCTTGGTTTAATTATTAATCAAATCGAACTCGAACGAGCTTTAGTTGAGCCGAACACGAATCGAAAACTCGAGTAACTTGATATTTTTACACATATTTTATTAATTTTTTACTAATCGAGTCGAGATGGAGTCGAGATTTATATCTCATCGAACGAAAATGTGTTCAAAGTTGGTTCGTTATATTAATGAACCAAACTCAAACGAGATTTTAACCATCGATATCGAATCAAGTATCGAGTAGTTTGGTTTGTTTTTTAGCTCTATGACCTTTTTTTTTTGTCAACTCCGAATATCTTCACACCAACCGGGTAATCTCTGGAGGAGGAAAGATAAACCCAATCCGAAAACTACGGGTTAGTTAGGAATCTAACCCGACACCTCAAGATTGCAATGGCAAGTTTGCAAGGTAGGGGTTCCTATGACCTTTCAACTTGTGTCCTTTTGAAATTTATTAATAATTTATTTATTTCCGCGTCAAGCAATAAAATAAGTTACTAGAAATTCAAATCCAAAGAAGTTTCTCCTTCTTCAGCTGGCAAGATTAATTATTTATTTATTCATTTATTGCAACCCCTTTTTCAGTTTCAACCCATCTCCACTACCGTTTTCTTTCTCAGAATCTTCAAACTTTGAAAAGTCCCAAAAAATTTCTTTTTTTCTGCTACCCTCACTGTAGCATCCGAAGATCTTGCCACAGTTTCATTACAGAGCTCTTTTTGGGTTATTTTCTTGAAATATTTTTGTCAGTTTTGATCTGGGTTCTTGAGGATATTTATCACAGCTGAAAAGGGTCAAATTTTTTTGTATTTCTTGATTGTGTTTCTATTTAAGCTCTGATCTGGGTTTTTTTTTTTTAAATTTTTTATGTGAATGGTTACATTTCTTGGGTTAAGGGAGATGTTTAGTTTCAAATAGGGGTGCTGACTTTTGATTCTTGGGTTGTTGTGTAGTTCATTTGATTTGATTTGATTTGTGGGTTAAGGGGATTTGAGGGTTTAATAAAAGAAAATTTGCAAGGTTTATTTTGATGGCTGTAGATGAATTGATTGACCTCAAGTTTAGGCTTGCTGATGGTAGTGATATTGGACCAAGCAAGTATAATGCAAGTGCAACTGTGACATCTCTTAAGGAAAAGATTATTGCACAATGGCCCAAAGGTTATGAAATTCTTATGCTATTTTCACATTCTTGTCTAATTTGTTTTACTTTTTTTCCTGAATTTTAAGTTTCTTTATGGATGTTTCAGTTGGTGCAGAACACATTTGTATAATTTGTACAGGAATGGTGTGTAATTTTATCTTGTGTTGCATATATGTACTTTTTTTTATAGGTTGGGAGTAGTGGTTGGAGAGCTTTGATAAATTTCAAAGAAACTGAAAGATACAAGGTTGAGTTGTTAACACTCATTTAAAGAATGAGCGATATCACTTGAGCTACAAGCTCGTGGTTGTTGCATATATGTACTTGAAATTATGGAAAATCAATACTTATTTTCCTGTTTCCATGTCCATGGAACAGAATATACATTTATCTGGTTCCGTTTGTTGATTCGTTCTGTATATCGTAATTTCTCAAATTGGAACACCAAATTCTATCGTAGAAGTTAGATTCTGAAGTTTGGAGTATTATTTGCATGTCCCCCTTAATGTAAGCACATTAATGACATCAGATAACATTCTGCAAGTCCTATGTGCATATATCTTATACGAAATGCGCACGCACATCAAACATTGAGCGAATTGGACGGTTCAGCTATAATTAGTTGTTAAGTTACGGTTATCTTTCGCTTATCAACCAATTGAATGGGATTCATTCCTTCTGGCTTTTTTTTTCTGTGTACTTGACATAACTCAGTAGTTAACCTTAGTTGATAGGATTTTCATGTTCGTCTCATGGTTGTGAAGAAGGTTGACAGTTTCAATTACAATTTTCAAAATAATCGTCACTTAGTATGTGGCCTAGATGGTTTTCATTAGGATTTTCTTGTTCGGTCCTCCTCTTTCGTTGCAACTTGGATTCATTTATGGTTCCGTGGTGCACAAGTGTTAATTTGGATTAAGATAGACTTAATTGTTCTTTATTTCGGAGAATGAAGCTAAGAGGTAACTTTGGTTTAGGAGAATGGCAATGCTATATGATACATGAGAAGCCACTGCTTATTACTCTAGGAATATTGCATAAGTTTTAGGGATAATTACAATTACAAAAAATCCATAAATGTTTCAAAATTACAAAAACATCCCTCAAGTTTGATTTTGTCTTAAATTTAAGGGGTTAAATGTAATAACTATATAGATGTCAAGGTGGGTTTTGAAATGTTTTTGCTTTTGGAGGGGAAAATGTTAGATCAAATCAAACCTCAGTGAG
Organism: Rehmannia glutinosa; assembly: GCA_016081115.2. Lineage (NCBI taxonomy): Eukaryota > Viridiplantae > Streptophyta > Magnoliopsida > Lamiales > Orobanchaceae > Rehmannia > Rehmannia glutinosa. The sequence goes on from JABTTQ020001566.1 coordinate 453,629, forward strand.
GTTTTTGTAATTTCCAAAAGTCATTGTTTTTTTTGGTAATTAGCCGAACTTCAGGGCTTTCTTGTAATTATCCCTAAATTTTAAGTTGTTGTAGGACACGATACACTCATTTCTGTGAAATGATACTTTAACATGCTCAAAGATTGTGACTAGAATTTTTAAATTGTTCTGCTTCCATAGTAAGCTGATTGGATCTTCTCTAAATTTCCTTTTTTGTACTGTGCTTATTGTAGTAATATTTATTTCTTCGTGACGATCCGTTTTTCACATGGAAACACTTGTATATTGCAGACAAAGAAAACGGGCCTAAATCCATAAATGATATAAAGCTGATTAATGCGGGAAGGATACTGGAAAATAACAGAACACTTGCTGAATCACGGATTCCGCTCAGTGAAGTTCGGTGGTGTCATCACAATGCTCGTTGTTGTCCGTCCTCCCCTTCCAGACAAACATAGTGGTAATAATTTATGTTCCAACATGGTTAACAACCGCCTACTATGATTGTGTGAAGCCTATCTATGGTCATGCATTTTATGTTAGCGAGTGAAAATATGAAAAAGGATATAATTTAGCTGCAGCATTTGATACACACGGCGAGCTTTTGTTATGAAATATTATATCAGTGGAGGACGGACAAATAATCTTGTTTGGTGTGTTAGTTCTTTTGCCTAACCTACATATTTAGATTGTCGAGCGGTAATAACTTGATTATATTTGAGTTATTTTGAAACTTTTCATGTCGTTTTTGTGCACTTCAAGGATCATGTTAAACCAGGTTACTAGCATTTATCATATCACCCAAATTCTGCTGCTATTGTTCTTCAGTAAGTTTGATTATGTGCACCCCCAAACCCCACTCTCAAGATTCTCCATCAGTGCACAAAATTACCCTTGATCGTATTGGGATCCGGTTTGGCTTTCTGTTAGACGGGCCATACTATCTATTAAGCGCCTTTTTAGGTTAAAAACATCTAGGGTTAATTACAAATACCACCCTTGAGATTTTAATCTGAGTACTTTTGTACTCGGTTATCTTTCAAAATTGCAAATACCCCCTTTTGACACGTGTTTCTAATTTACAAATTGCTCCCATTGAAGAGGGTAATTTGTAGAACAAACGCATACCTCAAGGTGGTATAACTGGTTTTGTTGTATTCAGGCTAAACCTCAAGGATAGTTTTTGCAATTATCCCAAACATCTGTTTGAAACTTTTACTTACAAATATTCAACCAGCATGAATTTGAAAATGTTGTTGTATAACAGCACTTGGTAAAACTTGTAGTTCAAGTGGTATCGCTTACCCTTTGTAAGAGTGTTAACCGGGTCCAACTTTCAGTTTCTTTGAAATTTATACCCTCCTCTCTAACCAAGACTTCCAACTTATTAAAAAAACGCACTCGGTAAAAATTGTGTGTATAAATGTGGTTTTTGTTAAATTCGGGGGGACTTGGTACGGCTCCACACATGAAGCGTACCCACTATGGAAGAGAACCAAAGCCCACCAAGTGAGGTTCCATCCTAAAACCAGTTGGTGATAGGAGGAGTAACATACTTGGCTTATAGAGTGGACTCTATTCCTTAATAAATCAATGTGGGACAACTCACAAGTGACATATCTCAACACTTTTGTTAACTGCACTTTGTAAAAATGGTGTAACGAACTTAGCAATTTGTATTTATGAAGATTGTGACTCTATCTCCACACACTTGTTATTCATATCTTCATTCTTCATGTCCATGTTTTTTCAGTACACATAAAAGCCATTAACAACATCGTCACTAACATGAGATATACTATTGCCACAGATAAATTGCAAGATGATTCCGGGAAGAAAGCTGGATGCTCGTGCTCCATCTTGTAACCTGATCGACAGAATCGGGCGTCTTTTCTTTGGTGCTTCCCCATATGTTTGCATCACAGGTTGCTGAATTGCATTTCGAAGCATTTGCAAATGTTAATATATATAGATTCAGAATATCACACGTCACGAGCGAACTGATTTATCGGTATCGTAGTGTTTGGTTCTGAGCACTTGTTGAACCCAAATAGAAATGTGGCACATAACAAATTCAACCAAAAAAAAAAAAAAAAAGAAGACATTAAAATTTGAGTTTGTTTGTCCTTGGATTTGTATCGTTTATAGATGATAATGAATTTTTTTACCAGAAATGGGGGTGAATCTTATGGCTTAACTTTATTGGTGTTGAATGAATTTTGCTGGCTTTTATAGTTTGTATGTTTGTGAGTCTGGAAAGTTTTATGTAAAATTGAATCAAGGCTGAAATTGCAGGTTTTTATTTCTTCTTCAGACATCATAAGCTACCAAGTCTGTTTCTTGTGAACTCATTAAAGATTCTAAATACGAAACGACCCTTCAAGTAGGGGTGTCAATTGTATCGTGTTTTTTGATCGCGGGTCGTGTTCTGACACATGTATTACAGATCTGACACGAACACGAATACGACCCCTTCAATTATTTGTTTCAAGATACACGACCCGTTTATGACATGGGTAACCCAAAACGACACGAAAAACCTATATAATTTAAAGTTGACATGAAAAAAATTAGAAAAAAAGAGTACAAATAGAAAATATATTAAATATTAAATTATTAAAAAATTCATATAACAATTTTTTCATCATCATTAGGGGTGGGCATTCGGATTCGGGTTTGTACCAACCGACCCGATCCGGTATTACCCGATCGGGTCGGGTATTTTAAATAAAATTGGGTATCGGGTACCCGATACCCGATATATAATAATTGGTGGGGTCGGGTATTGAAAAAATACCGACCGGGTATCGGTACCGATATATTAATACAAAAAAAAAGAAATTCCCAAAGTGATTATGTAGTGATTGTGTACTTATGGGACTATGGTAGAATGGTGTATTTGTTAGACTATTATGTAGTGATTTGGTTAAATTATTGTGTATTGTATAGCGATAATGATTAGTGTATCGTTTTAAATGTTGATGTGGCTGTGTTGCCAAAGTGACAATTTTAGCCTGCTAAATGTGTAGTATTATATTTATAATTAGTTGTGCGAAGCTTAGGTATTCATTTTATAATCACATGTGATGATCATTATATTATTTATATATGCATATTTTAGGTGGGAATGATTCCTAATTTAGTTTATGTTGTATTGTTGTGTATATAATTATGGTTTTGTTTTTGGTAATTAGATGGTGGCATAGTGCCTTTGCTTTTTGGATTTTAATTAAGAAAACAAAATGGAGTGATATTACATTTAAAGAACTACCCCATGTCCCCACCAAGATGCATTCATACAATTGCCAATTTTCAAAAAAAAAAAAAAAAAAAAAAAAAAAAAAAAAACCCGAAAATACTACCCGCGGTACCCGACATTTTCGGTGTTTAAAAGCCGGTGCAGGACATTTTCGGGTAGGGGTGGTACCCAAAATAGATACCCGATTTTTTGGTGCAGGCAGACCCGACTACCCGAATACCCGACTACCCGACCCGATGCCCACCCCTAATCATCATATAATCAACTAAAACATCACAAAATATTAAAATAATATGTTACTATAAAATTAAATGAGTTACATAGGTCAATCGTGTCGACACGCGGGTCGACCTGACCCGATCTATTTGATTTCCGTGTTAACCATGTCCGACCTGATTTTGACCTGAACTTGTTAAGGGTTGTACATGTACCTGCTAAATCATGTTAGGGTCGTGTCGGATTATCGTGTCGTGTCACAAATTGACACCCCTACCTCGAGGTTTAGTCTAATTACAAATAAACCCAACTATCTTTCAACATTACAAATATATATTTGTTGTTATTTTATAAATTACACATTTTTTGAGGGGTATTTATTATGTAATGCAAACCTTAAGAGGGTGTTTGTGATACGATAAGGGGTATTCGTAATTTTGAAAAATAGTTTTTTTTTGGTAATTAGACTAAATTTTAGGGGTAGTTTTTGTAATGTACCTTGAAGTTTATGGCATATGTATGACTTTTTTGATTTCATTTTAGTTAAGAATTGGACTTTGTTTTCTACTTGCCACTTAAAACTAGGGGTGTGCACGGTACGGGACGGTTCTGGAGATTTTCAAATCTCGAAGCGATCGAAAAGTTCAAGATTCTCAAAATAAATCTCGAATCAACCATAGAAAAACAATCTCCGTCCCGAACCGTACCGAAAGTTCGGGACGGTTCGGGATAGAGATTCGCTTCTAATGTGATGGGACGGTACGATTCGGTTTAGGACGGAGATCGGAGATTAAGCATAAATAAAACATACAAATTTGGAAGAAAAAAAATCAATATAAAAATCACCAAACGGATATATTTCTAGAGTTCTAGTCTCTTTTTAGCGTAATCTCAAAATACAAATTAAAACTATAATAGCTAACACAATCCAAAATCCTAATCTTAATAACATCTATAATATAATAATAGTTTATTATTTAGGCAATTGTCCTTCTATTGACATAGAACATATATAATTAACTAATATTTTTTATAAATTAACATGAAATAAAAACTTGTATAAATTTATAATCTCAATGTCTCATACTTAACAACTTAAGATAATTAATAAAATTATATTTATAATTTATGTGATGTGGTAAAAAAATTAAAATATGATCTTTTTTATATTGTTATAATATGATACTATTACTTGTTTATCGTTTAAGTGCAATTTACGAATCATTTAACTAATTTCAATTTCAAATGATTTACTCTATTATTAGTATCAAAGTTTTTTAAAATTCATAATAGTTGCAGTATTGTGGTTTTTTCAAAAATATGCTTTATATTCAATTTAATTTCAAATAGTTTTAGTTAATTCAACATCAAAATAAAAACAACATAAAAATAATGTATATGTATTTATGTAAAATCTTTAAAATCGGTTCTAGCTTCGGGTCCTCGGTTTGGAGTGGTTCGGTACGGTTCTCGGTATGAGTATTTGAAAAATCTCCAGAACCGTACCATAAATATTTTCGGTACGGTACAGTTTGGAGAAAGTCAAAAAATCAACGGATATTTTCGATTCGAAGATCTTTCGGTCTGGATATCAATTCGATTTCGCTAATCTTCAAGTCCCGTGCACAACCCTAGTTAAAACGATGATTGCAAACAGAAGTAACATAGTCCATAGAGCCAGAAAGGTGGCGAACAACATTATTAGCTCATAAATGATTGAATTATTCCACTATGAAAAAGAAAGGAAAATAAGAAAAACCCATGTTATGGGGACAAATATATTAGAGAAAGAATGATTATATTCTTGGACAACACTCAACTTTTGTAGTCCAATAGATCAACATGTTAAGTTATCTGATAAAAAAACCCTTATTCTCCAAGATTCAAAGTTGATAATGATGCAACCAATTATTAAGTTCAAAATAAGTGGGGCTAAAAGTTTTTGGGAACCCTTGATGTTACCGGCGGTCTAGTAGATGTTATTCCTGGAGAAATACGACATATATAGTATTTATCGTAGATTTGCACACGATACATGTCTACTGAGTGAGATTGTATGTGAATTGAGTATATCCACAACAAATTTATGGTAGTTAATCAAATGGAGTATTCCTTCAATTAGTGTAACGCTGATAAAACCGATGTTGCCCCTATGTTAAATGTTGACATGTGTCCCATTGTATGTATTTATATTTTTTTATTTTGGAAATCAATACAACCATATTTTATATATAACAGGTCACACACATTTCAACATCGAGTTGAGCACTACATATATACTTGGGCAGCATCGAATTAACCGAAATGCTTTGGTTATGTTTGGAATTGTTTTCAAATCCAATTTTCCAATTTCCAACTATTGCAGAAAATTAATTTATGTTTATTTAAGAAATTCTCAATAGAAATAAAGTCATTTTCACTTTTCATTTTTTATGGAAAATATTCTTTTGAAAATACAACCAAACAAGTTTTCACCACAATCACGCAAATCTATGTGAAAATACACTACAATCACGCAAAACGATGTTAAAAATACACTACAATCACGCAAATTTATGTCAAAAATACTATAACCAAACATATTTTCATTTTAAACAGAAATTCAGACAACAAACCAAATATATTCTCAATTCTCACTCGAAAACCAATAAAGTTTGAAAAATTCATTTTCCAACACTAAAAAATGAAAATTGGACTTGGAAACATATCCCTACATCCCCTTTAATTTTTGTGAAATTCATGAGCTTGGGCAGCAAGCTGTAAGTGAGGACCAGATACTTTTGGCCTTTAGTTTAGGTATTTTTTGATTTTGACTCCTTTGTGGCTTATATGAGATTTAGGGGAGAAAAAAAATATTGAAAATGGGTTGTTTAATTTGATGTGATATTGTACCATAAAGTTTGATTATTTTGACCATAAAGTCTTTCTTGGACTTTACTCTGCATTTTCTTGGCCGCCTTTTAGATATTTTGGAAAATTCTTGGGTATTTCATTCGTTGTTATCTCACTTTAATTCAAAAAATTGCAGAAAGGACATGATAAATTATAATGGCAAAATATTCAGCAAGGTTAAATCCAAGAAAAAAAATTATTAATATATTATGCCGACGATGGTCGTTTTTTTGTTCCTTTTTTTCAGTCTTCTTTATTTAATGAATAAGAATGGAGTAAATTAAATATTTTGAGCGACACACATTGTATCAAAGTTGACGTTATTTTAATTTGTGGATTAGTGATAGAAAAATCAATTTTTACTTCTAGTTGATATGCATGAATGGAATTTGGTGGAAATGGAAATATGGAATGATACAATGATATCATATGCTTCGTATGGATAAAAAATGCAATATATAATTGAATTGAATGTGTAGTTTTCTACTTGATTTTAATGTCTTCGGATAATTGTAAATGCATAATAGTAATAACGGCAAAAAGTTTAAATATCAAAAATTATTTTTAAATATAAATTTTTAGATAAAATTATGTTAAATATATTATTCACAAATGAATTTAAGATTATTCCATTGTGTGTGAAACAATATATATATATATATATATATATGTGATATATACAACATTTTATAAAATATTTTTTTTATAAAAATACAAAATCAACAAAAGAGTCTTATATCTAGTTTTTTATTTTAACTTTTAAATTTTGAAAGAAATTGACTTGGATTTATTAAAATATCAAATATAATTATCTTCAATTTATAAATGATTAAATTACAAATAATTAAGTTTTTATTTATGATGTTACATCACAAAAATCTATAGATGATATCTGACACTTTTTGTTAGTTTTAGAATGACTCAAAAATAAAATTTGAGTCATTTTTGACGATTGATAATAACTAAACCAATGGGAGGAGATGAATGATTATACCTCACTTCTGGTTTTAAGGATTCTCATGGAATAAATATTCCTGTTACTAGATTATGCCAATTATGTGAATAAAAATGAACAAAGAATGCTCATTTCATTTCACCCCATTCTCATATATCAATCATGTCATTAGTAGGTAATCAAAACACAAATATTTCTAATTACAACGTTAAACTACTTCATTTTAGAACGTTGTTTTTAATTTTTGTTAATGGGAAATGTAATAAATGATGATTTATATATGATATGTAAGTGGTGGGACCTGACCGCATGATGTTGTTGGAAAAATAATAATATATAATTAGATAAAGTTGGTAGTAGGTGGATCCACGTTGAAAATCTAATTTGAAAATGACAATTTATGTTGATGTGGGTGATAGTAGTGAGTCTCACTTATGCAATATAAGGTTAAATTAGGTATATAATTGTGCAATGTGTCACATTGATGTAATAGTTGAAAATTGAATATATAGGCGCGAGAATTTAGAATATAGAGTTAAAACTGTAAATTGAAATATTTATAATGAGATTTGAGTAAAACAAACATGATTTCCATGTCTCAAACAGTAAAAATTTGAAAAATCTCCAATAGAATGGAAAGTATACAACCCCTAGGACCCTCAAGCATGGCCAAACGTTTAGAGTTCGATTCTCATCACCCCTCCTTCCCATTATATGTACTTAAAAAGAAAAATAGTTGGTGCACACTTTCAAATTAATAATAATAATAATAATAATAATAATAATAATAATAATAATAATAATAATAATAAGATCTTCTAAGTTTCAAAAATATTTTTAGCAATTATCTTCTGGGATAATTACAAAAGACCCCTAAGGTTTGGGCTAATTACAGAAAAACCCAAAGATGTTTCAAATTTACAAAAAGCCCCATCAGATTTGATTATGCCTTAAATATAAGGGGTCAAGTGTAATATATTTAGAAATATGATGGGCGTTTTGAAATATTTGTTGGTAATGAAGGGAGAACATGTAAGATGAAATCAAACCTTGAGGGGTTTTTTGTAATTTGGAAACATCTCTTTGTAATTAGCCTAAACCTCAGGGGTATTTTTGTAATTATCCCTTATCTTCTTTGAACTTACAATAACTTCTTACCTCCAAACAATTTCCAACTAGGAAGCCTCCAAGGAAACAACATGCTATATTTCCTTGCTGCCCAAGTTCAAGAAAAACTATATATACCCCATTAGTATCATATTGATATACTTGTGACACATCTTATACCATCTTACAATTATAATCTGAGTATATATATTCTCTTAAAAATTCAAATTCATTGTCAATATTAAATCAGCTTATTCATTCAACATTGCTTCTGATTTCCCCTGTATTTTTGGTGTTTAATTCTGGTCCAAGCATTTTTATCCATGTCTGCTCCAAGTGCTGATTTTGCAGAAGCCTACTTTACAAGGAAGCTCAAGATGGAGAAGATGAAGAAAGTAGAATATAATAGGCAGATATCAGCTCAAGAAAAGCCATCAATTGGTCAAAATTATGAGGGAAAAGCTGCTTCTGCTTTTGCTTCTTCTGTTGGTTGCTTTTCAAAGATGTTCAAGAAAGTCCATCACTCTTCAAATGTGTCCTCATCCAACAACTTTTCCATGCCACGCAGCTCTCGAGTAACTACGCAAAAACACGTGTAAGATGATCGCACCGTGCGATTAAAAAAATAAGTTATTAATATTTTTTTCCATCGCACGATGTGACCATCTGATAAGAGACATGTTCATGTAGATATATATATATATATATATATATATGTGTAAGTGTTACATAGGTTTTTGAATTGATTAATTGGAATATTATGATGTAATCCAAAACAAATTTTGAGGCTATATTTCAAGTGTGTGCTTTCTCCTTTTTCCCAAACATATTTGTAAATTTCACTGTATAGATTTAGTGGCGGATCCGAGTAAATTCGAAAATGGGGGTACGATAAATTTTAGGCTAATCGTAGTTAGATTCTATAAAATACCAGTTTATATAAAAATTGGGGGTACAAAATATTATTAATATTATTTTTTAAACTAATTTTTTTATTTTTTTCCAAATTGGGGGTACAGTTGTACCCCCAAATGACCAAGTGGCTTCGCCGCTGTATAGATTCTATATCAATTTTCTATAACCAAATATGTTTTCACTCTTGCATAATTTTAAATAAAAAGTTGAGAAATTGTTTCAATGTATTGGAAAATGACTTCTCTCATTGAAATGAAAATCATACAAATCCTAATCCACTTATCTGAAAATCATAATTTTAAAAAATATATAATGACTAGAATACCCATGATTTCAGTTATCGTAACATGTTGAAGACTGCAATATGATTATCTCTGTCAGATCTAAAACTTACCTATCTGAATCATTCACACAATAAAGAAGCACCACACCAAGACGACCAAATAACAAACAAAAAAAAATAAACAAACTAATCTAGATCTATGCGGGAAAACTATTTTTTAGAAAGTAAATTGATAAAAAAGATGCATATGGTGTGATTTCACGCCAAAAATGACTGAAATCAACTCTTAACAATGAACAACAAGAAAAAGAAGCAAAATAAGAGAGAAATCAGGCCTATTAATAGTCAATACCTTTTAAAAGTTACTTTGAATGGCAATGCGATTCTTAGTTATCTCTTTATTCTTTGGGTATATAGTGCTTTATTTTTTTACATACATATTTATATTTCATATCAAATTAGTATCTTTTTAAATTTTTTTGGGATAATTTCATTTTTCATACCCAATCTATACCCTAATTTCACTTTTGATACCCCTGTTTTCAACCTAATCAAGATTGGTACCTAATGTTCACAAAATTAATCATATTTGGTACCTTTCCGTTAACTCTCCGTTAACTCTAACAGTTTAACCTGTTATAGCAGGTTTCCTTCTTAGAACAACCTTTCAATTTCAGTACCTAATGTTTTATGAATAATCTCTTCCAAGCACCCATACTTTACTGCTACAATAATGGAAATAGTCCATTACGACCATATCCGCCCAACATGCTTCCGTAAAATTAATAGATCCTCAAAATTCATACCTCTTTTGACCGAAACACCACGGGTTAAGTGGTTCGCAACGCCACCAATCGGAAAATTACTGCCCCCAGATCGTTTGACAAACAACTCCTCACTGTTCAACCTCACCCTCAGGGAAGATGATCTGCAAGTTATCCGCCCCTTCAAAGACTGCCAAAGACCTTGGTTCGTTTCCTACCCGGGCGTAAAAAGTAATTCTTCAAAGGGATAGATCAATAGAACACTATGAACTCATGTTGAACAAAAGCCTTTATTTTATTAAGAACTTAAAGAAAAATTTATTACATTAGTAATCTCCTTTTGGGAGGAGAAAACTTGTTTAGCCTCTCATTATTGAGGCTTGCACTCGAAAATACATAAATCTAAAAACTAAACACTCAAACTTATTACAAATTTTCACTCAGATTTTATTGTAAGAAAAACTAAGGAAATGTTCGATGTCCTCGCCTTCCTTCAAATCCCCGCATTTTTATAGAGGTAAGTCCGGACTTCAAAGGCGGACTTCAAATCTTTGCCGATATATATGACGCCATCTGCCACGTCATATCCCACATTATTGCCTCGCCACCGGTGGTTTTCTTTTTCTCCCGCGTGACTCGGCCCATGTGATGTTTGTCGGGAATCTTTTAAAAATTTGGTTTCGTGGTCCCGAGGATAACGCGTCTTGTGAGTGGGCCCTTATCCTTTCCACCGCATGATCTTGTCGGTCGGGTTTGGGTGGAATCCTTTCCCAAACTCGGGTTCCTTTTGTTCGGGGCATGCTGACAGATCCGGTCGACCCAACGGCCAACATGCGTCATGTTACGAGAATTTCGGTAAGTTTCTTTGCTTGCCGGAATCTTGTTTTCCCAGAGAATTCTTCTTTTGGTCTCGAAGAGTTCTTCCGCAAACCCCGTGGTTGATCCGGTCATCGAATTCAAAAGGAAAGATCCATTCGCCGAATTTTGGAAGAACTTGAATGGATATTTGACTTTGTCCATTTGATTAGACAAACCCAAAGACCCCATGCTCGCCTGGGTGAAGCTTCGTCTTGAGATAATGCTCCTACTAACACTGGACCTTCTTAGGTGAAGTCGCCTTAATATATTTTAAAGCATTTCCATCCGGTCTTCTTAGCTTGATGAAATGAAAAGCTTCATTAAAGCCTTTTTCTTCATTTGGTTCGGGAGAGTCAGATCGATAAAATATAATTCCAAAATATCTCCTATGGCCAAATGTGGATTATGGCCTGTGTCTCGAAATCGCTTCCCTAATCCATTTCGGTAATTTTGAGATTTCGGGAATCCTGGTGACACGGTATAGATTGAAGTTAAAGCTCCAAAAGTATACCATTCATGTACTTCATTTGGATGACTTCCTGGTTTCATCCAAACTCGGGATACTTGCCCGAGATATCAACCATTGTTTTTCTCCGGTTAATACCTTGGTCTTGTAACTAGTTTCTCCCATTGTCTCTCGATATACCGCATAGGAGAAATCTTAATCTCGTCGAGTTTGAACCTTAGATTTGCCTGTCGTGGCCTAAAATTCAACTCTCCCTCTTTTACCCCCAGGTCGGGTTGACTTGAAGACTCGGTTGTGGCAGGAGCTTCAACATTCGTTCTAGTTTGTACACCCTCGGGGATGCATCACCGCAATACTTGTGATTATGGTACTTGAATCCATAACCTCCGGGTTAGAGCCCCGTACTCTCTCGGCCCCTTTTTGCACCGTAGGAGATGCGGCTGGAAGAGAGGCCCTTGCAAAGTGCTAAGAACAATTGTCCTCGAGCGAACCGGCATGCTTATTTGACTAGAAACGGATTTGGTCACTGTTGAAAGTCGCCCAACAACTTCTCGCATTGAGACATAGCGTCCCAAAATCTCGTTCTAGACTCTCCGGGTTTTCCCGAGATGTCTTACTCGTTTAAGGACTTCGTCAAGAACGCGTCCTTCCATCTCGTGTCAAGCAACCGCAAGAATATTTTCATGAGATTTTATAATGACAATATCATAATCATAATATTGACATTCAGCTTGCCATCTAAGTAATCGAGCCTTTTCTCGGTTTTGATTCAATTTTATTTTTCGTAAAAGCCTCGACACTTGAATTATCAATTTTTAAAGTAAACTTCTTAGCCAAGAAAATAACGGCCATTTTTTAAAAGCCTTTCATTTCGCAAAGAATTTTTTTCTCGTTGATATGCCATTTGTTTGCTTCACCGGGTGTGAATAAACCACCGCAATATCTCGCATGACACTTCTTCATTTGGTGTGACCTTAGTAAGAATCGCCGCCCACCAATCATCATCGGCATCCGTATAAAGAACCAGTTCATCCTCGTCTTGGGTAATCGCAAGTTTTGGAAGCTTTTTACAAACTTCTTTAAGTTGCTTAATTCCTTCTTGATGTTCATCTTCCCATTTGAATATCGCATCTTTTTAAGTAATGGGCTAAACACCTTCTTCGTAGTATGCTAGATTGTTAATAAACATTCCAAAGAAAATTAACAACTCCCAAAAAAACTCAAGTTGCTTCTTGTCTTTAAGTGTATCCGGAAATCCATGTATCTTTTCCACAATATGATTCTCGTAGAATAATTCCAGATTCATCGATTTCAATTCCGAGGAATTCAATCTGTCTTTGTTGCGATTACACGCCTTCTTTTTCCGAAAGCACTAATCCTTTCTTTGTGACAAACATCCGAAAATATTTCCAAATGTTTGAGATGCTCCTTCATGTTCTTTGATGCGATTAGAATGTCGTCGATATATACGAACATGAAATCGAAATAATCTTTGAAAAGATTATCCATCTTTCTTTGATATATCCGGGGTGCGTTAGCCAATCCCATATGCATCATGTTCCAAATATAGTGTCCCCTGTGGTGTAGAGAAAGTCGTAAACTTCTTACTTTCTTCCTCCATCTTAACGGTAGAATCCGGACTTGCAATCGAACTTTGAGAATATCTTGGCACCTTTGATACGATTAACGATGTTTCTCGCTTGGGATATAGTATCCGTCGAACTCCAAAATGTTATTAATCCCTTTGTAATTAATAACAAGTCTTAGCTTTCTCTTTTGATTTCTCCATGGTTTCGACTAAGAATCCCGGATCATTTATGGAGAAACTCCTGGTGAAATTAATTTAAGGTCAAGATGTTCCTTAAGTATCTTTTGCATATCCTCACGATCTTCCCGGTTCATAAGGATTGGTTTGAATCTTACGAACTCGCACTCTTTCCAGGTTTAACCTTTAAGGAAGCTTTAAGCTCGTTCTTATCCCACCAAGCCAAAGGATCTTCATTGTAATTCCTTTGGATCTTCTTCTTGATATCCTCGAGTGATATTTGTTCCTCTATGGTTACATCACTCGTGGATTCTCCATTAGACTCATCCATAATTCTCCGCAATGGCTTCGAGTAACTCGTTTTTCTCTTGTACTGAATGAATACAAGTTATTATCCCATATCTTCGATCCTTCCGGATGGAACCAAATTGTCTATAGGATAATAAAGCTTCACCAAATTTCCTTCGATCCGCCATTTTTGGATTGCGAAGTTTGGCTTCATCACCACGCTTTCTGCGAAAATTAATGGGCATTTTTCGGTAAAATGCTTCCCGATCTCACGGGCAATAATCTTATGATCACATAAGGTTGTGAAAATAAGTCCTCTCGCCTCGTTCTATTGTGTGAACCGCTTGAATGTTTGTAGGAAATTGTTTCCCAAAGAAAATATCTCGCAGACTGTATCATGGAAATAGATTGGTGGCGTCTTTACTTTGTACCCGGGTAACGCCCGCTCCTCCGATCATTATTTCTCGCTTGTTTAATTCCTGTTAAGGATAAGAATCCTTTTAGAGAAATCTCTTCGCAATGGGTTTGGTAAATCTTCTCCAATTTCTTTAGGAAAAACATCCGCTTTGCAAGACATATTCCGCACTGGAATCAATATAGGCGCGAAATACTCGGCCTTGTATTCAAAGCATATAACATTCCAATAGAAATGTATATGGAGAATGGACTAGTGGTCATCCGATTCTCGTATCTTTTATTAGCCACTTTGTGAACTCCATTCCGTCTTGTAATCTTTCCAAGGTTTATGTTCCTCAAGAAATTCAAGTCCCAAAGATAATTGTTCGGGACCTTTCCCGCAACTCCTGTGATAGTAAGCTCAATTTCTCCTATCTTCGGCTTCCTTGATACCTTCCAACGATTGGTTGTTGGAGATAATATAAAACATCACAAGGAAAAATGTTATCCTTTTGAGTGATGTCGAATATTACTTCAACCTCTCGCCATCTTTTCTCGGACATTTCAGCTCTCCCGCTATTTTAAAAACATCGGGGATGCGCTGAATCATTTCTTGGTCTCCTTTCTTCCCAACGGGCCTACTCACCATTCTCGTCTTCTTTGCCGAAAGACATCCTTCTGTGCTCAACTCGAGACTCAGGCTTTTGTTGAAGACTGGTTGATCTTGAATTATCATATTAATCTCCTTAATAGTTGGAGATTCAATGATTTCTCGTAACACCACCCTGGCAAAGTCCTCAAAGATTCTTGGGACTTCAATAAATTCCTTTCTCAAGAATACTTGGAATGATGGGTATTCGAGAGAGCATAGGAAATCTTGTATGTGATCGAGTAAGGCTGTTTCTTCTTTCATCAAATCGACTCTTTTGAAATCTTGATGAAGGGTTAGGACTCATCAAGTCTCGATCTCCCAAATTGTATGCAATTCTAGGATAGACATTAAATGCCAATTTCCCGCATACAAATTTCCTCAGAACCGCTCCAAGGCATGAATCCTTGAGATGCGAGATTCGCTTGTCAAAGACAAAGCAAGATTAAGAGGCGAATCTATTCCTTCTTTGAATGTTGCTTTAATAATTACTCTTATGGCTCGATATGAATCCATGAGAGTGTATTTGCAACTTCTCTTTAACTTTGCTTTTGATCTCTTGTATTTCTCTAATAGGGACCAACCGCATCTCGATCGGTTGTTTGGTAAACTCCATCGGAATAGCAAATTCTCTCGGTTGTTACCTGTGGATAATTTGGTGTTTTTATTACTGAAACCCAATTTTATCCAATGCTTTTTCCATAGCTCCAATTGTAAATCCATCATAGACTTGAAGCTTTGGATCTTCCTTCACGATTCTCATAAGAGTTTTATGAGAAAACGTCGTGTGAGAGGAATCGACATATCCTCCCGATCGTCTGCTTTGAAGAATTTCTTCTTCACTCACGATTCGAAGCCGGAGTCACTTCCATCATCGAGAATAGATCTCTTCTTCATAGATGCTTTCATCCGAGGGAATATCCTCGAATTGATACACCGTATTAAATCCCGATAATAGAATGCCTTCTTCGATTTATGGTGTGGCCTCGAATCGACTCCTCGTTTTTGATTGCCTGGGCAATCCGTTGAGATATGCCTCTTGCTCCGCATGTCCAACAATTATCTTTGAAACTTTCATTAGCTCTAGTGTGAGCACGCCTGAAAGTTCTTCTCCTGGATTCTCTTTGGTACTTGCTTGATTAGAACCTCGATGATGAGGCTCTACTCCCGCTTGGCCTTGGTCTTTGTCCCGATTTATAACCGGGCTTTTTGTTTTGACTAGAACCTTCTAGGTCTCCATGAAGACCCGCTTCCTTTGTTGTTGCTTCCTCGGCGGTATGGATGGTTTCTCTCCTTCTTCTTCTTGTGCCGCTTGGTTGACCTCCCACAAATCGTTGGGATATCATTATCCACGCAACATAGAGGAACCGCTTTGTTAATTCCTCTTAATCTCTTGTAATTCTGCGGTGCGAGAGCCGCTTGATAGCACCATTCGAGATAACTCGCCTTTAGGAAAGACATTTTTCCTCGCACGTTTCTACTGACTCCACCCTTGTATTCCCCGATAAGCATTTCTCTCCGGGGACTCGGGATCTTGGCAAAGAATAGCCATTGTGCCTTCTTTCTTCAATCTTGGATTTCCACCGGTATTCGGTGAATAACTTGATATATTCGTCAATATGACAAATATCCAAGAACTCAGCTATAGAGGGCTTGTTTATATTTCTTTCTTTTTTTCATCCTCTAATCCCTCGAAATAACCCGTGCCGATGAATTGGATTTTGAATAGTTTTGCCATACCATCGACAATTCTTTTAAGTGATTCCCCGATGTGACCGAACTTTTCGTACTAGCATCGGTCATATCCCGGCAATCTTCACCGATCCTTCAAGACTCATTTCAAGGAGTAAAATGAATGAATCCTTTGTAAGATCGAGGGTTCTTGCTTAAATTCTCATAGTCAAGCCCATTCATCAATGAGAACTTCTCTGTTTTTAAAATCGGGATGTCCAGATTTAACATCAACCCATACGGATGTTTTGGGTCGAGGTGCGATCTTCCATAAGGCATCGATAAACATTCGGCCTTCCGGTAGGTTGTCAGTTCCCTTGCAAAGAGGTTTCGACCTCCCGTCTCACGAAAGTGGATCACTCCCGGTCGTGAAATCCCTCAAAGATGTGGCATCATCTCGCCCCGAGCTCCATGATGTGAACCCGCTTTTTCTTCGACGTTAGGATTAATCGGTGGCGGTGGTGGAGGAATTGGTCTACCTTGTGGGTCATAGGTAACCAAAGTTGATTCTCACTGCGTTCATCTTTAAATCTACAATACCTAATCCGCGAAGGATTCGCTGAGATCATGTAGATCTTTAAGATTCATCTTTTCAATATCCATCTTTTTAATTTTTGATGGACTTTTCTTTGATTAGAGCAATGAGCTTTTCCTCATCCGTCATTTTTCGTATGACTTGATTTGGTTTCCCCTTTTGGTGTAAATAGGGTACCGCCCCAAAATCAATACGTTTTCTTCCTCCGGATGAACTTGGCCTTATCCTCCGGTTCTTGACTTCGTTTCAATATCATGAAGGAGTTCAAGAGTTTCCTTCGATATTTCACCATCGTTTCCATCCGGTTCTGGATCGATGAACTTGTATCGTAAATGAATATGGCGGTTGCCATAATTCTCGCACGTCTTCTCGATTTCTCTAAGATCTTCGGAGATCTTAGATTTGTCTCCGGGAAGTATCTCGTTCCACTGGTACTCCATCGGGAATCATTGTTCGATGGGAATTTTCATGAACCGTTTCTTGAAGGTTCATCAAGTGAACATATAAGATGCAGTTAAGCATCCGTGAATCGCTTATAATATTCTTTCGCATTTTGCATTGCCTTAAGGTTTCCGCTTCGGCTCCTGCCGCTTCCTTTTCTTCATGTTGGTATTCCCGATATGAAACCTGGTCAAGGTGTTCTTGTGCATACATCGTCAAAATTTGACGATATGTCTGTAAGGGTACATCTCGGACATCGTCCGGATCCATAATCTCGGAGTAATTTCTCCTCACCAATTGTTAATTACATAAATATAATAAATTTAACTAAAAGTTCTTAATAAACCTGAAGCTCGATACCATTTTCGTGGCCCAAAGTAAAAGAGTTGGAGATCTTGAAAAGATCAGTCCTTTGCATAAAAATTGAAATATCTAGGACCAATTTTGATAAATCAGTAAACATATGGTACCAAAAATGATATATTCGAAAGTTTGGAAAACCTTCTACAACCATTCAATCGGTCGGGTTTTAACGATTATTTAACGCGCAGTATCCGAATTGATTAAAACTCAAAACGTTGGGTACTAAAACGATTAAACAAAACCTTGGGATCAAAACGAAAACTAGGTATAATTGAGGTACTAAAACTGAAAATAACCCAATTTTTTTAATTGGGGGTCGAAAAACACATTATGTTCATCAGAAACAGAAGAACAGGAACCCCACTCTTAGCAATAAAATCCCATTTTCGGATATTAAATACTATCAAAAATTTGTAGCCTTAAAAAGGACCATCTTCCAATCAAAATCAATAAAATGCCCCCAAGAAGAATCAAACAAATATAAGGAATTATCAGGAATAGTCTCTAGTGAGGTGAAATTCCGTAAAGTGACTCATTCATTATTTATTTATTTATTCATTTTCCACCTAAAAACTGAGAAACACTTTTTTTAGAGTTTGCAAACACAGGGGCGTACCCTCTTGAAAGCCCCCCAAAAATTTTGAAAATTATTTTTTTATGTATATTTTATTTTAGAATATTAATTTTCAGTACTAAATAATTATTTTTCAGTGATTTAGCTCCGCCCCTGTGCAAACACTCCCTGAATTTGAATATGATGCAAATGAGACAGTTTTAAGCTCCATTCAACGGCGGGCCGAGGGGGCAAGGGGAGGCTGGCAGGCTGCTGCAGCTCCCCCGAAAAAATTCAATTTATTTTATTAGGTATTATTTTAAATATTAAAACTATTTATAAGGCAATTTAGTATTCAGCCGCCCAATCCCCCCCCCCACCCCCCAAAAAAAAGTATATTATTCATAAATGTGTTCTATATTGTTTCTTGGTTATTTCAATATTTTTTATGTTTTCATGCATTGTATCAAAAATTGAATTGTATTTTTCATTCACGTTGTTTCTATAATATTTTTAATTTGTTTGGTTTTAATATGTGTTGTTTCATGTGTATATTTCCTGATTTTTTATAAGACTTCGAGTATAAAATAGATTATTTAATAGTGGCAAATTTAATTTTTCACTGAAATTATATTGAAAGAAACATGTTTGAAACATGTTCGAAATAATCTTGAAACAACAGCGTAAAAAGTCCAGAAATTATGGCGGGAGCGTAAATTTGAATAAAAAAAGGGCGGGAGTGTAAATTTATCCAAAAAAGTACCGGAAAGATTAAAAAATTGTCATTGTCTCCAAAAAGTGGGGCAATTGTATCAAAAGCCCTAGATAAAACTGATAGTGGTGGGATTCACATTGAAAATTTAATTTGAAAATGATAGTACGTGTGGATGAGTGGTAGTAGTGGGTCCCATATAGTAATATAAGGTTAAGAATATATATGTAATGGGTCACACTGATGTAACAATTGAAAACTGAGAGTATATGTGTGAAAATTTAGAATATATAGTTGAGATTGTAAAATGAGATGTTGAAAAATGGAATATTTCTAATGAGTTTGAGTAAAACAAACTTGATTTACATGTCTCAAATAGTAAAAAAAAATTGAAAAATCTCCAATTGAATGGAAGCCATACAACCCCTAAGACCCTCAAGCCTAGAGATGTCAATTTCAGCTCGGCCCGACAGGCAGGCCCGACCAGCCCGGTATTTTTACTGGACTGGGATGTAATATCCTAGGCCCGAAAAATTGGGACCTCAAAAGCCCGATCGGTTAGGCCCGAAAAATTGGACTGGCCCGGGTTTTTTGGTGTATTTTCCATTGGTTGGGCGGGTTGGGCTCTGGAATTAGCAACCTGCTCACTATTTGGCCCGGGGCCCGTTTGACACCTCTACCTCAAGCATAAGCCATAGGTCTGGGGTTCGATTTTCATCATCATCATCATCATCATCAACTGCACCTTATCCCACTATGTGAGGTCGGTGGCGTGAAATTTATAGTGTCATTGTCTAAAATTAGTTGACACTATAAATTCACACAAAAAAGCAAAGTGAGAAAGTTTTACGCCGGATCCCCTCCATATGTAGTAAAAAAGAAAAGTAGTTTGTGGTACACTTTCAAATTTGAAAAAAAAATGATTTTCTAAGTTTCAAAAACAATTTCCTTGCTGCCCAAGTTCAAAAAGCGTATATATAGATACCCCATTAATTAATTAGTACCATACTACCATATTGATATACTTGTGACATATCTTATATACCATCTTATAATAATCTGAGTATATAAATCAGCTTAAAACTACCATATTTTTGGTGTTTAATTCTGGTCCAAGCATTTATCCATGTCGACTCTCGGTGCTGATTTGGCAGAAGCCTACTTTATGTGGAAGCTGAGCAAGGAGAAGATGAAGAAAGTGGAAAATGATAAGCAGAAATCAGCTCAAGAAAAGTTATCAATTGGTCAAATTTATGAGGAAAAAGCTGATTCTGCTTCTTCTTGTGTTGGTTGCTTTTCAAAGATGTTCAAAAAAGTCCACCATTCCTCAAATGTGCCCTCATCCAACTTTTCCATGCCATGCAGCTCTTGAGTAGCAGCTCAGCAGCTTTTTTTGTGATACGTAGCTACACGCAAGAAGTACTCATGTAAGATGGTCGTACCATGCGATGAAAAAAGCAAGTAATATTTTTAAGTGTAAAAAGTAATAATTTTAGGGTAAAGAGTAATACCTTGTCTGTTGTTTAGACAATGTATTAATTTGTACTCTAAAAATATTACTGTTTACATTAAATGTATTACTTTATTTTGTCAATCGCACGGTGTGACTGTCTGACAAGAGACCTGTTCATGTAGATATATTATATATGTATGTAAGTGTTACATAGGTTTTTGAATTGATTAATTGGAATATTGTGATGTAATTCGAAATAAATTCTGAGGCTATATTTCACGTGTGTGCTTTCTCCTTTAGTCCAAACATATTTCTAAATTTGCTTCCTATAAATTCTACATCAATTTTGTTTTATAACCAAATTAAACATGTCTTTCACTTTTGCATAATTTTCTATACAAAGTTGAGAAATTGACTCAATTGATTGGAAAATGGGACTTTTCTCATTGAAATGAAAACCGGACAACTCCTTAGCCACTCGACCACTATATTCCGATAAACTACTTATTCGAAGTAAAAGACTTTCAAATATCACAAAAAGAAGAAAATGTGAAAAGTCTTTCTTTTAGAATATCACCTAACTTTTCTTTGAAAAGATTAATAACAAAAATATGTTTAAAGCCTACAATTTTAGAAAATTTATAATGACCATAATATTTATGATTTCAATTATTGAAATATGTTGAAAACCATAGTCTGATTTATTATCTCCGTCATATCCAAATCTTAACAATCTGAATCATCCACACAATAAAGAACACCACACCAAGAGGGTCAAATCACAAACAAGAAAACACACAAAACAACTTACATCTATGCCGAAAACCCACTATTAGAAAATAAATTAATAAAGAGTATGTAGATGAGGTGATTTCAGGAAAAAATAGTCAAAATTCATGTAAGTCCAAGCGGCTACGATAATCTAGAGGGGGGTGAATAGATTATCTCCATCTTTTCGATTTCGCCCTCTTTTTACAATCGAAAGCTCAAACACAATGATAAAGATGCGGAAAGTAAACAACACACGTCGATTTAAAGAGGTTCAACCCACCTAGGGCCTAATCCTCTACCACCCCAAAGATATCAGGGATGGATTTGAAAAGAAAAGAATTTTATTAATTACCAAAATTAATACAAACTCAACTTACAACACCTTGAAGAGCACCACACTCTTCTTCAACACCACCTTTGGAGATTACCACAATCTCCCTTTGAAGATTACCACAATCTTCCTTCAACGGTACCTTGTGAAGATTACCACAATCATCAACCTTGAAGAATACCAAATTCTTCAACACCTCAATAAGAAGATCACCATAATCTTTTTCACCTATCACCTAGATCATCCAAGTGTGTTCTTACCACAAGAACACTCACAAGGATATCTTGTGTTTGAATGATAACCAAAAATCAAGATTACAACTCAATAATGAATAATACAATTTGAGTGCAAGGTGTAATCAAGAATAGCCTAGACCTCAAGGATGTGAAAGTGATAAGCTAGACAAATTTACAACAAGAATAATAACAATGAAAGACCAAGTGTTTGCTTGAAGTGTATCTTGTTGTGTTGTATCTCAATTGTTGTATTGGTTGCTTCAAAACTTCCTCTATTTATAGGAGATGATTGATCAAGCATAGGCTCCTCTTGGGGATTGAAATCTCTGAGAAAAATACAATTAAAATCAAGAATATAGTGTTAGAAATCAATCCCACAATTTAAGGAAATGTGTCTTTGTCAAACGGTCATATTTTTCTTCAATCAATACAGATGCGACGGCCGCATTTAAATAAGAGAAAATAAGAACACTTTGAAAATTTCAACAGGGCGCGGCCGACGTGAGGCCGACCGGCCGACCCTGTCTCAACCGGTCCCCCCTAATCAAAAACGAAGAGGAATTGTTCTGTTTCAAAAATGAAACTTGCAGTACCGGCCGACCGATAACGGCCGGTCGACCTGCTAGTTTTTACTCAAATCTCATTTTTGTTTCTAAAAACATCTTCAAATACGGGTTGCCCTATAGGGCGACCCAGGTCGATACGAGATTTAAATGTTGTCCAATTTTTGTTGAAAATAAAACTCAAGAAATACTCGAAAATATAGTAAAAACATTTTAAACCGATCGAGAGTATTTAGACAACATTTAGGGACCTGTTATAGGAGTAAAAACTCATCGATATAAAAGTGTTGTCCATTATTATTAAAAATAAACTTGAGGAAATACTCCGGAAAATATTAAAACCATTTTAAATCGTTTAGGAGTATTTGGACAACCTTTAAAAACATTGTTTTGGTGATAAAATAAAATCATCAAAATTAATATAAAAACATTTATCAAACAATTCACCCCTTAATAATGAACAACACGAAAAAGAAGAAAAAAGAGTGATGTTGCTTTTTAAGGCGGATCACTCCAGGTCATGCTTCTTTTCGTCCCTTGCCTCTAGTTGGGCTCTGGTCGGCTTCGAAGTTCATCTTGGTTATGGTGGTCTGGTCGGTCCACGTCAGCAGGTCCTGGACTGCCACGTGTACATGTCAATCATTACAAACCTGTCCAGCTCTGCTCGGGTATCATTTGTGAACTCATTAAAGTTTAGGTTTAATTACAAAAAATTACCCTTGAGGTTTAGTTTAATTACAGAAAAACCCAGCTATATATCTTTCAAATTACAAATTAATTTCCCCTTAATATCTATTTATATTTTGCAAATTGCACCTTTTGATGGGGTTAATTGTTGTGTAATAACCTCAAGAGAGTGTTTCTAATACGATAATGGGATATTTGTAATTTTGAAAGAAATAACTTTTTTGTAATTAACTAGACTAATTAATGTCGGGTAGTTTTTGTAATTTACCTTAAAGTTTACGGTTTATTAGTCCTTTGATTCCATTATTTGTTAAGAATTGGACTTTGTTTTCTACTATACATCTTTGCCACTTAAAACGATGGTTGCAAAAACAGAAGTAACATAGAGCCAGAAAGGTGGCAAACAGCATTATTAGCTCATAAATGATTGAATTATTTCACTATGAAAAACAAAGGAAAATAAGAAAAATCTGGGGACAACTATAAGAGAAAGTATGATGATATTCTTGGACAACACCCAACTTTTATAGTCCAAAAATTCGGGGAGATATCATTATTATTAGATTGGGGGATCGAACATAATTCTCTTTACGGGAGGAGGATCTGTTTGTACGCCGTCGTGAGACCCCATCGTCAACACTAGTCGGTGCGTGCACATCCCGCGATTTACCTTGGGGCAGCATTGAAGGGCCGGAGTTGTTGTCCTCAGGCATAGTCAGTGGTAAGCTGGAAGCTGAGTTATAAAAAAAAAAAAAAAAGATTCAAAGATAATGATGGAACCAATTATTAAGTTCAAAATAAGTGAGGCCAAAAGTTTTTGGGAACCCTTGTTTATTCGTAATTTATTTTAATAAGACCGAAATGTTAAAGTTGAAATATGATAATTTTGTTATTACACATCTTATGTTATATGTTAAATCATTAATTAATGTAATTACATCTCTAACATTTATTTTGCTATTTTTAATATTTTTATGTAAATATAAGGGCCTTTTTTTTTTTTTTGCTCTAGGTCAATCGAAATTTAGAATGACCGCCTTCTAGTATCCAACTTTGTGAGATGTTAACGTGTGTCCTATTTTATGTATTTATATCTTTTTATTTTGGAAATCAATACAACCTTGTTTTGTATAACGGTATATATATTAAACATCTTTTTTTTTTTGAGTGAATATATATTAAACATCTTATTCGAGTGGTGTACTATCATTTAGGTATCACACAGAACGCTTTAATTTTTGTGAAAATTCACAAGCTTGGGCAGCAAGCAGTGAGGACCAGATACTTTTGGCCTTTAGTTTAGGTATTTTTGATTTTGACTCCTTTGTGGTTTTATATGAGATTTAGGGGAGAAAAAAAGATTGAAAATGGGGTTGTTTAATTTGATGTGATATATATATTGGACCATAAAGTTTGATTATTTTGACCATAAGCCTTTCTTGGACTTTACTCTGCATTTCTTGGCCGCCTTTTAGATATTTGGGAAAATTCGTTGTTATCTCACTTTAATTTTTTAAATTGCAGAAAGGACATGATATATTATAATGGCCCCAAAAAGAAATATTATTAATATATTGTGCCGAAGGATGCCCCTTTTTTTTTCCTTTTATTCAGTCTTCTTTATAACTTAAAAATATTTTGAGTGACACACATTGTATCAAAGTTGACGTTATTTCACTGAATTAGTAATAGAAAAATCTATTTCGACTCCTTAAAAAAAAAGGATGAATCCTATCCCTGCATTCAAATGGTTGATAAGCATGAACAATATACAAAAAATTGAATGATATGATGATATAATATGCTTTGTATGTACAAAATAATGCAATAAAGAATTGAATGGCCATTTTTTCTACTTGATTTCAATCTCTTCAGATAATTATAAATGATTATAGTAATTGAGGCAAAAAATTTAAATATCAAATTATCCTTAAATATAATTTTTTGATAAAATTATGTTAAAGATATAATTCACAAATGGAATTAAGATTATTTCAGCGAGTGTTACACAATATATATATATATATATATATATTTATAAAAAATATATTTTTAATAAAAAATACAAAAAATCAACAAAAGAGTCTTACATCAAGTTTTTTATTTTAACTTTTAACTTTTAATAGAAACTGACTACAATTTATTAAAAAATAAATATAATTTATCTTTAATTTATAAATGATTAAATTATAAATAATTATTTTTTATTTATAATGTTACTTTACAAAAATCTATAGATGATACCTACCATTTTTTGTTATTTTTAGAAGGATAATTTCATAAAAAATAAAAATAGAGTGATTCTTGATGATTTGGAAAAACTAAACCCATGGGAAGAATCTCACTTCTGGTTCTATGAATTCTCATAGAATGAATATTCTCATTACTAAACTATACCAATCATGTGAATGAAAGTGAACAAAGAATGTTCATCCCATTTTACACCATTCCCGTATACCAATCATGTCGTTAGTAGTTCATGAAAACATATAATTTTTCTAATTACAACCTTAAACTACTTCATTTTAGAATGTCGTTTTTTGAATTATATTATTGAAAAATGTGATAAAATGATGGTATGTATAATATGTAAATGGTGGATCCCGATCGTGATGTTGTTGGAAAAGTAATAATATATAATTAGATAACACTAATAGTGATGGGATCCATATGAAAATTTAATTTGAAAATAATATTTATGTGGACGTGGGTGATAGTAGTGGTATCACCGATGTAATATAAGGTTAAAAATATATATTTAATGGTGTAATGGGTCTCACTGATATAATGGTTGAAAATTGAGTATATATGTGTGAGAATTTGGAATATACAGTTTAGACTGTAAAATGAGAAGTTGAAAATGAATATTTCTAATGAGATTGAGTAGAACTAACATGATTTACATGTCTCAAACAAAAAAAGTTGAAAATCTCAAACATGCCTCCAAGAAAACGACATGCTATATTTCCTTGTTGCCCAAGTTCAAAAAACTATATATACCCCATTAATTAGTACCATACTACCATATTGATATACTTGTGACATATCTTATATACCATCTTATAATAATAATCAGCTTATTCATTCAGTATTGCTTCTGATTTCCCCTGTATTTTTGGTGTTTAATTCTTGTCCAAGCATTTATCCATGTCGGGCCCCGGTCCTGATTTTGCAGAAGCCTACTTTATGATGAAGCTCAGCAAGGAGAATATGAAGAAAGTTGAAAATAATAAGCAGAAATCAGCTCAAGAAAAGTCATCAATTGGTCAGAATTATGAGGAAAAAGCTGATTCTGCTGATTCTTGTGTTGGTTGCTTTTCAAAGATGTTCAAGAAAGTCCACCACTCCTCAAATGTGACCTAATCCAACTTTTCCATGCCACACAGCTCTTGAGTAACAGCTTAGCAGCTTTTTTTTCTTTTTTTTTTCCTTTTCCCCAAAATTTTGTGGTGATATGTAACTACGCAAGTACTCGTGTGAGACGGTCGTACCGTGCGATGAAAAAAACAAGTAATAATTTTAATTGTTCAAAGTAACACTTTTAAGGTAAAAATTATACACTGTTTGTTATTGAGATAATGTATTAATTTTTACTCTAAAAGTATTACTGTTTATATTTAAAAGTATTACTTTTTTTTCCATTACACGGTGCAATCGTTTGACATTAGACTTGCTCATGTAGCTATATATATATATATATATACATGTGTTTGTGTAAGTGCTACATAAGTTGTTGAACTTATTAATTCGAATATTATGATGTAATTGTTGGAAAATACCGAAGAAATTTATTAGTTTAGTTTGACCTTATTAATAGTAAAGAACAAAATTTTAATTTGACCTTAGTCAAGTTTTTTGGTGGTAAAATGTCATATTTGTTTGTATAAATATGGCTTATTTTTCCATTTGTAAAACACAACAAATAAAACACAAGAATTTCCATTCTCCTAAAGCTCTTGTAATTTAATTTCCGGTTTTCTTGTCTTATCATTTTAAAGAGGCGTCGAATAGGGGACGAATCATTTTTAAGGATAGTGTGTTGAACACACGATTCGAGTGATTTTTGTTTTGCTTACTTTGCAAATTTTGCCATTCGGGTTTTTCGATTCATATAAATTGCACTAGAAGAAACACTACTATTTTCCTAGTAATTCAAAATAAATTTTGAGACAATATTTTTAGCGTGTGCTTACTCCTTTTTCCAAACATATTTCTAAACTTCCACTGTATAAATTCTATATCAATTTTTTTATAACCAAACATATTTCCGCTTTTGCATAATTTTCAATAAAAAGTTGTCCAACGTTCATAACTGTGGATTGTGGACATATATATACGTCACCAAGAAAAAAAGAAAAAAAAAGAGAAATAAAGTGGGTGAGTACTGAATAGGATTTGGTTTTTTTTTTTGGGAAAAATACAGTGAAATGTGTGTGATTTTAGGGAAAAAGCCACAAGCAGTGCTAGTGATTTAATCCCCAATCATAAGGCTGATAAATGACTTTAATCTGAGTACTTGAAAGCAACTCAAGAAAGGCTTGAGAATCAGCAGGTTTCAGATAGTTTGCAGCATGTTTCAGCACTTCAACTTCATTCCTCCCAAAATCTGCACTGTACCTGAGAAATATTCATTCATGCAAAATAGCATTACACAAAAAGCTTCAATCTAAGGGGAAAAAGGGATAATTACAAAAACACCCCTGAGGTTTGGGCTAATTACAAAAAAAAAAACCACGGATTTTTGAAATTTACAAAAAAAAAACCTTGAGATTTGATTCCGTCTTACATATTCCCCCTTCATAAGAAAAAAAAACATATCAAAAATTCCCTGATATTTATAAAAATATTACAATTTCCTCCTAAATTTAACACATAATCATACCTGATGAGGTTTTTTTTGTAATTTTGAAACATCTCTGAGTTTTTTTGTAATTAGCCCAAACCTTGGGGGTGTTTTTGTAATTATCCCAAAAAAAAAGCTAAAAGCTAAAAGTAGGGAGAGGGATGCTTTAGATTTCTGATTTTACTTTTGGTTTGATTTGTATACACAAAT
Source organism: Rehmannia glutinosa (assembly GCA_016081115.2). Classification (NCBI taxonomy): domain Eukaryota; kingdom Viridiplantae; phylum Streptophyta; class Magnoliopsida; order Lamiales; family Orobanchaceae; genus Rehmannia; species Rehmannia glutinosa. The sequence continues at coordinate 481,871 of JABTTQ020001566.1, forward strand.
AGAGCATTTTTACAACTTATCCGCCAAACATTCTCTCTTAACTTAATCAATTTTCGGATTCTGTTTGCAAACGCTACCAACTTTTGATTCTCAACTATTTGCCGCTTTCGCGGGAAAATCAATTTTCTCCAAAAGCAAAAGTATTTGCAGACACTCCCTTAGTCACACATACAAAGGAAGAACTGAAGCTTTAAAGAAAGAAAGAAAGTGAGGGGAAAACTTACCATCTCAGTATTTTAGTGGCGTATACAACATTGGCAACCAAATCAACATATAGTCCTCCATTTCTGAGAAAATTACAAGCAGCATCGATCAACTCTTTATCGATGTTTCCAGGTGAGTAGAATCGAAGGGCGGGCCCGGATCGAGTACCACAAACTAGTGCAAAATGTATAAGAGGCTCCGTATGAGGAAGAGCAACCTGATATATACAAGAGAGACAGAGAAAGAGAGAGAATCATTGTCCAACACAATTTCTGAAGTAAACTAATCGGTAATCAGATCAGATACATTAAAAAAAATAAAAATGTTCCGGAAAAATAAAAAAGGAAACACAAAGATAAATCAGAAACTCAATATTTGTACAACCCATAATCACTATCAATCAGTTGTAACATAAACGATTATAGAAGGCCTGTTTCTGGAAAGATAAATCACAGAAGAAGTAACGAAAATTAGTGCTCAAATTGTTTCAGTCTAGAAAAGAAATTTGTAAACTGATACAATATTGTCTGCTTTCACCACGATTAGTCGATTACAATTTCTTATTCTAAGACCGGTTTCTGCAGATCAGGTCATCGCGTTACCATATCTGAAAACAGATTATAAACTACAGAATTGTTTGTATTGCCAAACATCATAAATGGATTTGATATCATCATGTAACCTAAAAATGATTATTCATTCACAAAATTCAGAATTCATCGGTCATGCTTCTGCCATAAATCATCATCCAATATACAAACAAAAGCATAAGGAATTCAAATTGAATAAGAAAAATACTTCTACTTTCGAGCAGAGTAAGAAGCGAAACTAATGAATTGATGCTAACAGAATTCGTCGAGCTGAAAAAGACTTACATTTAATCGCCTATCTGTCACTCCAAATGGCTTAATGAGATTGTAAGGTGGTCTTTGGTTACCCCTCAAAATGCCGTTGTAAATGGCTGAAAGTGAGTATGTAAATCCACCAATAACATATTTGAAGTCTCCGAAAAATTTTCTTCTCTCTAATGCTCTGGAAGGATGACCCCACACCAGTATCGCATGAATGGCCATCATATTGTACAGATTAATGAAGAACGATAGCTTCTCCTCTCGAGGCATCCCAAACAACTCTACTCTTTGAAGCTCCTCAACTATCCTCAAGTACCTAAAAATGAATACACAACAGTTAAAGCCAAGAGTGAATCGTGCAATCATCAATATACACTGCACCTAGGAAGCACATACACTTTTCTGAGGATGCCGTACCCGTACGATACGATACTTTATCCAATACAACATTTTTTTGTGTGTCTATGTGAGTTATCACATTTCAAATTTGAGTACTTATGAAATTTTGGTTTTTTTAATTATACTTAGTACGTCTGTATTTTCAATAATATAAAAATATATAATTTTATATGTATATATATACCGTACCCGTGTCCTTAAAATTTCAAAAACATGTCGTATTTTCTTACCCATGTCGTATCGTATCTGTGGCCCGTATCCGTATCAGTGCTTCATAGCACGGCACATATGGAATCTCTCTCTCTCTCTCAGATAAACACACAAGAAAAAAGGAAAAGAAAAACACACACGCATATTTTCATTAAAGGCTCTCCATTATTTCCTCATAGTAAGAAATTCGAAATTTTTAACAAACCTTGCAAACTCTTCACTCCCATGAATGCTTCTGTAGTCAACATGTCTTCCATCTTCGGAAGCATAAGCTTCTAATATTGCATAACACAAAAATCTAAGCTCTGACGAAATTTCTGCAATGGGTTTTGGTTTCACTTCACTAATGCCTCTTGAAATGTTTTGACATTGAGAGATAAAAGGGTCATCATCCAAAAAACGATACAAGTGATTTCCATCTTCAAATATGTGGTCCCTGAAATAATATCACAAAACATATCCGCTAAGGAACAAATTAAGCAAAATTTCTGATACAAACATCATAAGTAGTAGATCAAAACAAAAAAAAATGCAGAGCTATCACATTATGTGATTTAAGCACAGAGAAAAAAAGGGACGACAAAGAATTTTGGAGAACTTACTCAACATGTCGGAAGAAGAGTTTGTTTGCAAGCTTTCGCCAAATTCAACAGCCTAAACCAATTCATTACAAAAAGTCAGAAGAAAAACAGCAAACGTTACCTACCTAAAGACATTAATTACAAAGTGGTAAACAAGTAGCACAGCATAATTTCTTTTGTTCCCAGTCTCAATTTCCTTCACCTTAAATATAGTAAGGAGCCTTAATCCTTTCAGTGTTCACTTTGGCACAATGAGCATGTGTGTTTGAGTGTTTTAATATGAAAATTAAAGGAAAATGTAACATAATCTCATTTTTAACCTAAAGTTTTAGATATGAAAGAAGTGCAGAAAGATGTCACACTCTTAGAACTTGGGACTTTAGCCTGGAGGTCCTGGGTTCAAGTGTGGGGGAAGGCATGAAACCCACTTCCAGGGGTGGGAAGTCCATGAGTGGTGACGCGGATGGAAATCCCAAAGGGAAAAGTTAAGGAAAGAGCCCGTTTGGGATAGCCCCCATCGTTACAAAAAAATGAGATATTGAAACTGTTAAGTGATCAAAATTAAACCCTAATCTGATGTTACAATATGTAATGTAGTTTCTCAAACCAAAAAATAAACATGATAGACTCAGAAAATCCAACTCAAAAGAATGAAATCACAAATGTGCATATAGCGAATTAGCACAGCATATCATCCAGCTCATTATATTCCTTTTAATTTCATAAACAACAAAAGAACTTCCAAAGGCACTGGTATAAAACTATCAGGGAAAAGGCACAGCAAAAAAAAATATAAAACCAAATATTATGTTCATATATGAACTCAGGAACATCGACAAAGAAGAGCATGTTTCACTTGAACATGAAACAAAGGCAACTTACCTCCTCCCTCTCCAAGTACTGATCTTCTGTCAAAAAATCCACAGCTTCTGAACCTAGAAAACAGTTAGTGAACCGGCGCATTTTGTAAAACCGATCTTTTACACAAATAGAACCTTTCATTTTACGAGCAATAAGAGCTAGCTCATCAATAGCTCCAGTACTTGACGGGTCATCTTCACCAGAGAGTGGTGGTAGAGGAGCTTCAAATGATGGTGTTTCACTCACAACATATTCAATCTTCTCTCCAAGTTTACCAGACTCGTCTAAGTTCTTCAGCTCATCCAAACCACCAATTAGAACTTCATTAAAAAATATTCTCGGAACAACACAAGACCCAGAAAACTTCTCTAGCTCAAGCTTTCTTGTAGGGTAGACATCAATGTTAATTTCAACATATCTGAGTCTTTTGCTGTGTAGATATTTTCTTGCCTCTTTGCAGACCTGGCATCCTAACCTCGTATACAAGATAATCCGTCCTTTCATCGCAATAGGTTGTGTTATATCATCCATGGAGTCCTCATGTTCAGATTTATTTTCTCCACTGCTATCGCGTGAAATCCCAATAAGGTAAAGAGGGTTCCAAACAGATCTCTCCGCAGATTTCTCGGAGCCTTCCTGTGGTTCACTTTCTAGAGAAGAATCTTTATCTTCTTCAAGAACGTCTTGTCCATCATCACTTTTCCCAGAAAGGTGACGCAGAACAGTTGAGACTGCAACTAAACTCTTTTGCCTTACAAACTTTGTAAGAGCCACTGCTTTTTCGGGCCAAACAAATCCCGGCCCTTCGGAATCATTGTTTGAGGATTGTGAAGACAAACTGCTGTTAGCATCCATTTCAGGAACCTCAGTTCCATCAAAGACAGGTTCTTCTTCCTCCTCATGAGAAACTTCCTTGAGATTCTCGTTAGTTACTCCTGAATCTGCATTATCACTCTCTCCCTCCTTCGAGTCATCTGATCCCATTTCGCTCTTAATTTCGTCAGTTTTTTCTTTGATGTCCCCCATTTTCTGCTCATCTTTCTGAACCTCGGACAAATCCACATCCCTTATGTCGGATGGAGATTTCAAAACTTCTTTCTCAGAAGTATTTACCTTTCCCCGGTCCTCTATTTCTATATCAGGTGCATCTTCATCTCGTACAAGAGCAGATGGATCATTCACATTTGCTGGTTGTTCGATATCCTTATTTTTTTGCTCGGGATTTGACTGGTCGCCCTTTTCCAAAGAACCAGGAGGGATTGTCCTGTTTTTCTCATCAGAGCTTTCTCTCTCCATGATACATGAATTTTATCCACTTCAGCTAAATCATTCTGCTGCAGCAGAATTGAAGATCTCGATTACTGACCGATACGCTGAAAAGATCCTAACTGAAACTTTCAGCAATTATGAATAGCTTCGCCAGGAGGACGATGGATTGTCAAAACAGCTCATATATCTTGCAAATTCAAATAGTAATACTCTATCAGGAATCAAAAATAAGCTTACATACAAATAGTCAAAATCTTGAATAATTCATGAACTCCTAATCCAAGAAAACAAGTGCACACTCAGAATTGTAAATCCAGATTGCTAACTCAATGATCTCCTTTAACAGATAAAATGATCCTTCAAGGGCTTTATATAATCTTCATGCCCATTATTTCGACAAAATACCCACCCCAAACCCTGGCATAGTTACCATAGCTGTGAACAGCCTAAAATGGAGTGAGCACAACCAAAATGTTGAATTGTAGTGAAAGCATGAAAATTGAAATGATTGTCGAGCAGGGTGTCACAAATGAGATAGATGAAACATTGACATAAATCCCAAAATAGCACAAATACACAAACTAAAAATGGTGATTCAAAAGAATCCAATACATTTATTTTTTCTACAAAAAAAACGGCATGTAGACCAAAACGCACAGATAATCAAAATATTACCCAATTAACATGCCAAAAAATTATACAATAAAACGAATAACAATCCAAAATCAGCATCCACTGCAACATATAAACACAGCATAAGACTAAACTATTTAACATATTAAAACTGCCAAAAAAAAAACAAGCATATACCACGGCGAAATAATTCACAGAAACAAAAACAACACAAAAACCCAAAAAACAAAAAGGGGTTTTCCCTTGTATAATAAAATAAATTGAGATGAAACAAAGAAGGTGAAATGGGTGACTTACAGATCTGCCAGAGCTGAATTCAGAAGATATGAGCAGAACAACCCTTTATTACCACAGTTATATTGCAATAGACGAAATCTTTACAGGGAAAAGAGGAAATAATTCAATGCATTAATAGTGGATTTGATTAATTGAAAAGAAATAAAGACTTGAAATTGAAACCGTCAGTCTGAGATTTTTGGGTCTGCCATTTTGACGAGAAAGGAAAAATCAGACCAGTCACGGGAGAAGCGGGAAGTCCTTTCAGGGGCAATTTTTTCTTTCATTTTTTGCAAATTAGCCCCTTTTAATAGCTTACGTTATCATCTTGGTACGTCCTTTTATTTCTATTTACAACTTTTCCCCTTGCTTCCATATTTAATATTTTAAGCATTGTTCTAAAAATCTCCGTCTAACCCCGATTAGTCATGCCTAGGCGCTAAGCTCTCCTTGTCCGCCTACGTTATTCTTCCGGTTAGGCCCCATCGAACCCCGTTCAGGTCCCGTCTAACCTCAATTAGTCTCCACATAGGCGCTAGGTCCCAGTCTACCGTCCAACTAGCGCCTAGCGATATTTTTTTTTTTTTTTTGAAACTGAAAAGGTGAGCTTCATTAAGGTAGTAAATCCGAAGATAGGACATTACAAATGAAAGGGGGAGGATCCCTTCTCCACTCCTTGACACCAGTCATAGAACTTGTTGCTCTAGCTAATTCATGTGCAACACCGTTCGCTGGTCGTCTAACAAAAGAAAGATACACCTGCGGCATATCTAGAAGTAAAGCCTTACAATCATTGATAATACCCAAAAAATATGATAAACCATCCAAATTACCCCTAATAGATTTGATAACATTCCACGAATCGATTCGACACAAACAGAGCGGCCTTTGAACTCTCTCTTGACCCAACTTAGTACTTCCCGAAAGCTCATCGCTTCCGCCACCTCACGGATCCATCGGACCCCTTAGAACCCCTGGATGGCTGCAATAAAATTACCCTCTTCGTCCCTCAACACACCTCCAAAACCGAACACGAAATTGAGAAAAAAAGGCAATGGCGTTGACATTGCATTTTAAACTCCCTGGCCTTGGTTTCCTCCATTTTATCGCTCCATCGGTATGTAAGATATTCCAATTTTCAAGTTCCGTCACCTGGGCAACTTGCCACCGGGAAGAGAGCGACTCGCCAGGTTGAGGACACGATAGATCGATTTACTCGTTGGTTCCACACTTGTGTCTCATTCGATTATGCCATAACGCCCATAGAATCATTGCGATTATGCATCTGTCATCGGCGATTTATGTTCCCATAACTCCATAAAAATTTGGATAAGAAAGAGGTAGCCAAGCTCGGGACACCACCCACCTTCGAAAAAAGCCGCAATCTTTTGCAAATGAGCGGAAAAGAAAATATGTGCCATTGTTTCCACGCCATTGTTACATACAGGGCATAAGTGCGAGACGTCGACGTGCAGAGATGAGCCTTTCCTTCGTGGGTAGAACATTCCTACACGCCGCCACACCAAATTTCTTGCCTTCGCTGGGATTTGTAATTTCCATAGGCCCTTCCAATAAAAATTTTGAGCGGAATTAAGTTGATCTTCCATGTCCGCACACAATCTGCGATAACGGACTTTACCGTGTATACCCCGTATTGTTACCCGTCCACATCCATCTATCGACTCCCACATTGGCGCTCAACGGTATACTGAGAATCAAGGACTGATCCCTGGGGTTGAAAAGATCAGCAATTATATCTTCATCCCATTGAATCGCATCCTCCTTCATCAAGTTGTGAACCCGTACATCGCCCATCGGCACAACAGGAGAAGTAACGAAAGCATTGTCGTCAGGGAGCCAAGGATCGTTCCAAACCGAGATAAGTTTCCCGTCCCCAACTCTCCATCTCGCATCCCTCGCAACATGATCCTCATTTGCAAAAATACTACGCCAAACAAAACTGGGGTTCGAGCCAATGCGTGCAGCAAACAAACCTGAATTGGGATAGTACCTAGCTTTAAAAATTCGAGCCACAAGGGAATTGGGATCAGAAATAAGTCTCCACACCTGTTTTCCAAGCAATGCCAGATTAAATTGGTGCAATCGTCTAAAACTGAGACCTCCTTGGTGTTTATGCGTACAGAGCTTCTGCCATGCTAGCCATTTTATGCCTCTTGAAGAATCTCTACTTTTACCCCACCAAAAACGCATTCATTAACTGTTCAAGTTCATTACACAAGTCCAATGGCAAAAGGAAGATACTCATAGCGTACAGGGGGACGGCCTGTGCCACTGTTTTGAGTAGGATCTCTTTACCTGCGCGTGAAAGTAACTTTGATTTCCATCCTTGTACTCGAGCCCACACTCTTTCTTTGATGAATGCAAAAATTTGTCTTTTGTTTCGCCCGACTAAAGACGGCAACCCAAGGTAGTTTCCATGGTTGGATATATGTGTTACATTCAGGTGTTCGCATATAAGTCGGCAATCGACTTCCCTCATGTTTTGACTGAATGAAATAGATGATTTTTGGAAATTAATCAATTGGCCCGAGGCTTTCGAGTACATGTCCAGACACTCTTTGATTCTCCAACATTCTTCTAAATTAGCTCTGAAGAATAAAAAACTATCATCGGCAAACAACAAATGGGAAACACTCGGGGCCCTACGAGCAATGCGACACCCATGCAACCAACCCCGATTCTCGAATTTCTGTATAATAGCAGACAATCCTTCCGCGCACAAAATAAATAGATAAGGCGACAGAGGGTCGCCTTGTCTCAGTCCACAACTCGGAGTGCAAATATCGGATTCAAAATCACCATGAATAATTTTATATCTGACTGTCGACACGCAAAGCATCATCAAGTTCACCCACTGACTCTTAAAACCCAACTTCAGGAGCATGACCTTTAGAAATTCCCATTCAATTCGATCATAGGCCTTGCTCATGTCAATTTTGAGAGCCGCAACACCATGTCTACCTTGTCTCTTCCTTTTGAGGTAATGATTCACCTCAAAAGCCACTAAGATATTGTCAGAGATTAATCTCCGAGGAACAAACGCACATTGACTTTCTGATATTATGTGAGGAATAATTGTTTTCAGCCTGTTAGCAAGTGCCTTGGAGATAATTTTATAAACGACATTACAGAGGGCAATCGGCCTCGTGTCCATCAAGCTCGGGGGTTACTCTTCTTGGGAATAAGTACAATATTCGGTCGTTAAAACTCTTGGAAAAGAGCGAGAATTAATACAATTGGACACATAGTCACCACATCCTTACCCGTGATGTCCCAGAAGCGCTGAAAGAAAGCGGGGTTCATTCCATCCGGCCCGGGGGATTTGTCGGGGTGCATAGCAAAGAGAGCTTCTTTTAATTCCTGTTCTGTGAACGGTTGTAAAAGGACTTCGTTCTGCTGCTCATTCACTTTCGTCTCCACGCAATCGATAATCGGATCATAGAAACAATTCGAAGAAGAAAACAACTCAGAGAAATACTTCACAATATGATCGCCCAGACCTGACTCCCAAGTAATCCACGATCCCTCTGGAGAAAGTAACCTCGATATGGAATTATGACGTTTACGCGTGGATGACACGGTATGGAAATATCTGGTGTTGGAATCCCCACCCTTAAGCCAGAAAAGTTTGGCCCTTTGCTTCCAAAAATCTTCTCTTTGGGCTAATAAATTGTTGAAACTTTTTTGAGCTCTATCAAATTCAAGGATGGATTCTGAGTCCCTACGCCCTCGAAGTAGTCGCATCCTGTCTCTGGCATTGTCAATTTTGGATTTAAAAGAGTTTCTCAGGTTATCACCCCATTTGAACAAAACCTCTCCACACCTGTTAATCTTATTTTGCAAGTCTCCCCCAACCATGCCATCCCAAGTTTTTCAGACAATGAGTTTGCGGTCTTCCTCTCTTAACCAGGAATTTTGAAACGGAATCTTGAACCTTCCTCACCAGTAAATAGGGCCGATTTCCAAGAAGATTGGGAATGGTCCGACATAGAAGGCCGAGATTCCAAACTTTACTCGAGGAAAAAGAGCGCACCAAGTTTGGGAAGCTAAAGCTCGATCTAGCCTTTCTTCCACCCAATGATTTGTACCTCTGCCCCGCTCCCAGGTAAAGGGATATCCATACATACCCAAATCCACCAAAAAGCAATCGTCAATAGTCTCCTTGAAGCCCGATAATAGCCAAGAAGGATGGTTAATGTTACCTTTTTTTACACAATTCGATAAGAGGTCGTTGAAGTCTCTGAAGACAGCACGAGGGAGAGTGGATTGAGAGGATAATTGGCGAAGAAGAGACCAGGATTGGCGCCGTCTACTACGCTCCGGAAAACCGTAGAACCCCGTCAACCTCCACGGAGCAGTATCTTTTAGATTTACAACGACATCTATGTGGTTTGAGGAAAAACTGAGGAGATCTGCCATATCTTTATATTTCCAGAGGAGGGCAATACCACCCCCGTGACCCGGGTTATCAACAGCAAAGAGACCTTCATAACCCAATTTAATTCTAATAGACTCAACTTTTTTCTTATTAATCATTGTTTCAATTAGAAAAATAAAACAAGGCTTTTTTAATTGGACTAAGTCCAATAAAACTTGAACTGTCCGTGGGTTGCCAAGCCCACGGCAGTTCCAACTTAATGTACTCATTGGGCTTGGTGGGCCTGGGAACCAGAGCCCACCGTCTTCAAGTTTTTTTGGATCATAGGACCATCAGTAAAGCCCAAAATGTATTCCTCCTGTTCATTACCCACTTTCTCTGGCAATGTGCTCTCCTCTACACGCCTTCTCTTATGCTCACCTTTTTCAAGAACCAAAGTATTTTTGTCCTCCACTTTGGCCTGTTCCCCACGTGGCGATCGGGAGAAGGGATAATGTCTCCTTGGAAAACCACCAATCCACTACTCCCATAATTCTCATTATAAAAATTACCTTGAGCCACGATTTTCTCTTTTCCTTTTTTTTCGGTTACCAATTTTGGGGCTCCAAGTCCGCCATCTTCTTGGTTGGTTGAGGAGTCTATGCCCGTTCCATGAGATCGACCGGAAAATTCGTCGGAGCGGTGTCGCAACCACCGAGACCCGTCATGAGAATTCTCCGCTTTCGAGATGGAGCTTTCAACCAAGTTCGTATGCTCTCTCGTCTTTGTTATCCGGGTTTGTTAAATAATTCAAGAGTAATTTATCGGAATGACCAGGCGACCGCAATAAAAGCAAACGGGGAAGGCGTTCATATTTAAAATTAATCAAACCCAATCTCCACCAAGCTTCTTCAACTTCATACGTCTTTTGAGAGGGTTACGAACATCCGGTGCAACACGAATCCTCATATAATTTTTCCAGGCACCCACAAAATTGTTTTGGTTACGCCTCAGGAAAAACACCCATGAATTTACCTATCTCTTGGGCTATTCGTTCGGTCATAAAACCCGGCAGAGGTCGTATACTTGGACCCATATTTCGTATGGAATAATTGTATTTTTGATGGTTGCTCCCAATACTCGGTCTTTTAGTAATCAACGAGAAGATTGTCGACGTCCATAGGCCGTTGCTGCGGACTCTTAAGGCGTCGAGCTCATGAAAAAATTGAAACAAGAACGATTTGGTCCCAGGTCCTTTATAGCAACACCTTTGATCGTCGCGGATAGAAGCTAACGTATTCTTCATTGCACGAAAGTTAACGATTAACGTCGGATAAAAATCTTCCAACAAGGCACCATTGAAAGTCTTGACTTTGTTGTTCTAACTCGGGCCCTCGAGTATTAAACCACATTCTTCCTCTTCCGCAATTTGCATACGTCCGCATAAATCTTCTATAGATGAGTTTTTGTAGGCCATCGAACCTTCCAAAGTAATGAAATGAAAAGAGGGGAAAGATATGTCCAAAGCGACTAACTTATCGGATGACAAGACCAACTCACTTGTCAAGAGACAAGAAAAAAACTTTACTAAGCAATCTGAATTTATATAAGTACAATTGATATCATATTAGTACACCTTTCTTGTGGCCGGAACTTACTCATTCCATTAGTTGAATTTAGAAATTAATAAAGGTGGTAGATCAAATTCTTGGATAAGCACATAACGTAGAAATGATAGGTTAAGCGATATTTAGAACCATGATTTTAAGTACTTAGGGTGACTTGTATAGTTATGTGATTCAATTTCACGTGATTTTTAAGATATTGAAACTTTTTTTGAGCAAAAAATGATATTGACACTTTCAAAATTTTATTAATATTAGTTACACACGCAAGTTATAGTATATTGACACTTACAGAAATTACTAGTTATATATTTGACACGCAAAATATTTGATATATTGTTGTAAATTACTAGTTGATTTAGATCAATGATTACCTCCGAAATGGATAACAGAGTCGAATTATTTTGATAACTGAGTTCGGGAAAGCAGATCTGAAAGAGAAAGAACACTCCAGGCTAGCTGAGGTGGTCTTCGACTGAGCCTCTGATTCTTAATTAAGTCAGGTCAAGTTCTTGGGATCTAAAAAAGGAATGGATCATGAAAGTGTATTGCAATAAATATAAAAGGGGTTACCATTTTGTTACTGTTGCATTAATAATTCTGGCACATGTGAGCATTTTTGGTGTCGCTAAGTGTCATCATCGTGGATGGCCTATTGTACTTTAACAGTGGAATCAACGATTATCTCGATCCGTCATTTGTACTATTTGGCAGGGAGATCAACGGTCGTCATGACCTGTCTTTTGTACTGTTAGACAGTGAGATCATTGGTCTCTGAATCGAGTCAAAGTCGGATCGGGCCTGGACCTCGGGTCTCAAGGTCATGTTAGGTCATTTTGACTATTTTTAAAGGTAGAGGGAGACTTTGGGTTTTCACACGTCATAGTTAATCCCTATTTTACTTCAGTTTTTCACCTTTTCCCTATTTTTCCCATGGTATACCGTATGAACAAAATGGTGCATGTGCAAGCCACCATGGTTTCTTGGTCTTGCATTGAAAACCAACACTTTTCGTGCAACCCCACAAAGTAAATATCTCTTGTTTTTGGAGTAAAATGTTATTTTTCTTGTTTTTTTTCCTTTGTTTTTGTATCTTGACTCTAAAGTTTTAAATTGTACTATTTTCATATTCAATTTTTAAATCTATACCAAACATTAATTTTCTTGCCAAATTTACATATTCAAATACAATATAGACATCCACTGCCCGAGCTAGATTTTGGTATTTGATGACTACCTTCCTAAAGATTTGAGCTTTTAGCAAATATCTTAGATCTCTCCACTCTCCAGTGGTTTAGGTTGTGGGATTGAAAGAGAAATGAAAATCATTTTACTCGGGATTAACCTTGTGCTACAGTGATAGAAACTTGTCTTATAAAAGCGATTAATTATAGTTTGATCTCATATGAGTGCGTACGTCCCCTTCCTCCCCTAGTATTATCCCATTGTACCAAAAAACAAAAAAAATTCTCTGCCAAATAGTTTGGGATTTCGGGATCAAATCCATGACAATTGCTGAGCCCATAAACTAATACTAATTAGTATTTACTAAATACAAGTCCAAATCCCCATATCACACAGTCAGATTGGGCTTGGTCAAACCCAAGCTGGATGTAGCATTTTTGTCCTCATTATCAATGGAAATACTCTAATTTACTCTGCATACACTAATAAATAATAATAACAAAATCGTGTATAAAAGTTGAATCTCAGTCTTGCTTCCAATTTTTCTTTTCCTTTTTTTTTTTGGTTTTGAGTTTAAATTCCAAACTGTTATAATATATAATTCAAGATGTGGATGTCTAACTAATCCATTTTACCAAATCCACCATTAGATATTGCCTAAACCATTATCAATTTGTCATATATGGTGGTGTTATGCTTATAAATAGGCATAATCTTGATTATAAATTGTACACAACAAAATAAGAGAATTGCAAATTTTACATTCTCTCTATATTCTTCTCTTTCTTATTATGCTTTGATAATTCTATAATATCACTATAAATATTAGTTTTCTTGTGTTCTTAAATCGGTTCATTCTACTGTCTACAACACGTTATCAACACGAGTTATTGCTCGAGAAAAGGTTTGTATATTTCAAGTTTGAATTTCCGTGTACTAATTTATTTTATTTTTTTTGTAGAAAAATGACTGGTATCGAAAAGCAAAAATTCTAGATCCTTGACACTACCGGCGACAATTATTTATCATGGTGTCTGGATGTTAAATTACACCTTCAAGGTCAAGATCTGGCTGAAACCGTAAAGCCTATAAAAATAGAAGAGGTCGTTATAAAAGATGAGGCAAAACAATGATATTTATTCGTCATCATCTGTTTGATGATTTAAAAAATGAATATATACAAATTGAAAGGCCTTCTGAGCTTTGGCAAAAAGCTCAAAGATAGATTGATCACACGTAAGCGTGATCTTTGCCCAAGAACACTATGATTGGCAACAACTGAGGTTGCAGGACTTCAAGTCTGTGGCCGACAATAATTCGGCATTATTTAAAATAGAGTCTCGGCTGGCTCTTTGCAGGATAAAATTATCTGAATATGATAAATTGGAGAAAACTTTCTCCACTATGCATAAAACAAATATTATGCTCCAACAACAATATAGACAAAGGAAGGTTAAAATATATTCTAAATTAATCTCGGTTCTTCTCACGGCTGAGAAAACCAATGAATTGCTGTTGAGAAATCACGATTTGGGACCTTCTGGGTCTAATGCAGTGTCTGAAGCACATGCTAACTCCGGTAGAGGAGGGGGCCGATTTAGAGGCCGTGGATATAAACCTGGGTGTGGTGGCCGCAGGGGTCGTGGACGTGGTGGTCCACATGAAAATACCCACAGATTTGATAGTGGCGGTTGAAACTATTATAATCAAGATAATTATCATTATTCCTGCCAAAATAATTATAATGCCAAACAGGGGCATCAAAATCAGTCAAATCATGATAAAGATAAAATGCATATGGAAAGATCTGGTGATGATCTTTGCCACAGATGTGGTATGACAGGACATTGGGCCAAAACATGTCGAACTGCTCAGCACCTGGTAAAGTTATACCAGGAATCAAAGAAAAATAAAGGCAAAAATGTTCAAACACATGCCACTGAGGCAGTAGAGCCACCTATTATTAATGAGGCATACACATCTAAAATTATACATAATCAAAATCCTGTCCAGGATTGGAAATCACTTGAAATATTAGATTTCCTTAAAGATTATGTTTCTGAGGCACAAGGTACAGAATGGTTAAAATAAAGCAGATATAGTATGTGATCTCTCTCGGTGGGAATATTCCCAAGATTGAGTTTATATGGTTGTACCCATGTTTGAATTTTTTCGGGTGATATATTCCCGACTTTAAGTTTTTATTATGAAATAATAAATCTGTTTGTGTCTAATATTTTTTCATGAAATATCATCAAATTTCTACCAACATTCACAAAGTTACATTCAAAATTTTCACATTAATTTTTATCATCCAACGGCTATGAACAGTGTTTTTTTATCTTTAAATATACCAACATTTCATTCAACAAATTCACACATATTCTCTCATCTTTCTAAAAACTTCACATTTCTTTCATTCCAAAAAATGGCTAACTTAATGATAGTGTTTATCATTATAATGGTCTTCATATACACTATCATGCTTATTGTTGGAGAATATACTGCAGGAGAATTTTGGCTTTTTATTAAACTTCTTGTCTTCACAATTCTCCCTTTGTTAGCCGTAATAATTTATCTTAGCATTATGTAATATTTAGATGGTTATTTATGTTGTCGAATAAAATCTTTTATTTAAATTGTTGTTGTGCATTGATGTTTTTATAAAGTTTTTAATAATCACATAATAATAATTATACCAGGTACACATGGGAAACACCGAGAAAAAAGACTATTGTCTACTTGATAGTGCAACAACGCACTCAATATTAACAAATAAAGTATATTTCTCGAGTGTGAAATTGTGCAAGGCACAAGTTACAACTATATCTGGTCCCATTGAGATTATTGATGGCTCCGGGAATGCAACTGTGGTGTTGCCTAATGGTATAAAATTGCATATTGAAAATGCATTGTTATCGAGTAGATCAAAAAGGAATCTACTGAGTTTTAAAGATGTGCGTGATAATGGCTATCACTTGGAGACATTAGATGAAAATAATAAAGAGTGACTATGTATCACATCATATAAAATGGGAAAAAGAATTGCCCATGAGAAATTTGAAGCAACAGCTTCTGGATTGTGTCCAAATTAAAGCTTTTGAATCATATGTCACCATGCCTTGAAAGCTGGTGAATCCTGATATATTTGGGTTATGGCATGATCGCCTTGGACACCCAGGAACAACTATAATGCGTAAGATTGTTGAACACACTAATGGACATCCATTGAAAAGCATGAAGATGCTAATGTCCAAAGATTATTTCTGTGAATCGTGTTCACAAGGAAAATTTATTACTAAACCTTCCATGGAAAAGGTTGGTTATGAATCACCATCATTTTTACAACGTATTCACGGTGATATTTTGGACCAATACATCCAACAAGTGGACCATTTAGATACTTCATGGTCTTAATAGATGCATCGTGTAGATGGTCACACGTATGCCTATTATCTACTAGAAATGTGGCATTTGTTCGATTATTAGCGCAAATTATTAAACTTCGAGCATATTTCCCTGATTATCCCATCAAGAATATAAGGATGAATAATGCCGGAGAATTTACATCAAAAAGTTTTGATGAATATTGCGCAGCACTGGGAATTAATGTTGAGCACCCAGTAGCACATGTTCATAATCAAAATGGATTGGCGTAATCCCTGATTAAAAGAGTTCAAATCATTGCTTGTACATTATTAATGAGATCAAAGCTTACTAATGCAGCATGCGGTCATGCAGTATTACATGCATCAGCACTTATTAGATTACGCCCCACTACTTATCATATGCATTCTCCAATGCAATTAACTCTTGGTTTTGAGCCAAATCGCACCTACGCACTTTTGGGTGTGCTGTTTAGGTGCTGATTCCACCACCTCAAAGGACAAAAATAGGTCCTCAATGTTGGCTTGGTATATACATTGGATTTGATTCTCCATCAATTGATCGGTACTTAGAACCAATGACGGGAGATTTATTTACCGCTAGATTTGCGGATTGTCATTTTGATGAGACAATATTTCCATCGATGGGAAAGGATAAAGATGTTTTAGATAAACAAAAACCAGTTGAGAGTATCTCCTGGAATGAACAAAGTTTATCTCATTTAGATCCACGTACCTCTGAGTGTGAAAGTGAGGTGAATAGAATTATTCATTTGCAAAATATTGCTAATAGACTTCCTGATGCATTTAATGATGCTAGTAAAGTCACAAAGTCTCATATTCCGGCTGCAAATGCTCCAGCCAGGATTAATATTCCAGATGAAAATAAGCAAATGAATGATGATATTCCACGACAAAAACGTGGTAGACCTATTGGCTCAAAAGATAATAATGAGCATGCTCCAAATGAATCTGCCGAGCCTAACACCTCAGAAAATGTACGAAATTCTGGTAGCACTGAGAATCCCATGAGCTATTGTAATGAAATATGGGATCGAAATAAAATAATTATTAATGATAATTTTGCATTTTCGGATGCTCAAGAAATCATTGATGATGATTATGATAGTGAACCACATTCTATAATAGAATGCCATCAGAGGCCTGACTGGCATATATGGGAGGAAACGATAAAATCAGAATTAGCTTCCTTAGAGAAACGAAATGTATTTGGAAAAATTACTCGAACTCCAGACAATATAAAACCCATAGGGTACAAATGGGTATTTGTTCGGAAGAGAAATGAGAAAAATAAAGTCGTGAGATATAAAGCACGACTCGTGGCTCAAGGATTCTCCCAGAGGTCTCGAATAGATTATGATGAAACATATTCACCTGTGATGAATACAATCACATTTCGTTTTCTCATTAGTATGGTTGTCCATGAGAATCTGGACATGTGTCTAATGGACGTGGTAACGGCATATCTATACGGGTCACTTGATTCTGATATTTATATGAAAATCCCTAATGGGTATAAAATGCCAAAATCAGATACTCCCCGTGAATTATACTCGATCAAATTACAAAGATTATTGTATGGATTGAAGCAATCCGGTCGCATGTGGTATCATAGACTTAATGAATATCTTTCTAAGGAAGGTTACAAAAATGATACCATTTGCCCATGTGTTTTTATCAAAAGATCAAATACTGGATTTGCTATAATTGTTGTATATGTCGATGACATGAATTTGATTGGCACCCCTGAAGAATTGTCCAATGCTGCTGAATATCTAAAGAAAGAGTTTGAGGTAAAAGACCTTGGAAAAACTAAACTCTGTCTTGGTCTTGAGTTAGAGCATAAAAATAATGGGATACTTGTCCACCAATCTGCTTACACTAAACGGATACTCAAACGATTTAATATGGACAAGGCACATCCCTTGATTACCCCTATGGTTGTGCGAAGTTTAGATCCTGAAAAAGATCCATTCCGACCAAAAGAGTCTGATGAAGAGATTTTAGGTCTTGAAGTACCTTATCTTAATGCTATTGGAACATTAATGTATTTAGCGCAATGCACCAGGACAGACATTGCTTTTGCTGTCAATCTACTTGCGCGATACAGCTCCGAGCCAACTCAAAGACACTGGAATGGTATTAAACACATCTTTCGATATCTAGTGGTACTATAGATTTGGGGTTATTCTACTCCAAGGAATCCACTAATTCTGGGTTAGTTGGTTATGCTGATGCTGGATATAGGTCTGATCCACACAAAGCTCGATCTCAATCTAGTTATGTATTTTGCTATAATGGTATAACTATATCATGGCGATCTACCAAACAAACATTAGTTGCTACTTCTTCCCATCATTCTGAAATCATTGCTCTTCATGAAGCTGGCAAATAATGCGTTTGGTTAAGATCAGTTATAGCTCATATACGGAATGCTTGTCAGCTGAAACCAGCTACAGACACTCCTACTATTATTTATGAGGATAATGCATCATATATAACACAAGTGAAATGTGGTTACATAAAAGGTGATCGGACCAAGCATATTTCACCAAAGTTTTTCCACACACATGAACTCCAGAAAAGTGGAGAGGTAGATATTCAGCAGATTCGCTCATGTCACAATCTTGCCGATTTATTTACAAAATTATTACCAACGTCTACATTTGAAAAGTTGGTTTATGGCATCGGAATGAGGAGAGCCCATACGAAGCAAGATTGATGAATCAATTATGCAGCTAATATTCTTCATTTCAGGGGGAGCAAATATATTGTGCGTTGTACTCTTTTTCCTTTTGACTGGTTTTTATCCCATTGGGTTTTTCCAGCTTACGGTTTTTAATGAGGCAGCTGATGCACAATATCTGGATTTGAAAATGTACTCTTTTTCCCTTATGTTCGATTTTTTCCCAACAAGATTTTTTCGGCTTGAGGTTTTTAACGAGGCATACTCATCCAACAGTGAGACATCCAAGGGGGAGTGTTATAATATATAATTCAAGATATGGATGTCTAACTAATCCACTTTACCAAATCCACCATTAGATACTACATAAACCATTATCAATTTGTCATATATGGTGGTGTTATGCTTATAAATAGGCATAATCTTGATTGTAAATTGTACACAACAAAATAAGAGAATTGCAAATTTTACATTCTCTATATTCTTCTCTCTCTTATTATGCTTTGATAATTCTATAATATCACTATAAATATTAGTTTTCTTGTGTTCTTAAATTGGTTCATTCTACAACACAAACATAGTTTTTTTTTTTTATGTGGTTCTCAATCTTTCTGTTGGGACATTTTGGACATTACATAGAATATTCCTATGTAATTATTAATACCATATGAAATATTGTTTTCCTAGGGCTTTTTGCTAACTGATGGGGTAAAATTGACTTTTTATTATTATTGAATTACTGCATTATTTAATTTTGAAATTAATTATTCAATGAGTTGTAATTATTAATTGTTGGATGAGTGGATATTGCACCTCAAAATAAATAAGATGTGGATGATCCATGCGCACCTTCTTGATATGTTAATCTCCTAGAAATCTATATATATATAAAAGCTGAATAGTAGTATTTCAGGCAAGTTCCCGCCAAAATATTGTTTCCAATTATAGAAACTTTTGTTCATTAATTATTTCATATACGTGTCCTGCATCAATAATGCAGATTTAATTCTTTTTAATTGGTTTTCATTTTGTTCTATATTTCATTTTATATTCTTGAGGAAACTCTTCGTTTCTCACTAGATGCATGATTTAGTATACTAAATTTTTGTTTCATAGAAAGTGGTGCAAATTAATTATAGCAGTTGTTTGTGTGGACAATAGAATCAAATAATTCAAAATTTAAAATTTGTATAATTAATACAATGGTTATAAAAAATACAGGCCAAATCGAAAATAAAATTAGAGATTTTACTGCATAGATAGTCGTACAATTTAATTTAAATTTGTTTGTTTTGACCACCGAAAAAAGTACTCAACATTAGAAATCTATATGATTACATCACTCTAATAAACACGGTTCAAATTGCGAAACAAAATTAGAGAGCATACATATCTTAGGCAACTAAGACAGATATCAAAATATCAACATCAGCTCTAATAAACACGGTTCAAATTGGGAAACAAAATTAGAGAACATACATATCTTAGGCAATTAAGACAGATATCAAGATATTATCTTTTATTTATTTATTTTGGAGTTATAATTGTTATAAATAGGTTTCATTGCCATTCAAAAAAACACGTTAATTCACCAATGAAGATAAAACATAAATAATTTGTTGAATGGCTTCTTTTGCCTTTTGGACCTGTAAGTTGGTTGGTTCGTGTATAGCGTACCTGCATTATATGGAGAAAACTCGAATGTTGTTAGTCTTCAGAGCACATATCAAGACAAATAGGTCATTTTGGTTGTATTTTTGAATCTGTATTTTATACAATTCTTTTTTTTTTCTTTTTTGGTTTTGTTTCATGTCTTTTTAATATATTTGTTTGATTTCATTCTTCATTTGTGTTAAGACTCATGTGGTGAATTATATTATGAATTTAGCTCGAATGTTTGTGGTCTAGCCACGAGGTTTTAATTGGTTCGTGAATACATTGTACCTGCCTCACCACATGTATGAAAAAAAGCTCGAGCGTTTAGTCCGGACAACACATATCATGACGCATGTGCAGTCTTTTCGTTGTATTTGATTCTTGTGACTATGATTTTTATAGTTCTTTTTTTTTTTTTTGGTTCTCACATGAATCGACATTTTAATATATCTATTTTTTTTTTTTTTTTGCTTTATTTGTGTTAAGACTCATCGATTGAACTAATTTATGAATTTAGCTTGAAATTTTTAGTCCGAATGCATATAATGTCACATAGAACTTCCATTCAAAGTAGTTTTTAGTTCAGTGTCTATAGTTTTTAGTCTATTGTTTAGTATGCATGTTTGTTCCTTAAATATTTTTTAGTTTGTATATTTTTTTTAGTTTTTAAAATTCTATTTTTCCAGTTGTTTCGTGGTTCTATAAACTCTATTTATTTTTTATTCATGTAATATAATTTATTTTCAGATGTTTTTTAAGTTGCCTTTTAAGTTCGGATATTTAGTCGGTTTTTTTAGCTCCCTAACAATTGTGTTTTTAATTTTTTCTGTAGGGTACAAGGATTCATACCATAATAAGAAGACAAGAAGTTGTTTATCTTGATAAAAATGGCATATTATTATTATTATTATTACAGTAATGTTATATGCAAACTATATTTCATTATCTAAGAATAATAATGGGCATAGAGTTATTGCATCGACTAGCATATCAGTATATCTAATTTAATAAAATAAAATTGAATTCACATCAATAGAAAATATTAATCAATCTTTATCATAAACTGATGAAGTATCCATTATGATAAGAAAACAATTTGAGAATATATCTAAATGCATTCCGTATATATTGCCTTGCATCTTCAATTCATGTTTCATATGATATTCATTAGTATGATCAGCTATGGCAAAAAAATGATATATTTTTTGTTTCAAATAAAATAGAAATAATTATATATAATCCAATAATATGATACGTTGCTACGAAATATGTATTTTCTTACCTCAGACACACTATGTAATCTCCAGCAGGTTATCTCCCATAATGTTTAGCTGAAAATGAAAAAATGAAAATTGTTAAACAAATAATTTATTTTATATATATTTATAATTTATTCAGATATTTAATTAAATACACGACTTCTAGATTACTTATCTTTGTTTTTGCTCTGTCTTCAGATCTATTGTCCAAAGTATCATATGTTGGTCCTTTCCGCATGGCTAAAATATTCAGACCAATATTCGATCAATACAAAAATACTAAAAAACACAATGTATATTAAAATATATTTAAATTGTAGTTTATTGGTTATATATTAATTTATTTATAGTTTATAAAACTTATCGAATTGAATTAGGGCATATGAGGTATCCCAATCCAAAAATAAAAATTTAATAAAATATTTATTTGAATTTATTTTCTTTTTGCGAAGTGATTTTATAGAAAAGTAAACAAAACTGTAAAAAAAATTATAGACTTTTAAGGAAATCCTGAAGTCTAGATATATCAAAATGGGGAGTGCTATTAACACCCCCAAAACCTATTAATACACCCTCTTTTTTTAATTAAAAAATATCATCATCGAAATGACTAAAATATCCTTAGCACCCACAAAATCTCTATACACACCTCACAGAAGGCTACCAAACCTTATAAATTATAATCGTCTTCTTCCCCTTCATCTTCTCGATGAATTCCAAAATTTCTCACAGGCATCGAAAAAAAGATGAACTCAAAAAGAAAATTCTCACAGGCATTCTCTATGCCATTTTGATAGTTTGATTATTGCTTTTTTTTTGTCCTCACCATATTCATATTCTTCTTCTGCCTATTATTTCAAATCAACAACAAATAAAAATTTGGCCGTGTTTTCTGTTTGGACTTTTTATTTTTCTCTTTGCATTTATCGTATTTTACATTCGGACTTTTTTTGTCTTCTCTTTGCGATTTCTTAGTGTGTGTGTTGGGTGTATATGCCGTGAGTTTATGTTTTGGGTAGAATTAGCTTTATTTGGGCAAGGGTAGATTAGGGAATATTAAGGGTGTATTAAGTAAATAATTTTTTTTTTTAAAAAAAGGGTGGGGGTGTATCAAGAATGAGGGTGTATTAATAGTTTTTGGGGTGTTAATAGCGACGCCCTATCGAAATATCTAATGTAATATATCCAAATATTTTCTAATAATAACTAAATAAATAAATGTTTTTTAAGGAAAAACCATTAAGTCTAGATATATTCATACATCTAATAATATACATCCGAATTTTTATCCATGAAACAAAAACCTAAAATATAAGTAAAAGTATATTTGTTGTATATCTAACGTTTTATTCAGTTAAAGAACACGAAAAATCGAAATTAACCAAAATTCGTTTAAAAAATAGTGGATCAAGTTTTTACCCTAAAACTTCTTAAATATCAAATCATATAATTTTGTTAGGAAAAATACATATATGTGAATATTATTAGGTAAAAACTCTAGAAATCAAAACAGAACATTGAAAATAAACTCAATCAGATTTTTCTCCTTAAAAATATCCTTGCAATCAAATATAGTCGGATATTATAGAAAATAACTCGACTGTTAGAAATTAACAACCATCCTTGCGTTCCATTATTTAAGAAGATTTTAGCCTCCAAAAACATTGGATATCAAAATAGAGCCGAGATCACGCAAACACTAATTGCAAAATGAAATATTTGAGTTAAAACACCCTAAATATCGAGATAGATTCAGGATGTGCTAGAAATGAACATAGATCGAATATTTTCTTTGTAAAAAACCAGTAAAAATAAAAATAGGACCAGACCCGTTAGAAAATTATCAGATCTAAAGTATTATTTCCTAGAATATGCCTCGATCTTTTAGAAATGAAAATATATATATAATATATTTGAATATTATTTGTACTAAAAAATAAAATGAAAATAGAACCAAATATGTTTGATCGGAGGAGGTTATACCTTTTTTTAACGGGAAAAAATTTTATTTTCCCGATCAGATAAAAAAATCAAACCAAATTAAAAATTTATGAAACAAATGCAGTGTAGTTGCGTTTCAAAGAACTTTTGAGACAAAAATGAGGAGAAATTTACAGAGAGAAATGTGCATTTGAGTCTGTTGATTTTTATTTTATGGCGTTTAATTCAAGGCAAAGTCGATGGGTGTACCCTTATATGTGTGTAAATGTCAGGCCGTTTCTTTTACAAGTATTTGTTTTCTTTTTTTGGGTTTGGGTTTGGGTTGTGTGCTTTTTCATATGGGCCGTGTGTTTTTTTTGAACTATAATGACATTGACAAGTATGTTTTTTGTAAAAATATACTATATATTTTTATTCTGACTAAATATCCGAATTGTTTAATCCATATTATGTTCAAACATGTTAATTACTTAAATATATAAATTATTTATAAGTAGTTTATTTTTATTCAGGTTATAATTTTGAACGAAAATCATAATAATATTTTTTTGTTAGAATTTGCTATAGATGTTTATTTATGGCTACATTAAACTTGAATTTAGAAGAATGCAATTCTTATCTTTTAGTTTTCAAACAGGATAATTGTTTTCCCCATTTGGCCAATTTTCAGATGAATTGTTTGTTTAGGTGTTATTTTTCATTGTTTTTTTGGTATTTTTATATTTAATTGAAATGTCATGGATAAATAAAGTTTTTTTTTATCTATGTATAACTCTATAATTAAATCTCTTTTATTTTAAAAATAAATTGTTTAGCTTACGGAGATAATATTTTTTTTGTACTTATGATTCATTACTATATTCTTTATTCCAAATTTATTTATCTTTTGTTTTAATTATTTTTTGATATTACATAAATGATGCTCAAAACATAAATTAATTATTTTTTTGTGAAAATATAGACCGTGCATCGTACGGGTGGACTGCTAGTCTGATGATAAAACCCAAATGAGACCCAAAAGACGTAAAAAACATACAAGAAAAACAACAAACTCCCACAAAGGGGATTAGGGAGGAAACAAATTTCCGCAAAGGGGAAAAAACAAGTCCTGATAAGGTGAGAGATCATCAGAGGAAAAAAAAAAAGACAAAAGAAAACAACGATGAAAACCACGTGAATAAATATATCCCCTCCTCCGTATTGTTTGGGTGGTACTATTTAAAAGAAAATGGCTAAGTGTTTGGAAAACAAAATGGAACAGAGTTTAAAGTCGAGGCTAGTATTTGATACTATCTCTGCAGGACGAAATTGCCCTGTTACAAAGTGCATGCGGTTCTCACAATCGTCTCTAAGATACGACGACTTTACAGGTTCGACTTAGCAGCACCTGCAAAACCAAGAGTGAACAAAAAGTATTTAAGGTTTTCAAGCTTTTGGAAATGAATAATTCAATATGCTAGTAATGAAGAATAACTCGATTTTTTATCGGATTATTTTCGTGTTTTTTTCATCTGTAGGGGCTTCATATATGTAGGTCTCAAGATACCTCATGGAAATGATATGTGTTTGTTTGATAAATGGTTTTATCATGATTTTGATGATTTTGCTTTTATACCAAAACAATATTTTTAAAGGTTGTCCAAATACTCCTAAATGATCTAAAATGGTTTTAATATTTTCCGGAGTAATTCTTCAAGGTTTATTTTCGACAAATTGGACAACACATTTAATGATTTTGTATCAATGGATTTTTACATCCAAACTATGTTTCTAAATGTTGTCCTAATACTCTCGATTGGTCTAAAATAATTTTACTATTTTTCGAAGTATTTATTGGAGTTTATATCAGACAACACTTTTGATGATTTTGTGTTAATATGTTATCTCATCAAAACTATATTTCTAATATTGTCCTAAATACTCCCGATTGGTTTAAAATGTTTTTACGAATTTTTCGGAGTATTTCTTAAGGTTTATTTTCGACAAAAATCGGACAACATTTCACGAAACAGAACTCCCAGGCTCCTAAAATTGGTCAGGGTGACCGGTCACCGTGGTGGGCGACCAGTCGCACCCTAGGGCGACCGGTCGACCCCCCTTAGGACCGGTCACCCTGTTGAATTTTTGTTGCGTTCTTTTTCAATCTTATTAGTGCGCGACCGGTCGCCCTATGGTTTGACAGCAAAATTCTAACCGTTGTGCAGCAGACAACTTTTTCCTAAATTGTGGGATTGATTTCTAACAGCTATAATCTTGATTTTAATTGCAATTTCTTTGTAGATATCAGATTCCAAGAGGAGCCTATCAAGTATCAATCATCTCCTATAAATAGAGGAAGTTTTGAAGCACAACAATAAGAGACAAAACTACAACACAACAAGATACACT
This sequence comes from Rehmannia glutinosa, assembly GCA_016081115.2. Taxonomy (NCBI): domain Eukaryota; kingdom Viridiplantae; phylum Streptophyta; class Magnoliopsida; order Lamiales; family Orobanchaceae; genus Rehmannia; species Rehmannia glutinosa. The sequence continues at coordinate 507,680 of JABTTQ020001566.1, forward strand.
CAAGAATACACTTGTTCTTACATTGTCTTATTTCTTGTTGTAATTTGCCTAGCTATTCACTTTCACATCCTTGAGGTCTCAGGCTATTCTTGATTACACTTGCACTCAATTGTATTATTCATTATCGAGTTGTAATCTTGAATTTTTGGGTTATCATTCAACACAAGATATCCTTGTGAGTGTTCTTGTGGTAAGAACACACTTGGGTGATCTAGGTATTAGGTGTGAGAAGATTGTGGTAATCTTCTTGTCGAGGTGTTGAAGAATTCGGTATTCTTCAAGGTTGAAGATTGTGGTAATCTTCACAAGGTGCCGTTGGAGATTGTGTTAATCTTCAAGAAGAGATTGTGGTAATCTCAAAGGTGGTGTTGAAGAAGAGTGTGGTGCTCTTCAAGGTGTTGTTGTAAGTTGCTGTTGTATTAATTTTGGTAATTAATAAAATCTTTTTCTTTTTGAAATCCATCCCGGATATATTGGGGTGGTAGAGGATTAGGCCCTAGGTGGGTTGAACCTCTATAAATCGACGTGTGTTGTTTACATTCCGCACCTTTATTATTGTCTTTGAGCATTCGGTTCGAAAAAGAGGGTAAACTCGAAAAGATGGAGATAATCTATTCACCCCCCTCTAGATTATCGTAGCCGCTTGGACTTACAGTGTTTTGGTTCGAAAAGACATGTCTATAGCCAAAAAATGCATCTGATAACTCGAATAGGTGTCACAGTTCGAAAGTGCGTGATAATAAAAAGTTACTGTCTTTGGGGTGCGCCGCACATCGCTTTCAGCTGGCAACACAAGACTTATCTCGGTCTTGCGATCACAAGATCGCCTTTGCCACAAGCCAAGATCGCCTGCCAAGACTTCCAAGACTGGGGCGATTGGAGAAAAATTAATTTTAAAGGTTTAAATAAATTTTGTCCAAAACTATAAGAGCCCAAGCCTAGGTCGGTAGCGCGCGTGTTTTGAACCAAACCCACAAGCATGTAGGTCCTCACCCCTTTAAAAACTTTGTGCCTCAGGGCTCAAACCCATTAGTCCAACTTGGGTTATATAAATAGAGCAATTTTTGTCTTTCTCTCCTATGTGGGATGGAGCCTCACTCCTTCCCCACATTTTCCAATTTCCAAGTCAACTTCTAGTTTTAAGTGGCCAACTTGTAGCATTAATTTCCTATTTACCCATAATTGGTTTTGAGAAATGGCCTGTTTGTTTATGTTTCCATGGTCCATTTCCAGTTTCTGGAGTTGGAAATAGAATTTTGAGAATTTATTGATTTTCGTGTGGAAATTGGGATTGTGTTTGGATGAATGAATTGAAATGTATTTTATGTAGGGTTGGAAATGAGATTGTGTTTGGCTTGAATAGTTTGAAATATTATTTTATGTATATAATAATTGAAAAGTTGGTAGTGGTGGGGTCCACTTCAATATTTTAATTTGAATATATAATATTATATTTATAAGATTATAGTTGGTGGGTCCCATTAGATAGTTATAATTTAAAAATAGTAATATTTTAAGTAGATACAGTTGATAATGGTGAGTCCCACATATATAATTGGGTTAAAATATGAAAATAGTGATTGATAAGTAATGATGAATGATGTAGGGTAGTATATAGGTTTGAGAATAGAAATTATAGGTTTGAGATGTTTTATGTGAAAAATAGAAAATGAAAATGATGATTTCCATTGGAAATTTTATGAACAAACATGATTCCACTTTTATGTATAGTTGGAAACTGGAAAGAGGCCCTTGGAAACATAAACAAACAAGGCCAATCTCATCAACTCACTTAGTAGAATTTTATCATATAATTTAATTCCATTTTCCACCAATGGAAACTACTTAAATATTTGGTAAAAAATGGGTTAACACCCATTTCTTCACAAACCAAATTCCAACACTCCGATGGTGGGAGGAAATTAAAGGGATATATATAAGTTTATAGTTGCAGAGACCAATAGATCGAGAATTCAAAGTTAGAGAGACAAGAAGAGGTTGTTTGTTCTGATATTGATAATAGTTGGAAGAATCTTGATAAAAATTATATTGTTCATCTTGTTCATTTATGTCTTCCATTACTTGTCTCCGTGTTAATTAATTGTTTCATTCAATGATATTTATTTATTTGGATATAATATTGTATTAGTTTGAAAATTGAAAATTGTAGCTGTGATAATTTAATTACAAATACCAAACATTTCGGTTGAGTGCTTGTTGTTGTGAACAACTCCGATATAAATTTAGTTTGAAGAAATATTTGCGTAGTTGTATCTGGTTGGGTTGGATAGATTTCACTCCAAAGTCAAACTTACTATCTCCAAATCCAAAAAGTAAAGAAATCAATTTGGTTATGTGTATTATACATTTCTATATAATTGGTTTGATGAATTTCATGAGTAGTGTAAGTTATTAACATAATCCAACCATTAAAATGGTCAATGCCCAAACCAGTGTACCGTGGCTTAAAATCGACAGATCACTGCTACAAGTCAAGGATTTGAGTAGTTGGTCTGACTTCTTCTCCTGATCTAGTAGAATCTTCGTATGAAAACTCGCCTGCAATGCAGAACAAGGTTAGGGTATCTCTAAGGGTGTCCCAGGGAGACCCATCCAACACTTAAGCCAGCGATTGTAGGAGAATAATTCCATAGCACAGGAATGTAATTCGCAATAATTAATTGAACTTACTTACAAATGGGATGGAGAGACCTTTTTATTCTGGGTTGATGGATTGCATGCGCCTTATAAGATAAAGTAGGCCACTTAGACCAGTTTGGGCCGTATAGGTCGGAGAATCATACATGTGGCCCAATAATTAATAATATTTGATAATTAATAAATGCATTAAACAAATAATGGTGATAATTATGAAAAAACGTTTTTATCCCCACATTGTGCAATCTTATTAATATTATTATTTTTAAATCAATGCGACATTATCCTCATCATATAGTAGAAGACACGACTGTAAAATATACATAGGAATTTCCGAATGGTAACTTAAATAGAACATAAATTTACTATTTTTAGTCATATATCCTTGAATAATGAACACATAACTAAAACCACTCTCCACCAAATGTTGAAGACTAATTAAGAGTTCTTGGACAGGGTAGGCACTAGTAGTTTGTACCTACTTCTTTAACAATTTGTTTAATTTAACTAAAACTTGATCAATTGGCACAAATCATTAACTTTTCTTACAAGTTCAAATGCCCTTTAATTAGGTACTACCTCCAAATTAAATACAAAGTCTCATCATCCAAAGGGTAGGTGATATCATGAAGTTATCAATATATATACACTACTCCTCCTATGTCTTAACAAAAATTTCTTGTTCAAATATGAAAGCTTCCTCAAAATGGGACCTTTAGCAAAATTGTTCTCTTGCTTTGATAAAATCTTGCTTGTTTTTTTCCTCAAGGTGCTTCCTGAGCTTCTCCGACTAATCATATTAGCCATTTGCATTTTGTGGAAACACTATAGGCATTTAAGTTCAAAATACAAGTACACGTCGACAATCAACAAGAAAAGCTCGAAATTTGGTTATAGAAAAAGGGCTAAGCCAAATTTAGGCGAATGCAGTATTTGTTTAACGGAGTTTGCAGAAGGGGACGAGGGCAGAGAACTGGTGGATTGCAATCATGTGTTCCATAGAGATTGTCTGGATAAATGGCTGCTAGGGTACTCGGCTACGTGCCCGTTGTGTAGAAATTTGGTGGTGCCTGAGGTGATTTTAGCGGAGTATCATCAGATACAAATTGAGCGAGAAAATGATTGTGGGGTTGAGAAGGAGTTGGCTCTCATCTTGTTGAATGCCTTGTGTGGTGGAAATTGTAACGGTTTCTTTTAGCACAATTCATTCTCTTTTGCATTGGTTATTTGATTTGATTACATGTGTGCAAGACGATGCCATTATTTGTACACATTGTATTCATCATCTAATGTATTGTAACACCAGATGATGAAACATATAATGAAATAGGAAACCTAAACCCTTTTTTTAGGCCAAGTATCCCAATTTGATTGATTAATCTTCCAAGTATATATAAACAGTAGCATAATTCTGGAGTTGTTAATTTGTTTTGCTTCCCATGGTTGGTTGAGGGGAAATAGCTCATAGCAGCTATTATTCTTTCTGGGTTCTATTTGTTTTCATGTCTTATTAGAAGATGACTATTGGACTAGAAACTTGTATAAGTCTAATCAATGTATCCAAAGTTAATGTTATTTATGAATGTGGGTGATCATTAATTAGGACGATGAAGAATCATTTGAGATTAATATAAATATTAGTGCGCTAATCTTCGAGTAAAATTCGAGTATAATTCTTGTGATATCTTCCCTATAATATTTTATTACGCCACCACTAGAATGTTAAATGGGTTAGACTAATGATAGTCCTTTGGGCTAAAAGAGAAAATTGGGTCAAGCGGTCTAAAATTCCATCGACGCCATTTTGGAGCTCAAGTCCGCCCAACACATGAAAATACATGAGAAGTTTGGCTTACAATATCACAGCCCGGTCCGGCCCTATCATCGGACCAGACTAGTTTTGACAGCTCCACCCACCACCTTTCGACACCAATATTCCGGGTAATTTCATGTTATCCATACTAAATAAATGAATTGTATGTCATTAGTATATAAACTAAATAAATGAAGAAATACACATTGGCTTAGTAGTTTGATGTAATTTTTCGAAGTACGATGGGGTTTCCTATCATTCTTGTTAAACTTATTAATTAAGCACTTTCTTTTCAAAAAAATTTCAGCCCTGTTATTATAGTTACTCGAACCCAAACCTCGCCATTGCAAGTAAACACATGGGCACTGAGTTAATAATTTAAGCATTTCTTCACGTATTTTTCCTGTGACAACTTTTTTTTTTTTTTTTTTAGTACAATTGGGGAAACTTGGGGAGGAAACACACGCACCCGTATGGGATCGAACCCAGGTCATTCATCCTTACAACACATGTCTTAACTATTAGAGCACAATGTTGATCGCTTCTTCCTGTGACAACTTATTCTTTTGAGTTTTTAATGAATTATCGCTTCGAAGTAACTGGAAAAAAAAAATAGAAGGGCAAAACCGTCAATTGCAAAATTTATTTCGTTCTATAACTGCCAACTAATTTTGGAGCGAAACTATCCACATAATTTAAAGAAAAAAAAATGCAAAAATATATAAATAAATGAATCCCACGTAGATTCACTGAAACTCAGAAAGATTCAAAAAAATAAAACGAAAAAAAATTCTTTCAATTTCCCATTCACAGTTCTGTTCCTTCACGTCTTCAATAATCCCAAATCCATTCGCGAATTCCGTGGATTTATCTTCATCAGAGAGCGAAAATCAGTCGAAATCAGCTGTTCCTAGCTGAAGATGAGCAATCTGAGGGCGATATGTAGGCCCCACGCCGTGTTCTCTTCCATGGCGTGTTGTTACAGATCGATGGCTAGGGTTTCGTCGGTTGAACACACTTATTGTAGCTCGAGACCTCCTCCGTCTTCGTCGTCGGTGTTTGCCGTTTGGTTCGATGGATTGGGAGAACAGAGAAAGTACGAACCGCGGGTGAGGTTGAATCGGCAGAGGAGAATGGTGTCTACGAAGGCTACTAACTGGACCGACTCCAAGTCTCCGTATGAAACTCTAGGTAAATGTTTTACGAATTATGTCAAGAAAAAAGTGAATGAGAGGGATTATTTAGCTAACCAAAAAATTGGGGTATGTGCATATGCATGTAAAATTAGGCCTTACTTAAATCTGTTGAACTTCTAAAACTTAAGAACTCTAGGGATAATATAATTATTTTGAGGATTGTCCTGGTGAAGAACTTGTTTTCACTAATATTCTTATAGGTTTTTATTTTTGAAAATTGAATTGGTAATATACTAATATGTGGGAATTTGTAGTGAAGTTAAAAGTAGGAAGGACAAAGCCTGTCATTTGAGGCAAAATTGCAAAGATGATGGGACTTGAAGTAGACTTTCAAGTATCAGTGCGTACATAAATAGTACTGCGTTGTATGCTTTATATCTGAGGTATGCTTTATATCTGAGGCCTTAGTGTTTGGTGAAATATGTACCTGATCAGCAGTTTATCTGATAACATTGAGCAAGGTAATCCAGATTGAGTTTGAAACGGCTAATTATATGAACTGGTCAAACAGTGATAACTGATACTAATACTAAGAACAGTGAGTGGAAGATCAGAATATCTGCCTGTTCCGATTTGCCCTTTATTAGGAACTCCCAAGTTCAATCAATCAATTGATGTTTTTACCCCTTCCACAGGCTATAGTGCTGTCCACCAATGACTGATTGTGAATTAAATCTGTCCCCAATATAAATCCATTCATAGAGGAAAGCAGACAAAGAGAGTTTTGTTACAGTATACACATAATACGAATTGAGTAATCAATTGCATGAAACTTGAATTGTGAGTGCTCTTTTCCCTTTCAAGTATGTGAAATCAATTGGGAGGGGTTGGAGTTCAGCTATCTGCGACTTGTCTTCATTTAGTATTCTCTACCTTATTCTAGATGGTTTTGAATTTTTTTTTTGGTTGATAAGGCCACCAAGGAGATATAGCTATATTCTCTATTTCATTTCCTTTTTGGGTTGCACATCTGTAATGTGTTTTTTTAATTGTAACTTTCTGCTTTTTCATAGTTGAAGTTTTTTATTTTTTTTATTTTTCCAGCTTCATAAGCATTCTTGTTCGTGAAGCATCTCTGAATTGGATTCTTTTATCTTTTCTGACACTAGCACCTTTTGTGAGATATTCCTTCATTCTCTTTGAATTGCATGATTGATGTTCAATATCTGTGACTCTTTACTTGCAGAATTGGAAAGGGATGCAGGTGAAGAGCAAATTAAGGTGGCCTACAGGCGTTTGGCTAAGTTCTATCATCCTGATGGTTTGTCCTTATTCTCTGTAGTCTATTTAAAATGAATCTTCTCTGTATATATCATCTATTGATTGTATTTCAACATGGAGACATGCAAACATTTTTATCTCATACTCGAGTTAAGAATATGAATCCAAATTCCTATATATGAATTTTGTGCGGTGGTTATGAAAGTGTTGAAGGGCTTCGTTTGCCAAGCGGCATGTGGCTTGCCGGTCACAAATGCACTAGCTGTCCCATTTTCTAATCTATTCCCTCTTTAATGTGTAGAACAGTACATCATCATCTGACAAGACTGCATGCTCAACAACTTTGTTCTTACCTCCAACAGTAAGGCTTCAGTATAATCATCTTTTGGATTCAGGTTGGTAAAATGGGGTAGGAGACGTGTGTTTCAGCTGAAAACCTTGTCATATAGCATATGATGAGTTCTATGTAGGCGGAGCAAGTTTATTATTATTTCTTAGATATATCAAGTTGGAGTCACAGTTTGCGATGTCTCTTTTAGATTCTAGGCATTCTGCGGAAATGCTACATGGTCTTTTTTTCTCAACACCTCTATGACTATTAAATTGGTTCCGAAGCTATTCCCAATCATGAAAACCTGAAGACTGCCAAAGGTTGGAGATATATTTACCTTTTTGTTGTCTTTTGGGAAGCTACCGAGAGCTTGTTTAGATATCATATTGAAAAATATCTAGGAAGCTGTAATACAAGTGCTGTAACTCTTGATGCTCCTCCATGGGACGTAGGAAACATTTGCTCCATTTTCTCAATGTTTCTCTTGTGAGCTGCAATTGTCAGCATCACTAACATTGAAAACCCTCATGCCTAACTGTCTAAAAACTGACTGGTTTATACCTGTTAATCCCACAACTTCATTGATTTCACAGACCCTACTTTGATATTAATCACTGACTTAACCAAACCAAGGAATATCAGTGGCAATGAGACCATCCATCCCTACTCAAACCGGAAGTTAATTGACGGTTCCCATCAAGAATCAGTTCCTTCATTTGCTATTCAGATTACAAGAAGCGAGTATGAGGTTCATAACTTCTAGGCAAGGGGATCCGTAGAGGGAATCGTAACTATTCCAAGAAAGGTTATTTTGATTGAATCTTGCGCTGGAGTATGTGGTCAAGCTCAAAATAGAAGTCCTCTTTTCAGAAGTGTCAGCTTGACTAGAACTTCAAATATCAAGTCCAGTTTAGGTTGCTGTCTCTGCGCAACTGTAGGAGGTGTGTTGTTGACTAGATAATGGTGGCCAATACAATGTAGTCTTCTTCTTAATTGTTATTTGTATTTTGAGAATCCTTTCCCCTGTAGTTGGCCATTCTTTTTGTGTTTTATTTGGATTGTCTTCCATTTGTTGTCTATTATTTTGAATTGGTGAAAGATCAAGAACAGTTTGGACCATTGCATCTTGTTCTTCCACTATGTTTTCGACTAATATAATATTTAAACTTGCTGCATTATAGAAATTCTGAATTCAAAATTTAATGTTGTGGTTAATGTATTAACATCAAGTGAAGAATTCTACTTAGTTGTGAAGCATTTGCATAACACAATAATACAAGTTCCTTGAGGGGAATGGAGCTGGCTACCATGAGATGAAAGAGATTTTCTGAAGAGATTTGATTCAGAACTGAAACAGGTTTAGTGTTGAAATAATATTGTGTAATTGAAGGGAAAGGAAACAAGTTCGTGTTTAACTTAGTCCTTGATTTTCTCCTTCCCATTGTTCCTGGAGCTGGACATGCAGCTCCTTGAATTATCCCCTCCTTGATTAAGTTATTTTTCTCTAATGAATATCTTTTTATCTATTTAAAGTTTATGATGGGAGAGGGACCTTAGAGGAAGGCGAAACTGCTGAAGCTCGATTTATAAAGATTCAGGCTGCATATGAGCTTCTTGTAGATGAGGAGAAACGGAGGCAATATGACAATGATAATCTTGTGAATCCATTGAAGGTGACATTTCTTTCCGTTCTATCAGTTGATTTTCCCTTGAACATACTCAAATCCACATTGAAGATAGATCTAATATACCCTTAATTTCCTACAATTTGTCTAAAAGATCATGAAATTGTGCATATCAAGATATTTATTCTTCTGTAAAAATATAAAGAACAATGCTGTAATTCAGTGGTTGACAGTTTATGCTTTATAGATAGTAATAATTCATGCAGTCAGAGGTTACGACTCCATAATAACAATAGTTATTAAGGATAACGATGTATGTGGCACATAACTAGTGGCACTTCTGTTTAATTTCCTCATTAGGAGTACCTCTTCCATTGTCCAAGGGTTACAAATAGTATTTCTAAAGTGAAAACAGAAAGGTACCGCGTCTGAACAAATATTATTTTGCTATTATATACAATTTTGATAAGTAAAGGACTTCATGTAGCATCAATTCATGTTAATAGAACTTTAGATTACATAAGGTAACAAATTGGCCAACGACGCTTATAGGTGTATGTAAACTCGAGAATATTTGTACTGGAGTCTCGGGAAGGACGCGTGATTCACTTGTACTAACTACCATGATTTGTCATGCTACATCAATGTGTCGGATGAAATTCATTTTATTAAGATGACTGATTTGAGCTTGCTTTTCACAAATCCTAATGAGCCAAGTTTTTTGCTGGCTCATATTTGCCCTTTTCATTGTCTTTCTTTTCTCGCCTTTATGCAACCTCTCTTAATTATCTTAGGCATCTCAAGCATGGATGGAGTGGCTTATGAAGAAGCGAAAAGCATTTGACCAAAGAGGTGATATGGCAATTGCGGCTTGGGCTGAACAACAGCAGCTTGAATTGAATCTCCGCGCGCGTCGGCTCGCTCGTTCAAAGGTTATATTCTTTTGTTTTTTCTTTTATATCTGGGGTTCCAAGTATCTGTAGTGTTCATTGTGAAAAAAATAAGTAATAAATCTTTGAAGTCAATTCTTGCCATACTTAAGTCTTCAAATGTAATCTCCGAAAAACATTTGACATTTTCTCGCACAAAAGAATAATAAATGATGTAATTTAGAATTTGAAAAATAAAAGAGTCGTCATTTCTGTAATCCGTATATGTTTTCAGAAGTTCTTGTTTTAACCATACCATTCACATTGTCTTGCTAAATATCCGGAATACTACAATGAATCGCGTAAAGGCATGGATGTTAAAACTTGCTACCTGTGTTTTTTCTCACATTTGTATGTTTTATTTACTTGAATATCAGATTGATCCTGAAGAAGAGAGGAAGATACTGGTGAAAGAGAAAAAGGCATCTGTAGAGAATTTCCACAACACGTTGAGGAGACATACGCTCGTCCTAAGAAAAAGGGATTTAATGCGGAAAAAGGCCGAAGAAGATAAGAAAAAGATTATAGGCCAGCTTCTGGCAGCAGAGGGCCTTGAACTTGCGAACGATGAAGATGAATTGTAGATGATAACCTCTCAGGTTGGCATTTTAATACGTAGGTGTGTATTGATTTACTGTACAAAAAACCGTGAAATATAATTGATTATCCAAATGTTTTTTTACTGTAGATTGTGATTATGAAAGCAGAATGCCACATTACACAATGTGATATACATGTGAAATAGAAATGAAACAGCAAACTGAAGCAAAAGAATAGAAGTGCAATTTATGGATTTTCAGTTTGAAAGTGGGTGTGAAATACATAGTACTGCTGATAAATTCCCATTTTTCTTGATTTGGAATGTTTTCTGGTATTTTTTTTTTCCAAGTGACTTAACTGCTCCCAAATCGGCCGGGATAAGAAATTACAAGGGTAGTATGGAGAAAAGTAGGGGTGGCAATTTGGGTCATCAGGTTGGGTTCGTGCTTGGTTTCGGGTTGATGTCAGGTTTATCTTAAATTACATTGAAAATTAATTAAAATATAAAATAACTATATTTTAGATGAATTGGTAACATCGTGTTAGATTCATGGTAGTTGTTTTCGTGTTTGGGTTTCTCTCAGTAACTTCGGGTCGGATTCATGTCGTGTCAGGGATTGCCAGCCCTATAGAAAAGAAAGTATGTGCCATGAGTAAGCATGGATACAACAAAACTAGTTAAGACTGCTGACTAAACTTGGAAAAATGCCTAGAAAGATCAAAATGGAACACAAAAAACCAAAACTGGGTCATCTCTGGACCCTGGTATTTACATATCTAGTTAACTTAATTTTTTTTTTCACCTGCCTACAACTCTGGTACACTAATTACTACTGCTAAAACTAGACCAAGAAGAAGACAAGAGTGCTCTCCAATCCCAGCAAACAGAAAGATGAAACAATATTTGCTCTGTTGGTTTTGTTGGAAAATGTAGATTGATTTCTCAGTTGGATGGAACATGGTAATATCTTCCTTTGCACATGCAGCGGTAGACGACGGGGCAGGACTCGACCGAGCACTTTGTGAAGCTGACCATAACCCTCCGGCAAGGCGTGCATGGACCGCAAGCATGTGAACAGTCCGGCAGGCTCGAACCCGTTGGATATAGCTCCATTCCTATCTCACTCTACAAGGCGTTTTGGAAAATTGCAATTATTGGGTATATATATGTCAAAATAACGAAAATGAGAAAGAGAGAGTGAAAAGTATATCAGCAGGTCTCTTGTGAGACGGTATGAGACCGTGAGACGGTGATACTTTTAGTGCAAAAAATGATACTTGTTTAAATACGCTAATTTAAGTGTATTTAGATAAGTATCACTTTTTACACTTAAAGTATCACCGTTTCACGGTCTTACACCGTCTCAAACAAGTTTTTGCGAAAGTATATAAGTGTATGAGCGGTTATTATAGTTCAGAAAGATGCATGAAGTTTGTGAAAGCATAATAATAAGTACCTTAATGTGCATGTGGCTTTCCTCACTCTTGAAAGTGCCTTTGCTATGGTGAGTAACTGAAACCAACATTAACAATCACTTGACATGTATATTTCATTTAAATCAATTGACCCAAATTGCTAGTTAAAAATTAACCAATCACATAATATTAAAGTTTTTTGGATTCTTGTACACTCCAAAAAAAAAAGGTTACTAGTGACAAGAAAAAGTAGTGTTGTACTTGTGTGAATGATCATTTGGGTGTATAGTCAACTCAAAAAAAGAAATTAATTTTAGGGATAATTACAAAAACACCCCCAAGGGCCAACTAAATGAAAACCAAAGATATTTTAAAATTACAAAAAAGCCCCATCTAGTTTGATTATGTCTTAAACATAATGGTTTAATTGTAATATTTCTACAAATATCATGGGAGATTTTAAACATATTTTTTGCTTATGAAAGGGGAAGATAAAAGCAAAATCAAGTCTTAAGGGTTTTTTTTTGCGATATTACAAAATATTAGGGTTTTTTTTTTGTAATTAGCCCGAACCTCAGGGTTTTTTATGTAATTATCCCATAATTTATGTAAAGATAGATAGATAGGAAGAAAAAGGATAAATGACATAAAAGTTGCACTTACAATGATAAGGCCTGAGAGCTTTACAAGACATAACTAACAAGAAAAAAAATGAGACAAATGAGAATGTGTAAAAGGTATTAGTTCTTCTCATTCTCAATATTGCTTCTTAAACTTTGTTAACAATAGAAAATGTTTGTGAAATTTGAAGAAAGAAATATATCACATGAGAAATGTAAGATGAAATGTATTAATTTAAAAAGAAGGCGAGGGAATATTGAGAGATTGGACAAGGTTTATAACATAGTTTGGGGAAGGGATGGATATATTTAATGTTGGAAGTACATCTGATGGACTTCACATGAAACACGGCTACCTTTTCAAAGAGGGTGTTCTTGAAAGAGTCACGAGTTTGTTCAGTCCCATAAAATGGTTTCAAATTCAAATATATTATTTATATTTTTACTCAACAAATTGAATAATACACAATTATATGAAAATCTCACCTCACCCAAAAATACCTGGCCTCAAAAGTCCGGCCCGACAGGCCCATAAAACCGCGCCGACCCGAGGTTTTCAGTGTATTTTCATGTTGTGGGCCAGACTGGGCTATGAAATGAGAGGCCCAGTTACTGTTTGGTCAAGACCGGCCCAATTTTCCTCCTTTTTTGCAAGAGCAAGTGGCCCAACCAAATTTGACACCAGGGATAGGGATAGTAGGGAGGGAATATAATATATACACACATTCGAATGAGATGGAACCCGAGTCAATCATCCTTACAACACAAGACTCTACTGTAGTACATGGTTGATCCTTCCATGCCCCCTCTTAAATCTAGCTCATTATGAATTTTTTTTTCCATTTTTTCTTTGTTTCTTGTTTTTTTTCATTGGCTGCCACAAACTTTGGCATTCTAAATTTACTAGGTGTAAAGTACAATGGCCAATCAAATCTTTTTATCTAGGTCTAGCCAGCTATATTGTACTTCCAGTTCATATATATGAATGTCGACGTGTATATTTATAAAAATAACTAAATTAACAAAATAAATATATATATATTTATTTGAAAAAATAAAGCAGTATCATTTAATTTGAAAAAAAAGATTATTAATGAAAGGAGATATATGAGGGAATTCACGTGCAGATGGTCAAGACCTAGGAAGAGAAACTTCTTGTGAGGGCCTGTTTGTAATTAAGGCAGCCTGCCATGGACGTGAATATAATTTAATGAACTTCCATATGATTTTAATTCTCTTGTTCTTCTCTTCCATATATGCCTCTCTTTGGACAGTGATATGTCTCTTTGATCCTTCCATGATTCAAATTTTAATTTGGAAGAATGTTGAAATTCTTTAATATTGTTATTTCTCACATTCCATGGCATATAATTTTGAAATGAATTACTGAATGATATTCGTACAACAAAGTTGAAATGTAACATATGTGACATGACACGGGATGGCTGATAGAGCTGGCAGTTTGGGCCCGGCCAGACTGAGCCTCAAATGTGGAGGCCTTAAAAGGACTGGGTCTATGTAGTTTGGCCTAATGAGCCTAATGACCCGATTGGTCCAAAGCAAAATACACTACGTGGGCTAGACTGGGCTATGAAATATTGGCCAGATGGAATTTCGGGCCAAACCGACTTGACCCGATTTTTCTCTCTAGCCCGGCCTGGCCCGACCTAATTGTCAGCTCTAATGGCTAGTCCACTCAAAATATATTGTCTACTTTGACTTTGAGTAAATCTCATGGTTTGTGCTACAACCCATAAGATATTGTCTGTTTTTATTAATCTATGGTTTTATCCTGAAAATGGCACGCTTTAGGGAGAGGGGGATTGACCGTTGCTTGTAAGGCACGATCCACCCCTGTTCCAATTGATATGGAATATATTTCTCCCCGGTAATATGTAATATACTTGCATTATATTAAAGTATAATGGAAAAAAACTACTCTTTAAATTTAATCTAATTTCCTTATTCATAATTCAGTTTTACAAATTGCATCCGTAGAAAGGGTGTTGAGAGGGGTATAAGTTGTATGACAAATACAAACTTCAATAAGGTATTTGTAATATCTCAAGAGGGATTTGTAATTTTAAAGGATAATTACTTTTTAAAATTGACAAAACTTTAGGGATAGTTTTTGTAATTGTCCGTTATATTAAATTGGACAAATGCTTTAAAATAATACTCCATTTTCCTATTTTGTTTCCTTCAAAATTTTAGTTTTTATATGAAATTTAATTTTTATGCCCACATTTTAAAGTGTAGATTAAATCTGACAACATCCCTAAAAAAAGATTAAATCTGACAACACACACATATAAGGGAGTTTAAATTGAAGACTAAGACTAAGAAAACAAGTATGTTCGATCCCTCCAAATCTAATAATAGTAGATCTCCCCGAATCAAATTCACACGATTTAAAATGTGTATCTACCAAATCTTCACTACCTCGTATATGCCCCATGGAGCAATTTGATGGAGTGTGGTTTTTGAACCCACAATCTTTTGTGGTGGCTAGAGTAGTCAAATTGTGCAGGTCAAGCCGGCCTGTTGGGCCAAGGGGAAAAATCAAGTTGGGCTGGGTTGGCCCAAAATTTTTTCTGGCCACTATTTTGGGGAGTCCAACTCAACCCATTTATTAAATATGCACTTGATTTGCTTCAGGCCGACCAAGCGGGCAGGTGTTTTGGGCCTAATGGGCCGGACCAAATAGACCCAGCTCTTTCGGGCTTGCAAAATCGTAGGTCAGTCCGGCCCATTACCGGGTTGGTCGGGCCAGCAGACTTTTTTGACAACTCTAGTGGTGGTCAACGAGCTAAGCCCATTGATTCTTCTTCTAATAATAGTTGATCTCCACCAAATCAAACCCACATAATTCAGAATGAGTATCTACCAAATCTTTATCAGTTTGCATATGTCCCAGAGAGCAATTTAATAAAGTGTGGTTGTGAAATCTCTTATAGTGGCCAACGGGCTAAGCCCTCTGGTTCCTCTTCTTCTACTTCCTTTAACAAACAAATAGGAGTGTTCATTTAGTACTAATGTGATGGTGAAAATTTTGATGATCCCTTAAAATTGTCCTAAAATCGCCAAATGTGCAGCTAATTCATTTGCGTAAGATAAGTTGCAAAATCGCACTTAATTGGTCCAATACTCTTAATGATGAAAAACGAACCAAACTACTCGCTACTCAACTTGATTAAATATTGATTGTTAAAAGCTCGTTTGAGCTCGTTTCGTTAGTATGCTTGAACACCATTTTTCGTTCAATAAGATACAAAGTTCGGCTCAAGCTCGACTCGATTAGTGAAAAAGTAAATCAAGCTACTCGAGCTCGATTCGAATTTGGCTCGACTAAAACTCGTTCGAGCTCGATTCGATTAATAATCAAACCAAGCTCAAACACAACTTTTGAAGCTCGTTTAAAATTCAAACAAGCTTAAACAGTAATATGTTCGGCACGACTCGACTCGTTTATATCCCTAATCTCCAATCATCTGTTTTCCACGACTACATATATTCTCCACAAAAAAAATCATAAATCCATACAAATTATATATCGTTCACCACATGAAAATCACCAAAATCAAAATGAAAAACAAGATAATCAATCAAATCATACAGCTAATTGAATATCCCCAAGATCAAGCTCAGCAGCAATCTCCTCCAGCTGCTTCTTCACACTCATGTCAATCAATTTCGACCCGGAACTCCCATACCGGATCGTGAACCCGGCCACCAACGACGGGTCAATCACCGTCTTCAGCCTCACGTTCTTCGCCCCCGTCAATTTCTGCACCTCCTTCGCGATCTGCGAAAGGTGCTGCGGCTCCAATTGGACCACCGACGTGACCACCGCCAGCTCCGTCTCCGTCAATTTGTTGTAGACGATCTCGTATTCCTTCACGATGTCCCTAATCACATCGATCCGCTTCATGTCCACCAGGATGTTGAGGAAATTCGCCACGTGCGGCGACAGACTCGACGATCTCGCGATCTCGTCCACGATCTCGCGCTTGGTCTCCACGGCGATGGTCGGATTGGTGAAGAATCCGATCACCTGGTCCTCGGCGAAGATCTTATCGAGCTTCTCCACGTCCGCGGAGGTCTGCTCGAGCGTGTCGTTGGATCTGGCGACTTCGGCGAGGGCGTTGGCGTAGCTACTGGCGGCGCTGTCGGCCATTCTAGCGCCGGACGCGCCGCGTCCGCGGCGGCGGCGGAGGAGGGGCTTGACGGTGAGTTTGGGGAGCTTGAGGGTTGAGGAGAGGGAGAGCTTGGTTGTTTGTTTGGATTGGATTTGAGCCGACGGCGGCGAGCGGGACTGGAAAGTGATTGGAGTTTGTTGAAGGGCGGCGGCCATTGTAGCGGCGGTGGGTGCTGCTACTGGTGGTGGTGGAGGTGGTTTAGAGAGAGAGAGTGGGAATTTTGAAATTGGGGACTGTGAAATTGGGGTTTATGGACGGAAGTCGACGGCTAGGATTGAAAGAGAAGAAGCAACGGACGGTGGAGATTGGAGTGATTATCTAGTGATTGTGGAGAAGGATGGTATCTTATCTGGTGGAGATAAGTAGTTGACACGTGGCTATATATTAGAGGAGTATCACAAAACCTACAATGGAGCTCAAGAGTGAAATATCATTGAGTTCTTCCTAAAAAAAACAAAAAAAAAAATATCATTGAGTTTTTTTATTTTGTATTGCCAAGTACCAAAGCATATTTAAATTGAGTCATTATGAAAATGAAATTTAAAATGATCAAGTTCAAATGCCTAAGGGATAATTACAAAAGACCCCTTTGAGGTTTGGGATAATTACAAAATAATCCATATATGCTACAAAATTACAAAAAGATCTTTCATGTATTATTCTATCTTAAATTTAAGAGGGTAACTGTAATATTTTTAAAAATATCAGGGATTGTTTTGAAATATTTTTTACTTATGAAAAGGGAGAAATGTAAGAAGAATCAAATTTCAATTTTTTTTTAATTTTGAAAAATCTATGGTTTTTTTTTTTTTTGTAATTAGCATTTTTTTTTTGTAATTAGCTCGAACCTCAGCGAGGTTTTTGTAATTATCCCAATGGCTAAAGCTATCCTTATCTGGTTCTCATGTGCAATTAAGAATAAGATGAAATTTTTTACCAAACAATTGGAGCATGAATAATGGATAATGTGAGTTTATGACCATACAATTTTTCATAGTAGACCTTTATATTATCTTCATTCATAATTGGAATAGCCATATTTATATACGAAATAAAAATGCATTTCTTTGACTAACTTTATGCATTCCTTTTCATGTTCAAATCACTCTTTCTTTTGTTTTGATATTTATACCTTCTTAAACAAGGTAATTTGGTTGCAAAGCAAGAAAGTAAACGAAATAGGTAGTGCGATTGGTTGTCCTTTCATTCGTAAAACATCATTTAAGAGATAACACTACAATAAATACAATTGATGTAACAATCATTTGAACATATTAATGAAGATAGGAAAAATATATTTTGAACTTTTCAAAAAGAAAAGCTCACATATAAACAACAAAATTGCCATCAAGTCACTTTACAACATGTAGTATAAAATCTTACAAGATAAAAAACCTCACAAGCCAAAAAGAGAGAGGAGATTTTACAAAAAGTAAAAGCAAATATTGACATATTGAAAGTAGACCTCATTGCTTATTTGACCTTTGAGATGTGAATAAATTTGGGTATGACAAATATGTTTCGTCATCCATCGAAGGCAATCTCTGAGGTTGGCGAAAACTGCCATGACCGAAAACATCGTTCATCTGAGCAGACGAATCGAAATCCCTTTCTGCATCATCGTACGAGGGATGAGCTGTCCGCTGATGAGCCGTGTAGTTCCCAGAGACGTTATTTTGGCTTGATGAAGTAAACGGATTATCAGAATCCCCAAACGACTTCTGTGAATCTAATTCAGCCTCGTGAAACGGATTCTCAATGGTAGAACCCGAGACTTCATCGTTATTTTTCTTGACCAGCTCGTTAATCCGACGTTGAGCAATGCTAGCTGCCGAACGGGCGGCTGTTGCAGCACGCTCTGCTGACTCGGCAGCCATCTCAGCAGCAGCCAATACATCCTGTAAATCTACATTGTCATTTTCGGTCTCCGAGATCGAGGGAGGTGAAGTTCGTTCTTTCGCATGAAACGATGCAGAAGACTGTGATGGAGGACATATGAATGGCACAAACTGTTTATCTTCTTTCGACACTGAAGGATTTTGTTCTTCTTCATCGTCATCCTCAGAAAGTGCATTGTCGGGAAAAAGGCAGCATTTCTGGCGTTGAAACCGTGCCTTTATTTGAATGTAATGGCTGCTGCCTAGGAACTTCTGGAAAATCTATAATCTCAAAGTCTTCATCTGAATCAGTGTCTTCGTGTTTTGAAGTAGTCGATTTTGTTTCGTCATGCTTCTCTTCGGGAAGGGGAACTTCGGAAATACTGACCACCTGAGTTGGCCCGTGCTGGAAAGAAAGGCGACAATTATCAGGCAAGAAGATAGAAATACAATCTAGAAGCACAAGTAAACTAATTCTTACCAGTAAGTCTTCATGTGGCTTCAATAATTCATTTTCAGAAGCACTTGGATCCCAATCAAGCTCATGTTCTTCAGCGATTTCCTTTAGCAGTTTCATTTTAACATCAGGTGCAGGAGCTCGAATAGATAAAAGCTCGATTATCTGCAATTTCAAGTTTCAGAATAGATGTTAAAAGACTTACAAAAGGAATAAAATGAAGATACTGAAGCATCTGATAAAAATGACAGAAGAGGAAAATTTGTGTGACCTGCCGATTGACACCACATTCCGGTCTAAGCTCAGTTGCAGCAGACACGAATTCTTTACCGTATTTACCAGCAAACATCATTTGCGCCTGTAGCAACTCTGGCAGATCAGCGCACCTTGGTGCAGCAAAGCATACACTGGAAATGGCTTCTTTCAGGTCCAGAGGGCATTCCCTGAAAAGAGTGTATAACATAAAGAATTATATTACATTCTAGAAAAGAAAAAAAAAATGAAGAGGATCAAAATGGCAGTCACGGACTTAAATAAAGGAAATATGTAGCCAAGCCATAGAGAGAAGTTGTTAGTTGTTACAGAATACAAGCACCCTCATCTCAGGCCTCCAAAATTACCCCCCCAACCCCAAGAAAACACTTACATTTCACCAATCCAAGAGAGAAGAAAGGGAAATTTATTATACTCCATCTGCCAATTTATTCCACTGATTTCCTTATTGGGTCACCCAAAATAAGAGTCCTTCCCTAATCTCAATAATTTTTGTTTTCAAAACCTATCTTGTCAATAATATTGTGACACCACCATCTACCACCCACTAGAGGGCAATAGTATGATAATAGCTATAACTTTTACGTTGACGACTCTCATCATCTTTGGGCTAAGTCACAGCCATACTTTTGCACGAAGGGAAGGGTTCGGCTCCCTCTGTCATTAAATATGATTGAGAGTCACATAACTTTGTCATTGTTTCTGGTTGAAGAGTTGCACGTCAGTTACAGGTAACCCCAGGAAAGGAGTAATTTTGGAGGAAGCAAGAAAGACTTGACTCTGAAAATTTAATCCTCTTAGTAAGAGAAAGCAGGGGAGAAATTTGACAGGTGGCACATGAACTTGTTTCAGGTAAATGTGTATCGAACATAAATCATCTCACAAATATAATCAACATGAAAGTTGAGATATCTCAAAATAGAAAAAGTCGATCAATATATGATGCATATGAAACAACCAAAAAATCATTAAGCACTGTCAAATGATTAACAGCACAAATTTAAAAAGCTTGAATATTTCGCTGTCAATTACTCATTTCTGCATGATATATTGGCTGGCTAAGGTTACCGGAAGTTCTTGCTTAAGGTAATAAAAGACGTGCAATCACCCTATGTTGATATACGCAAAAACATAGTTGTTAAAGGCGCATAAGGCGCTGGCTTGTGCGCCTCATAACCTCACAGGCGCTACACTTCACAGGCACTGAGTGTTGAATGAGGCGCCCCTCATTGAAGTTTAGTGTTTTTTGAAGAATGGGTTGTGTATTTATTAAGTTGAACCTAAGTTTTCCTATAGTTTTTTAAAGTGGGCAATTGCATTAAGTTGGGCCACTTATTAAACATAAGCCCAAGTGAAAAACAATATGCTAAATAGCAGAACCAGAGGTCCCACTCACTTGAACACCCTTCTTTTTGCTTCTTTTTTTATTATGGATGTCTAAACTATGAATCTATGCATGTTTATGTTATAAATCTTATTTTCTTCGAAATATATATATATATATATATATATATATATATATATTCTTTCTTTTTTGCGCCTTCTTGTGCCTTGCACCTCATGCTCCAAGAACCCTTGGAGCCTTAGTGTACCTTGCGCCTTTAACAACTATGCACAAAAAGCAAAAGTAGAAGTAAATTAGATTCCAACATGCCTCGTGATCTACATGATACATTTCTAAGAGCTTCATATATAAAAACAACACCGACGAGTAACTGACTCCCTAGATAAAGAGAGATAGGATTCTCAACCTCCTGATGCAGGGTACAAAGGCGTATCAAGGACTAATACTTGCTACAAATATGAAAATGTCAATTGGATTCAAGTTACCTTTTATTCCGTGATTCCCTTTGATATTGTTTCCGTTTTGTATCTTTTATGATTTTTAATTAGGGATTCAATTTCCCATTTATTGTATGAATTAGGTCCTTTATAAGAAGACAAGTGAAAAAACTAAAAAAAATGTTGACAAGAGTTTCCTCTTGTTTTATTAAAATTATTGTTATTGTTATTATATAAAGGGACAGAGAAGTTGCAGGAAAGGCATACCTTTGTGCTTCAATAATCGGTAGCCGTACAGTAATGAGCTCACAGAACAGCTCAACAATTTCTTGTGCAGCTATCATTTTCTCTTCTCTTATAATATGCTCTACCTAAACAACAAAGCATGAGAACCCTGTTATCTATTATAAAACCACCAAACAACAGACTTAAAAAATCCTTTAACAACTCCTCAATCACTTTCGGAAAACGTTATGTAGATAACATTATGACAAAATTAACACAGAAAACAATTAGTCATGTCAATACCCGAATCCGAGCAGTGGCTTCTTGACCAGTCTCAAGAAGCTTGGCAATTTCTCGACGCATCTGCTTTATCTGAATCTCCCTCCGATTCCTCAGTAACTTTATTCGAGGTATTGTAAGTTTCAGCAAAGTTTTACTGTAAATCGCCACATAATAAATCTACAATCAGAGCTCACATACAATTCACTGATCACTATCCTATTTTATTTACTCTCACCCCAATATTCAAACCATAGCAAATGGAGACCAGAGCCAAATTCATGATACTTGTGCTTAGGATTATTAATTATCAAATTACAATTTCTCAACAACTTGTGACGAAATTTAACTTAGTGTACGATAACCAAACCCTAGAACATAAAATAAAGCCAATTCATTTCACAATTAGATAAAACATTGAGAAATTACCATTTGGCAGCTTTGAAGCCTTTGGTGAAGAAAGAATCCATGGCAGAATAACCTGAATTCACAGTCCCCCAATTGAAATTATTTCAGAAGATGATTTATTTTTATATGAAGGAGAAAAAGTAATCAAACATATATACGTGCAAGAATTTTGCACCTGGCTTCAGTATAAGCGGATGCGACGCGTATGAGCTGCGAGTTTCCTTAGTTTCTAAGGATCTGTTTTGTTTTCGTTTATTTTTTAGCAAGCTTTTCAATTTTTCGTTTATACATGGGCCTTTATTTGATAATGGTCTAAATCCATATGCAATGTGAGAGGCCCAATTAGGATGACTCTAGTTCACGGCCCACGGGCTAACGAAATTTTTGCGGTCTAGGCACAAGAGTAATTATAAAAAAACTCAAAATAGTTTGAAAATTACAAAAAAAAACTTTGAAGTTTGGATCCGTCTTACATTTCTCAAGAAAAAATATTTCAGAAATCCCTCTAATATTTCTAGAAATATCATAATTATAACATTAAATTTAAGACAAAATCAAACTTGAAGAGACTTTTTATAATTTTAAAATATCTCTGGTTTTTCTATTTGTAATTAGCCCAACCCTCATGTCGTTTTTTATGTTATCTTTTATTATTACAAGTATAGCTGTCAAAACCAGCCCAACAGATGGGCAGCCCCGAGTCCACATCAACCCGATGTTAGGGCCAGGCTGGGTTGTGATTTCATAAGCCCGGAAAAAGTTAGACCTATTTGGCCCAGCCCATTAGGCCCGAAATCCTGCCCGGCCTGAACGCCCCGATACATTTTACATATATTTTCAAAGCACAGGCTGGGCCTGGGCTCCAAAAATAACGGCTCGATGGAACTTGGCCCGACTCAAATTTTCTCTTCGCACATCGGGTTGGCATAGGTCCGGCCCATTTGACACACCTATTTACAAGTAAGTGTAATTTTTCACATCCCGTGCATGAAATGACTGAAATGCCCCTAGGACGGCAGCAAACTAGGCGATCGGCTTTGTGATCAACATTCTCTTTTTCTTTATTATTTTATTTTGGCCTTTGGCCTTTTACTTAAAAAAAAAAAAAAGAGAAGAAAAGCGGAAAAGGAGAAAAATAAACGCGAGGAATTGAAGCGGAAGGAGAAAGAAAAGAAATCAAGAAAGTGTAATTATATGTCTCCTTGATCTTAGTCTTAGATTTACAAAAATATTGAAGGAGAATGAAATTAAAGATAGAAATAGAAATTAAATTCCTATTGTTTTGCTTAATAAAAATCTCATCACTTTTGTTGCAAAAATATATGCTGTCCCACATCAGTAAACATGTGCTATTTTTCTTGTAATGGATATATATAGGTAAAAAAAATATTCCATAATATATATGAATTAAATTTCAGAAACAGAATATATATTATTTTATATTATTGGTTTTGTTTTCCCAGTGATAGATATATGTACGCTCCACAATAGGCAAAAAAAAAATTTTAGTCCTTTATCTAAGGTTACTTTGAGATTTGGTCCTTTTTCTTTTTACTTTTTACAAATAGTCTTTTTTCTGTATAAAATTTTCCTATTACCGCCAGTAGCAGGTAATTTTGACCTGCTACGTTGATGTGGCGTTTTTTTTTCCGAAATTTTTAATTTAATTACATTTTTTGCTGACTTGGAAGACTTTTGGGTTGTTTTGGAGGGAAAATTAATCCTACATGGCAAAATGGAGGGAAACCTAAAGCTATTAATATATTTCCCTCCTCTCAACTTCATTATACCAGAAGAAGAAAAAGGAAACAGCTTTAGGAGAACCAAAAGTGAAGGAAAAATGTCTTCTTCAGTGTGTTCCCCCGGTTCCGGCGTCAAGTACTGTTATTGTGGAAAAATAACTCAGCTTAGGACTTCATGGACCCAAGACAACCCAGGGAGAAGATTCCATGGGTGTGAAAATTGGAGGGTTAGTCTCTTTTCCTTCTTTGTATTATTTTCTTGAAATTTATATTTTATCCCCTGAAATTAATTGATTCATTGTGCAGAAAGATGGATGCGGATTTTTTTTATGGGAAGATCCTCCAATGTGCCCAAGGGCAATGAACATCATACCGAGATTGCGACGCAAAATTGTTGTTCTTGATGAAGGAATGAATCAATGAAAAAGCTGGAAAAAGAGAACAAACGTCTGAAAAATTCTCTTTTAGTGTCATGGATTGTCTTCATTTTGTTTTGGATGCTCATTTGAAGGTGTTTGGTCTGAGGTTTCTGTGGAGGGACGTTGGTTTTAGGTGTTGGTATTTGTTGTTTTTAGAGTATGCATGTAGGGTAGGTAGGGTATGTAATGTGTGTTTATTTATGTTAGTTGAATGATTTAAAATAGCAACTTGTAACTTCTCTTTTCCTTTATTAAGAAGTTGCACATAATATTATTGACATTTTATTTCCATTATGTTTAAAAGCTGAATGATACAATGTTTAAAAAGAATTTTAATATGTTTAAAAAAAAACTGAATGTTACAAAAAAAAACTGAATTTAATAACATGTGATGAATTACAATATGATAATGAAGTTTAACTAGTTTAAGAAATGTAATTCAATTCACAATAAAAGTAATAACATCAAAGATCAACAAATTTTAATAATGCACTGATCAAAATAGCATTAAGTTATAACATCTTGTTTACTGAACCTTAAAGCTTAGAGACAATTGTTTGGCTTGTATTACATATTTGGTCAAAAACTAATTCCAAAAAGAAGCCAATGATATTCAATCATTCAAATCAACAAATTTCCTTGTCTTGTTGGAGCCTTGCTGCATTTGGAGCTGGTCCCACATTCTTGGTGGTTGTTGAAGTGGTTTGTCCAATGGAGGTGGACATGATTCCTTGATCTGTAGAATAATAATGCATACACAAATTAATATGAATTGTTTAGGTGGGTGGTTTATTGATTGATTAAAGTATACACAAATTAATAATATTTACACCAATCAAATGAAATAAAAATAAAATTATTTTACCTTTGTGGCCTGGGTGGTTTGCACTCTTGGTGGTTGAAATGAATTGTTTGCAGTACCCTTTTTCTTACTCATAACCTATACCAAGTTAGTTTGAATCAGTTTTATGAATATGAATATGATTAAAAATTACATGTGATATTTAAATACTTGTATCTTTGGAAGCTTTTGGGATGATGGCCTTTGAGATGGTTCAACTTGAGTCAGTTGGTTGCAACCTTCGGCTTGAGTAGAATTTTCTTGTCTTTTTAGCTTGTATGGATTTTTTTCTTTTGGTCTGCCCCTGCTCTTTTTTTTTCTGCTTTTGAACCACTTCATCTGGTTCCCTTCTTCTGGCCTTAGGAGGCCTACCAGCTTGTCTTCCAAAATTTGGTGGTAGAGGAGGGATAAATTCTGATATTGGCCATTCATCTCTGCCATTCATTGACATAATCACAGGTTCATAAACCTTGTGATAAGTCTCCACAAAATAACAACTATTTGTAAAATCATTGATGTCCCACCCTTGACAATAGATAGCTCGTATGGCATGTTTACATGGTATTCCAGTAAGGTCCCATTTCCTACAACCACATGCCCTATTTTCCAAATCAACATTGAAGGCCCCATCTTTGCAATTAATTTGATAATGTTTATCATCAGCCTTCACAGGTATACAATCAGACAACTTTGCCACATTTTTTTCAACTATTTTCTGGATCCTAGGGCATAAAGTGTTGTTCCATTTTTTTTTAGCCCTATCTCTGTTCTGTTGCATTCTCCTCATCAAATACTCCTGTATTCATTCCATCATAGACAAAATAGCCTTTTCCCTACCCTCTAATATGTTACTATTGAAAGTTTCACATAAATTGTTAAGTAACATATCAGACATGGGTTTAGATGTGAAATGTGACCTACTCCATTGATGTGGTGGTTTGTCACTGAACCATTCATATGCTTTCTCATCTAATGCCCTCAATTCACTCATTCTCCTCATAACCTCATTTACAGTTGTGGCCTTTGCAGCTCTCCAAATTGCAATTATATAGGCATGTCCCCTGAAGCCAGCATTTTTGAAGTTGTTGTGCATGTGTCTTACACAAAACCTATGCTCAGCATTAGGGAAAACTTCATTGAAAGCTTGTATTAAACCTTTTTGCTTGTCAGACATAAAGGTCCACTCACAATCCTTGTCAATTTGCATGTCAAGTTTAAACAGGGTTAGAAACCAATTCCATGTATCCATGTTTTCTTTACTAACCACATCATAGGCAATTTGGAAATATGTTATTATTAGGATCTAGACCAATAGTAGTTAACAATACTCCACCATGTGGACCCTTCAAGTGACAACCATCTACACCAATTAAAGGCCTACAACCATGTAAAAACCTCATTTTTAATGCATGCAGGCACACATACATTCTATCAAAAATGTTCTCCCCACTATCTTGGTTTGTTCCAATGATGATTGTGGATCCAGGATTTGTCCTTCCAATTTCATTAGCATAGTTCCAAAGTAACTTATATTGTTCACTTGAATCTCCTTCAAGCTGTTCCACAACTAATTTTTTAGCCCTCCAAGCTTGAAAATGTGTGATATTGCAATTAATATCCTCCATCACATCAATCCTAAACCCCTTAACATTCCTCTTGGGGTCTGATGGCTCAAAAGCTACCTTTAAAACCGTAGGCAAGTGCACCTATCGTTTTATAGTATAGATTATTGAGTACCGAGTGTCATTCCCACGAGGATTGTAAGTACTAATAATTACCGTCTTTTTGTTATTTAATCTAACAATTTTCAGAGTTTTTGTTTGATGAAAAAGGAAAACAAATTATAAATTGTAAAAATGAAGGAAGATTTATAAGAAATCAAGAGATAGAAATGTGTTTGAATGTAAATCCCTCTAGAATGTTTTTGTGATTTGACAAGTTAAAAATACAACTGTAAGCCCTTAAGCAAAAACCAACCTCTTTTAATAAAATCTCATGTTTTGTGGACCGTAGAAATTCCCAATTTAAGTTAAACCCTTTCTCAAGGCGAAAAACTTCTAATCTCAAGTTGATTAATCGAAATCTCTTTCTAGTTAAAACCCCAAGACAAAGATTATAACGATTTGTGAATTCCCATATTAGGTTTGACCCTAATCCGGAAGATTTATGTCGCCCCTATATCTAGGATTGCATGCAACTCTTTTCACTTATATAGGTTCTATTTCACCATGAATCTCTCGATTTCCCGGATGAAAAATAAACTTCAAATTAATATTGCGCATATATCAATTCGAATGAACGAAGCATAATATAAGTGAATCACACAAAATATGAAGATTTTATTAAAAGCATACACACCTTAATCACAAATTCATTCTAGAGTTCATTACATTCAAACACTAGGAGTTTAGCTACACATGATTTTGACCAAAGAATAAATTACACAAGAAGATTTAAATATTGTAGACATGGTGTACTTATCTTTCTCAAAATCTCAATTGACTTCTTTCTTGATAGATGATGTTGCTCCAAGCCTTCTTCTCCAATGTTGCTACAAGCTTACTCCTCCAAGACTCTTTGATCCCAATTCTACTTAATGAAATGAATACAATGAATATTTCCTGAGTATCTAATGAATGAATCTCCCAACTTCAACCCTTGGCTTTTATAGGCAACCAATACATTGATAGTACTCTCTTTTATTAAACAATCACCCCCATTTTCCTTGTTGGTTGGTGAATTCTTGTATTCAAGTGATGAGGAGGGGACATGGAGACATGTTTCAAAGACAAAATAGGGTGTTAAAAAGTGTACAAAAGTGGCAAAATGGATTGGTTGGTGAGTTTTCCCAAATTCCGCAAAGAAAAAGTGTCACGAAAGTGGCCCCGACACGGCCATGTTAGCAAAGACGGCCGCCGGCCGTCTTCGCACAAAAATTTGAAAATAGGCGACACTACGTGTTGGACAACACGGCCGGGCCGTGTTCGGCCTTTGTTTTGTGCGGTTTTTTCTCCTCTTTTGATCCCCTTCAACATGGCCGTGTTTGGTGACACGGTTTGGCCGTTTTGGACCCTTTTTCCAATTTTTATTCAATTTATTTCCTTCTTTTTTGAACATGGCCATGTTACTTGACACCCCCAAGTCATGTTGAGTGATTTTCTTGCCTTTTTACAATTAATATTGGCTTCACATTGCTCCAAATTGCTCCACCTATAATGTTAAACACATCACACGATGAAATGCTACAGAAATACTTGAGAAACTATGATTTTTCTAACAAAAACAATTCAAAACTATTGAATTAATAGCACAAAATATGTACAAAATGACACTTATCAGGGTCAGACTTTAACTTGTTAATATATTTCCCACTTAGCCAATTGTTAGGTTTGATTGCATGCAACCTCCAATGACAGTTAATATCAACACATTTAGCATGTAACCTTTTTTTTTTTTGTTATTTTTAGTGATTCTAATGTTTCTTTTTTGTTGGATTGCATGTGAATGTACAGCCACCCTAAGCTCTTTTTTATTGCTGAAAATCATCCCTAACTCAAATGTAGGATCATAGAGTTGAACAGAGTTAAAAATAGGAACAACTTGTCCATCAACTTCCCCATCAGAATCTTTACCACTAAAGTAGTCATCTTCACTTTCCAAAACATTTTCATCCCCCAATTCATCTTCCTCATCACCTTCTGGACCATCAAAATCACTATTTAATCCACACCATTCAACATCAAGATCTATGTTCTCATTAAAAAGCTTGTCATCATCTTCTTTCTCATTGTCTTGAGATTCCAATTCACATTCACTATCTTGTAAGATATCAGTCTCCATTTTATCCTCATTGTCCCCTTCAACACTACCCTTTGCTCCACCATTTCCCATGTTAAGTGCCTCAATCATATCTTGTATCTCATCATCATTTAAACCCCAATCACAATAGTCTCTTGGATTAAACTCAGAGTTAATACTGGTTTTCCCACCCAACATACTACCCTCTTCCCCATCCTTATCTTTTAAGTCTGTAAAAAAAATTGACAAAAAAAGACAAACCAACAAACTATCATTTATATCCACGTGAACCACAAAAAGGTAGAAGTTAAACATATCAAATAACATAAAAAAGACAATAAACACAAAAGCCCCACAAGCAACTATCAAAAATAAAGCAAAAGCCTCACAAGCCCCACAATAAAAAGCAACAACAATTATTCAACAAACACCATTTTGATAAACAATACATTTTAATGGACCACTTACCGACTTCTGGAGGTGGAGAATCAAAGGATTCGGGATCCCTTAGCTTCATTGCGACACACTTTGTCAGATTTTTCTAATGATTTCTTCAGTGCTTAAGGATTTGGGAACTTTCGAGTTTTAGGGCTTATTTTCAAATTTAGAACGTTTGAGTATCTTGACGTTTTAGGATTAGATATTATTTTTTAAATGAAAATTAAAAATTCGAAAATAAAAATGTCATGTAGGATTAATTTTCCCTCCAAAACAACCCAAAAGTCTTCCAAGTCAGCAAAAAATGTGATTAAATTAAAAATTTCGGAAAAAAAAACACCACATCAAAGATAAGAGGTCAAAATTACCGCTCACTGGTGTAATAGGACCAAATATCAAAATTTTATACAGAAAAAGGACCATTTGTAAAAAGTAAAAAGAAAAAGGACCAAATCTCAAAGTAGCCTTAGATAAAGGACTAAAAAAAAAAAATTTGCCCTCCACAATATATATTATTCATATATCTGCGAAGAAGAAAAAAAGGGAAAATGGTTAAAATTTATTACTCAAAATTCTGAAATAATTTTTTTTTTATATAAAACTTACATTTCTCTCATCTTTATTAACTAACATATTGTAAGTAGATCACTTACAAATAAAAATATGCAATAACGTGTATGCAAAAAAATGGACCTAATTTTGGAGATTAAGTTGTCAATGGTCAAGACTCAAGAACAGTTTTAAAAAATAAAGGCATTTGGATTGTCAATGATATCCAAATATTTGAGGGCAAAGAAGCCCAAGGGCCCGATCCAGCTTTGACTGAGAATTTTGCTAAGTATTAAGAGCTCAGTTTAAACAAGTCTCCAAATACTTGAGGGCAAAGAAGTCCAATAAGGAGCTCGATCTGAGCCAGCTTTTTCCGAAAATTTTGCCAAGTATATATTTGGAGCTCAGCTCGAGCTATTCTCCAAATACTTGAGGGAAACGAAACCCAATTAGGAGCTCGGCCCGAGCCAGCTTTTTCCGAAAATTTTGCCAATACTTGGAGCTTAGCTCAAGGTAGCCTCTAAATACTTGAGGGCAGAAGTCCAATGAAGAGCTCGGCCCGAGCCAACTTTCTCCAAAAATTTGACAAGTATTTAATTGAGGACAAAGAAACACAATGAAGAACTCGCCTCGAGCCAACTTTGTCTGAGAATTTTGCCAAGAAAGATATGTTTTACCCTTTCCCAACCAACTTGGATAATAAAACAACCTTCTGTTGATTTAAGAAGACTCGATGCCCGATCTGAATGCCCTGAATCTAAGTTTTCATCCCCTCTGTTGGTGCATTTAATTTGAATGTTGCTTAGCTCAACTTTGAGGTCAGAATTGTTGGTTTCTAAAGCCTTGATCATTGATTTGAAAGAGTCCACCCTAACCTCGTGGAGATTAACTTGCTCTTTAAATGGTGAATCTCTCAAGAAGCTTCCTCTCTCTGGACTTCAACTTAGCACAATATTTTTTCAATGAGTTCAGTTTAGGACTTGGAACTATGGTCGAAGTGTGCAAAATATCCCTTCAACCATAGTTGAGGGGAGCAATTGATAAGGACTAAAATAGTCTGACCTCATGAACCGACCTGATTAAGTGATATGAAAGATGAATGGTCTTGTGGGTCGAACCGACTTGTTTATTGTGGCATAAATACAAGACCTGGAATAATAAGGGATCCTGAGCCGATCTTTTAGGGTTAAGCTACACCTTAGGAGTAAAGCTATGAAATTCAGAGGTCTATATAGGAGAAACACATATGGGTTGAGATATCTTGAGATAGTCAAATTAACTCGAGGTCCAAACTATTCATTAGAACGACCTCTATGGAAAACTAAGCTTATCTTAATGATATTATGTTACAGAAATCATAACATAATCTGAATTTTATGGAAATCATAATCGTGACATATCTATAAATATCGTCTTACAGGTGTATGCTAGCTAGAGCTGGCAATGGATCGGGCCGATTTGGTCCGACCCAAGCCCGTCGGACTTTCAAAAAATTTTGGGCCAGGTTAGGTTGATCCGATCTGGTCGGGCCACAAAAATGCATGGTCCAACCCTTCCCATGTATATATTTTGTACACTAAAAGCATTGGGCCGAACCAAATAAAGCCCGGATGTTTTTGGGCCAAAAATATATGCAATTTCAACCCCCAAATATCGGGTGATTTGGATTTTGCCATCTCTAATTCTAACCTTAATGACTCCTTTTACATCACATTACTTTATACATTTTTCCTTTGAATATATTCTGACTCGGGCGTCGGAGATTGTACACTGGGGCAACCCTCTGGCCCTCCCTGTGCAGGTCTACGATGGAGTTCAGATGGAATGTGAATTCGAGGAGTCGGAGTTATTTTGGGGTCGACCAATTATTGATTTCAAAATCATGGTCAAGATTTCAAATTATATTCCTCTCATCAATCCCAAATGGTGTGAATTTGTATTTTTAAAAAATCCTTTCAAAAAAAAATCATGTGAAAATAGTTGAGGATCATTGACAACAAATTAAAACCGATCCGTATTACCAGGGACGAAGCTAGCTTAGGCGTGGGGGGGACTTTGGGCCCCCGAAATTTTGAAAAAATCGGGGTAATTTGGTAATTTTACTTTTTAAGCTTAAAAAAATGCAGAAAATAGGTAAAATGGAAAAAAAAAACTTTTCAATTCCTTCAATTCCTTCAATTTTGTTGTTCCCTTCTGATTTGTGTTGAAAAGTATTTGAGTCTTTATCATTTTTCTCATTTCTCAAATTTTGTATATTTTATTTTGCTCCACCATAATATTGAATATGAATTTTGGCATTTTCCCTAGTATCTCTATTCATCTCTTTTGGGATTATTTAAGGTTCATTATCAAATTTCCACTAAAGAATTCAACATCGATGATGAGTTATTGAATGATTGTTTGGTAACATATACTAAAAAATATGTATATTATGAATGAAGATATCATGCAAGGATTTCAAAATATGAGAGATATTTTGATGTAATTGTATTATGTTACTAATTTTTGAATATTAAGATGTAATTGAGATAATACATTGGCATTATCAAAATTAGTATTTATTAATTTATAGTATTATTTTTAGAGTTGATGTATTGTATTTTATATTAATGTTAATTGGGCCCCCTACACAAAATTTCTGGCTTCGTCGCTGCGTATTACATAGTTAAACACTAGTTCTCTGAGAAAGACAATTAATAAAAATTTAAAAGGGCCGAAAATCGCGTTATGATCATAAATTCACAATTCTCAAGAAAACAGAAATAGTTATTGGGCACTTGGGCTAACCTAGGCCCAAGATATAGGGCCTGACGAACATCGTATTCTTATGGTGGGCCAGTTGCCCTTCGGCCTTCCTGTAATCCTGTGAATATGATGCATCCCCTTTCTCAAGTTTTGTAATGGTAGATGTATACAATTGACAATATTGCCCTCTGGATTCATATACAGTTAAACTTTAATAGCTTTAGGACTGTCAAAAATTACCAATTTAATGTAATATTAAATAAATAATTATAATAACTTATTATTTTATCAAAGTATTACATGTTTGCTTAATTAATACATTATTCAATTTATTATGCATATATTATTTAATGAGTTATTTTATTTAGGACTCGTTTGGAAAACTTGATTAGTCATGACAAATTATTTAGTCGAGGTTTATCACTTGTTTGGGATCTTTGATTACAACTCGTGATACTAACCTCGACTCGCTTTTTTGTTTCTCTCTTGATTGATAACTGGTTCAGACCATTGGAAGTGCAGTTATATAAATCAGACATATACGAGGATAGTATTATATAGGGGTTGTATTATGTTTCAATCTTTTATTTGGAGTAATTTGGTAATTTGAAAATTTATTCAACTTTATTATTAATGTCCAACAAAATATTGTCATAATAACGAAAAAATTACATAACATAATCATACTTCTCAAACATGTTATATAATTAAATTATATTATCCAATCCTATTTTATCCAAATATTATTTTATCAATCCAATCAATAATCGCAAACGAGTTCTTGATGTACTACAAATGTATCGTATTACATGGTTCAATGTACTCCATTGTTCGATATATTATGTTAATCTTTTTTATGAGCATTATATTAAAAACACTATTTAAATAATTAAAAAAAAAAACAGAAAACTCATAGTATACAATACATGCATAATGCACAAAACGATATGCCTTTTCATCTCAAGGTGTAAAAAAATCAAAGATGACAAATGACATGCGAAAAGCGCATTGTGCGAGTACGTCAAAGATAATTCAGCAGTTCATGAGGAGCTTACAATAGGTAGCATACCCATTCATTTAACTATTTAAGGTTATTCATACCCGAACCCTATAGTATTTATACTACCTATATACATCCCAAACCCAAATAAAAATAACATCTATTACCTATACTCATCCCAAATCCATTTCTCGATACCCACGTACTACCCGTACCCGCCTAAAACCCGTTTATTTATATAATACTTATAATTATATATATGAATATTATATATGGACAGTACCCTACCAAAAACTAATTATTATATAAGAAAATGCTAATATGTTAAATTCTTAATAAATATAACAATTAACTATTTTAATCTTGTAAGTCACCACAGACTATCGTCATTCACCAATTAAATCAAAAGTATCACATAAATACAAATATAACCAGTACATCCCTTAAAAAGTACATAATCAACACTAGTTCAACTTTTAAATTCATAAAACTACACCATCAAACATATGGTTTTATCAAGCTTGACAAAGATAAAACAAAGTTGATATGACCACAAATACAAAATAAATAATAATTTTATATATTTTTTGTACAAAATAAATAATAACTTTATATATTTTCTGTACAAAATAAAAATTTACGTTGGTCTTTTATGAAGAAATGTATAATGTCGGATGAAAAAAATAAATGGAAGTTACTAAGGGGTAAACGAGTTCGGGTAGTGGTGGGTATGTGAGAAGTAAAATCATACCCTACTCATATATAAATGGGTACTAATTTCTTATACCATACTCGTCCCAAATTCGAAAGAGACTACCCATACCCGTCCCATTAGGGTCTGGGCGGGTGGATACCCGCGTCTACCCGCCCCATTTTCATCCCTAATTCAATATGATCCAAATTCTCGACTTGTAGTGACGGAAATATGATAAAGATATGATATTGTGTTTTCTTATCTTTTATAATTTTACAATACCTTATATTTTAGGAAATAATATTTGTATTTAGGAGTCCTTTTTAGTTTATGATCTAAAGTGACATATAGTTAAATTAGGAGTTTTATTAAGATCATAGAATATTGAAGTTATAAATAATTGTTTCATTATTATTTTAAGGTGGTTGATTATTGAATTAAAAATTGATGGTATTTTCTCAAATTTTCCATCTCTTACGGTATTAGTGTAGAATCAATATATGTATGAGATGAGTTGTATATTTGTTCACGCTTATGCATGCATTAGTGTATATATTAATATTAGTGGAAATGCTTCACCCACCATGGAAACCTTATTTCAAGTGTTTCACTAATTTTCTGACATCGCTCTTACATGTCAAGTGTTAAAAATTTAAACTTAATATCATTAATGTACGTGTAACTAGAGTTGTAGAAAAAAGACTAGTCCGATGGGCTGGCCCGACCGACCCGGTAATAGTGTCGGATTGGGCCATGATTTCGCAAGTCCGAAAATATCCGGACTTATTTGGCCCGACCGGCCAGGTAATAGGGTCGTATTAGGCTTTGATTTTGCAAGCCAGAAAAGATCCGGACCTATTTGGCCCGGTCCATCAGGCCCGAAACACCGGATCGACCCGAAGCAATTCAAGTGTAATTTTAATATATGGGCTAGGTTAGACTCCCCAAAATTAATAGTGATACGAAGAAATCCTATCTGGCCCGACCCAATTTTTCCTAGCTAGAACTGACGGGATAGCAACGGCCCGGACAATTTGACAGTTCTATAGTCTATGTATAACATATATATTCAAGTTATAACTGAAATAAGAATATGAAACGACGAGATGCCGAAGTGTAGTCCATCTTAGCTAGAGTATAACATTTACTGGTTCTATATTTAACAATTCATTTAAAGGCTATTAAAATGTTAATCAACATAAATATCAAAATGTTACTGGACCTATATGGGGATTACGATAAGAGTGTTTTGAGCTGTCAGCACATATATATTGCATTAAAGTAATGAAAGAAACTATTTTCCACCGAATTACAATATCTAACCACGAAAGTGAAAGAAAACAACTCAAAACAAACAAAAATTTAATAATGACAAAGAAATGTTGATGATGTGAGGATTGGAGAAAAAAGAACTCTTTAAAATTAGAAAGGTCACAACTCTGACCTCCTACTCTTCCTTTAACTGAGAGATCTCCCTTAGATACTCTCTCTCTCAAAAACTCTCACTCTAAAAACCCTAAACCACCGCCGCCCCCTCCCTCTCTCTCCCCCACCATGTCTTTCCCCAACCTTGGCCCTCCTCTACCATGGCCGGAGACCAAATATCCCATGGTCTCCCGGTCACCTCCTCCTTCTTAGGTAGAATGCTTCTTCTCTTGCAGGTATGGTCTCTTCCGAATTTGGCTTGCGGGCTTAGAAGTGATGCTAGTGGTGGTGGCGGTTTTGGATATGGCTTTGGCGGAGATGGATCGGTGTGGATAGGGGAGGAGAGGCCAATCTTTTACCCTTGATCTTTTATCTTTATGTAATGGTGTTTTATTCGTCCCCATTAGGTGGCTTGTTTTGTCCCAATAAGTGGCTTTTTTCGATTTTATTTGTCCCTGTGTGGATTTGCTCGTAAGACTCGGATGTGCTTATTACCGGATGATATGTGATGTAAACGAGATCAAATTTTTGGTGCGTGTTTTGTCCGGCGCCAGTGCGAAGTTCGAATCTATGGATTAGTCGGATCTGTTTGTGGTTTAAAATTTGTTTTTAGATCGTCAGATAGATCTATAATCCGTAGGCTTGCAATTGTTTTACATCATTGTCAGAACCCTTAGGTTGTAAGTTTCTACATTTTATGAATGAAATTCATTCTCGCTCAAAAAAAAAAAAAAAAAAAAAATTAGAAAGGTCACAAGAAATAGCCAATAAAGGAAAAAAATGGGTCATGTCCAAACAAGTGGGAACCCCAAAACCCTAATAAATAATGAATGCCGTAGTTGAAATTGACTGCAAATCATTCATTAGCAATTAATATAAATAGTTGTAATTTTTTTTCTGGCCCTACGCCTTCTTGCTTTCATCATTTTAATTCCCATTATTTCCTTTTGGAAAAAATAATAAGGGTGAGAGCTACATATACCAGTCTTGTGAAAACCGGACAGGCCGGTTTGATCGGTTTAATAGGGAACCAGTCGCCGGTCCAATTTTGTAGTAAAACCGATCGATTGGATAAAAAATCATTGCCACCCGATCAAACCCAGGAAAAAAACCCAGAAACCGGTGACCCCATTAACCCGGTTCAAAAGAAAAAAAATCTTTTTTTTTATTACTTAGCAAATAAATTTTTCTTTGTTTTTTTTTTTTTCAAGTGTAAGGAAAATATGTTTAGTAAATTTGCATATAATTTTTCCTTATATTTGACTTACATATATATTTAGATATTTTAATTTTGTAATTTAGCTTTGATTTGTATTTGTATTTGTTAGCTTTTTTTTGTATTTAATTTGTACTTGTGTTTATCTTGTGCATGTACGTGTATATACGCACAGGCCAACCGATTTTTTAAGAACGGGTTAACTGGTTGAACAAGTGACTCCAATAACCCAATTATTAATCCGGTTCGATGTCCGGTCCAGATTTAAAAACATTGACATATACACGTCCTTGCTTGTTATTAATTTCTCCTTGGAAAACATAATAAGGGTGAGCAAAAATAATTGTACATAATTGTTATAAACTTATCAATCAAACACACTCTTAAGTTAACTACATGTAATTATTTTTTCGTCCTTGCTCTGACATAGCACATACTTCTACCATAGCTATGACTTGTGACTTTAAATTTTAATTTTTGTATATGATATGTACAAGTCAAGTTGGGGTTTGACTAAGAGTACAAGCTATGTCTACAATTCAAGGTATATATGCAACTTATACTTTATATTAAATCCAAATAAATAAACTATTTTTTGTATATCTATATTTTTTTCTGATAATAAACATTACTTTATTTCTCCTTTTCTTTTCGTTACTCAGATTCCAAATGCAAACGAAAGAATGAATATTTTGCTATCTTATCTTTTACAATATTGTTGACATGAGGATTACTAAAAAGCTCAAATTAAGTCAAATATTTGTCCGAAAATTTAAAATTGGTTGGATATTGTCTTATGAAATGTATGTGACTCAAAAGTATTGGGAATTTTGGATTTTTTTTTGGTCAAATTGTTTATTTTTGTCTCCCATATATATATTTTGATTTCCACGTGGAGAGATAGAATTAATGCTGACGGAATTAGACTAAAATGTCATTTAAGCTGCCATTCAGATAAGATAAAGATAATTTAATACATTCCCGTTAGTAATAACTTACACTAAGTAGGAGAAAAATCATATGCAAAAATCTAAACAAACATTAACTAGGCTAAAAAATCCATTACTCTCCAATATTTTCAAGTCATGTTTATTTCACGTGACATTATCCAATTACATTTAAAAGATTTTGGGGAAATTTAGACTCAATTCGAGCCTTTAAATTACTTACAATACTAAACTGAAATTTTGAATTCAATTATAGAACTATTTTTCTTAATCCCTATTAGTTACAAGACCAATTTTGCTGATTCGCCTAACTAAAACTAAGTGGGACTCGCTTGAAATATATATTTACATGCATATATTTACCCGTATCATTAAATCAATCTTATGTTTTGTGTATAGCCAAATGCCAACATCAACTATTTATAGCTACATCAGTCACATTATTGTACAACGACTACAATAATATAAGAAATAATAATCCTCGGATAATTAAGTCACTAGGCAAGTGAATCTACATAAAATATTTTGCCATAGCCACCCTTGTAATAAATGATATGATAAATATCCTAATCAAAATAACCAAGAAAGGGCAGGATCCAAAGTAAAATTGTCCCACGAATCATGATTGTCACATGTATTAATCAAATTATAACCCAAAATAGAAGTAACCCCACTTTTATTTTTTTATTAATTTTTTTTAATGTTAAACTAATGAAACTTGCAAGAAACTCATTTTATGATTGGTTGGCTTTCACACAAATTGAGAATCTTCCGAGTCATTGACAAGGCACACTGATATTTTCTTTAGCAAACGCCAACCAATAATCATAATTTAGTTGGAAGAAGACATATGCCAACTTGCACAAGTGGATCTTAGCTAGTAATTGATTATTAAAAAGTGTGATTAATTATCATAGCTTTGTACTACAAAGTTGAAACATTACATAAGGCTCATCATTTTGTAACTAATTTATAACCACAAATCATAATTTAAAAGTTTGGATTCATGTTTGTAGATTTTAACAATTGATTATGGCACTTAGCGGTAGCGGTAGAGCTTGCAATTCAGGCCCGCCCGAATGCAAGACCAATAATTTTCAGTCCCAAAAAAGGTCGGATCAAATAATGTGTCCAAGCCCGGTAGGTCCGACATAAAATGCACTACACAATAGGATTGGGCCTTAAAAAAACCGGTCCAATAGATTTTCAGTCCCGACCCTTATGTAAGGCTAGATTGGGCCAATAATTTCCAGGTCCCGAAAAGGACCAGACCTATTTGATCCGGCAAAACTGGCCGAATGACCCAATCAGCCCGACATAAAATATACTATATGGGTTAGGCCTTGAAAATATCGGTCCTATGGATTTTCAGCCTGACCCAATTTTACCTTCTAACCAATGGGCTGGTACCGTGATCACCCGATCTAGCCTGATTGAAACATCTACTTAGCGGTAACACCAGACTATATCCCAAATACAATTACATTTGCCACTTAGCAAAAACATATAAATTTTCTTCTCTTTTTCGATCAGTTCTATTTGGATTGTGCCAGGGATCAGGGGAGCACCACTGGCTACGTCCGGATGACATTACTACGCTATTATTTTATTTCACGGAGATAAATATGAGAATACTATGATGAAAATATATTTAAGTGCAATTCATGTGCGTAATGTTCCTTATATGATGTCACTTAGATCCTTATAGATACCCCAAACAAAATAAATGCATAAAATTGTGAACAAAGCAACTTCAATTAAAAGTTTTTTATGGGGTAATGTGAATTGGAAATCAAGTACAACTCTTTTCACTAATTAATTGTCCCAATTGTTTCCTCACCCACAGCAAAGGGTACGGTGCAATTTGCCTTCCAAGGAATCCAGGAAAAAAAAACACTCGTTTTCCAAGATCTAATTAAAATTAAAGATACATGTTGGGTATCTTTCTGCCTCGAAAGATTGATACACTAAGTACCAAAAGAAAACAAATACAGACTCGATCGCCTATTATACAGATTTGTACTCTAGACTTTTGCAATAAAGAAAAATACAATAAAAGAAAGATTACGGATTACAATGTAAATATAACACAATCAGAATGAGGATACAACCCTAGATCCGAATATTGAGATTATTCGCCAGGGGTAGTAAACCCTAGATGGAATCTGTCACCACGAATCACAACCTGAGAACCAAGGAAGAAGCCACAAAAGCCTCGCCACAACACCTAAACCTCATGACCCTTAAACCGGAAAACCCTAGAAACCCGGATCGAATCGAATCACCCAAAACCCTAATCACTCGAGAAATAAGGATCTTGTACACGAGTTGGTGAACAAGACAAAGAACAACAAGGATCTCGCCTCTCACACACAAAGAAACCCCAAATCTATCCAAGAAGTGGATCGGAGTTTAGAGAGAGAGAAGAGCACACAAAGACCAAAGAATCGAGAGAATTTTAGAGAGGAGAGAGAAGTAATGAGATCACGTAGAATGAATTAGGGTTTGGAAAATACCATTAAATAGGCACACACCAAGCGGTTAAGATGAAGTAAAGATCAACGGACCAGATTAGGCGGAAGGATCCGCGGATTGTAAATCGGATCCCGCAATCCGATTCAGAAACCCGAGTCAACTATGGGTCGGATCGGTTATTCGGGAGTGGCTTTATAATCTTTGAAATTTTGCATTTTGGGCGTAAACATGGGTCATCTTTATCAACAATCTCCACCTTGGCTCATTGTGTGATTCAATTAGACATAAATGGGAAATACCGAGTCATCATCATAGCCGATTGCCTTCCCAAAGACTTAAGCTAAGAAGGACTTAAGTCGCGAAGCACTAAAGCTAATCGCAACTTAGAAAGGATCCCAACAAGACACAAAGAAGTCAAGTTCCCCGTTGAATTAACATTAGCACTAAGCAAATATCAATCCATCAGCGGTTTTGGATTTTAATGAAACACACAAGAATCGTTTAAATCCAACATAAA
The DNA here is from genome assembly GCA_016081115.2 of Rehmannia glutinosa. Lineage (NCBI taxonomy): Eukaryota > Viridiplantae > Streptophyta > Magnoliopsida > Lamiales > Orobanchaceae > Rehmannia > Rehmannia glutinosa. The sequence goes on from JABTTQ020001566.1 coordinate 548,335, forward strand.
GGGTAAGTAACCGGGTAACTAATCACCGGTGTCAAAATTTAGGATTTTCAAACAAGTTTTGAACTTTGATAAGGGTAGACACTTAGTACCCATATCGCCAGGATTAAAACTCGATGCCACTTTTTCAAGATTAACCAAACCTTTTGAAACAATATCTCTTATAAAATGAAAACGAACATCAATGTGTTTGGTTCTATCATGAAAAACTGGGTTTTTGCAAAGTTGAATACCAGATTGTGAGTCAGAAAATACAACAACCTTTTGTTTTAGAAAACCAATTTCAGAAACAAGACCTTTAAGCCACAAAGCTTCTTTTAAAGCCTCAGTAACAGCAACATATTCTGACTCTGTTGTAGACAGGGCCACAATATGTTGCGGTTTGGGATTTCCAACTAATACATGAGCCACAAAGTGTAAAAACATAAGAAGTTGTTGATTTTCTGTTGTCTTTATCATTAGCATAATTAGAATCAACATATCCTTTCAAAATTATACCAGCATCACATTTTGAAAAACACAGACTATAATCAGAAGAATGCCTCAGATATCTTAATAACCATTTAACAACATTCCAATGCACCATACCAGGATTTGACATGTATCTACTCAAACAAGAAACAACATAGGCTATATCGGTCTAGTGCTCACCATTAAGTACATCACAGATCCAATAGCATTAGCATAAGGAATGTTTTGCATAAGACATATTTCGAGGTTCGATCTTAGGAGACTGTTTCCTTAATGTAAAAATGAGAGAGGCAAGAGGCACATTCACAGATTTAGCATTAGACATAGAAAATTTTTGTAAAATCTTTTTATATATAAGAGGATCGATGCAAATAAATGATGATTTAGACCTGTCCCTATCAATGTTCATTCCCAAAATCTTTTTAGCATCACCCAAGTATTTCATGTCAAATTTAGCACTTAGACAATTTCTAATATGATCAATGGATTTAATGCAAGGTCCAGCAAGTAACATATCATCAACATACAACAACAAGAACACAGGAGTTTCATGATCAAGTTTAAAGTAAAGACAATGATCAAATTGGCTTCTACAAAACTTTAACTCAAGCATACATTGATCAAACTTTTTATTCCATTGTCTTGGAGACTGTTTCAGACCATACAAAGATTTTTGGAGTAAACAGACATAGTTAGGCTTGGATTTGTCCTCAAAACCCTCAGGTTGTTTCATAAAAAATTTTTCATCCAAGTCACCATGAAGAAAAGCAGTTTTAACATCCAACTGTTTCAATTCCCAGTCAAATTGAGCAACAAGAGCAAGCATAATTCTCACAGTAACAAATTTAACAACAGGTGCAAAAATTTCTGTGTAATCAATCCCTTCATTCTCGAGTAAAACCTTTAAAGAACTAATCTAGCTTTAAACCTAACACCTTGATTCTTGTTTAATCTTGTAAAGCCATTTACAATCAACTATAGAACAATTAAGGGGTTTAGGAACAAGAATCCAGGTGTTATTAACATGCAAAGAAGTCATTTCTTCATGCATAGCACTTAGCCATTTAGTGGATTCAGCAGAGTTCATAGCTTCAGAAAAGGTTTTAGGCTCAGAACCATCTATAGCTTCAAACACGTAAAAACACATAGGATGTCATGTGAAAATCAGCAAATTTGTTTGGGACTCTAACATACCTCCTAGTTCTATCTCTAGTTAACACATAATCATTCAATTCATCATGATTATCAAAGAATGAGTTCATTTTCGGTGTTAACATCGGAAATTCATTATGCATGTCATGCACATTATCATCTTGAGTATCATCTTCAATATGCACATCATTATCATTCACATTGTGCAAATCATCATTGACATGAGAATCGGAGAACAAGCAATATTAGGAGACACATTAGATAGCTCCACCTCATTTGGAGTGTTATCATTTTGTAAACAGTTTGAGGAGAAGTATGAACAAAGCAAGGGAATTCAAGTTCATTGAATAACACATCCCTACTAATTATAGTTTTAAAACCAGGTTCTCTCTATTCCAAAGTCTATAGCCTTTAACCCCTTCAGGGTAGCCAAGAAAAACACATTTTATAGACCTTGGATCTAATTTGTCATTCTTTTGATGTACAAAAGCGAGAACATCCAAAGATTTTCAAATTAGAGAAATCATGACTTTCAGTACCCCAAACCTCTTGGGGTATTTCCCTTCCAAGGGGGTGAGGGGGACCTATTGATTAAATAGGTAGTTGTTACCCAGCCTTTCTCCCCAAAACCTTTTAGAAAGTCCAGGAGGTAGCAAGCATGCTCCTCACTCTTTCTAAAAGTGTTCTATTCATCCTTTCAAAGAACACCATTTTTTTTGAGGTGAATAGGCATAGACTTGTGCCTTTTTATACCAAATTCATCACATAGATTGTCCATTAATTGATTACAAAATTCCGGCCATTATCGTTCTTAAAACTTTAATCCTTTTGCGAGTTTGGTTTTCAATAAGAGTTTTCCATGTTTTAAACTTATCAAAAACATCGATTTGTTCTTCATTAAAAACACCCAAACTTTCTGGAATAATCATCAATTATGGACAGAAAATATCTATTTCCTCCATGAGTAGGCACGAGAAGAGGGACCCCAAACATCAAGATGCAAGTATTCAAGCAATTCAAGATTACCGATTGTTTAGGATTAGTTGGAGAGGGAACTTGACTCTTTGATGTTTACCATACACACATGATTCACGAAAGACAAAGCATCAAGTTTATTTTTACCAAGACAACCCTTATTCTCAAGAATGTCAAGACCTTTAGAGCTAATGTGACCAAGTCTTTTATGCCACAAATCATCAAATCTTTTGACACAGGTGTAGCAACAAAGATTCACGAGTTTGGCACATAAGAATCATGTTTAGCATGTAAGACATAAAGATTTTCGTTTCTTTTCGGCTTTTGCAATAATCATAGAACCCTCATGAGTTTCATAACACCCTTCCCCATCTTCCTCATAGCCATCATGTTCAAGCATAGCACAGATATCAAATTATGGATAAATCGGGAACATGTCTTACATCATGAGTGTCAAAACATAACCGAGTATCAAGTTTCAAACACACAAAGACCAACACCAATCACTTGACACTTTTTATCATTAGCCATGGAAAGCAGATCCATTTTGCAGATGAAGCATAAGTATTAAACAAATGTTTAAAAGGTGTCATATGGAATGTGCATGCAGAGTCAATTAGCCATTCATAATCACCGAAAGCATTTGAAGGCATAGAATTCACGAGAACAGGCAAAACTCATGCACCATAAACACATCACCCATATGATCATTAGAAGTAGTCAAGTTCGCGAGTCATTGGTTTGGCTTTTATTGTTCGGTTATTGTTTTGATTATTGTTCGGTTATTCCTGGGTTTATTGCACTCTTTGATGTAATGACCATGCTCACCACAATTATAGCATTTCTGTTATTCCTAGTCAGAATTAGACCTACCGCTTTGCTTCTCTTTCTTCCCGATTTATTGTTAGTGTTATTCCCATTTTTTCTGTTCAGGGTCTACCCGACATGCATAACCTTTCTCGACCCCTGTTCATTCCCTTTGATATTTTCGGATCTAATTCCTTACTCTTAAGGCCATTAATCACAAGATCAAGCGGTAATAGAGTCTCTACCATACTTAATGGCGATTTCACATCAAAGATAAGAATCGGGGATGGCATTAAGCAACACAATGGGGTATAATCATCAATGTTTTTATCACCAATCGACTTTATATCTTGTATCGGTTTAGTAAAAACATCAAGATTTTCATCCATATCCTTTGTCAAGTCAAGTTTAAATCTAAAAAACTTTTCAAGTAAGAAACGAGTTTGGAAGGTAATGAGGTTTGAAGAAAGAGTTCTTCCAACTTGTTCCACAATTCCTTGGCACTTGACAACTTGCCAACTTTTCTTAACACGAATCGAGAAAGATTTAGGATAATGGATGAATAAGCAAACTCATCAAGTTGACTTTAATCTCAAGCAGTTGTCTTTATCAAGTATATTTTTGTCAACATGACTTTAAAACATTTTTGTTGAATCGAATGCCCTTCATCTTTTGTTGCCAAATAGAAAAATCGATTTTCCATTGAAGGGTTCCAAGTGATAGCGTAAACACCGGTCATTATCACACGGATATAATCAAGAATATATATCACACGATAAGACACGGGTAATTCACAAAGTACGCGAGAAATACACCAAGAAAACACAAGAATGAATCGGCAGAAGCGAATGTAGGTGGACCACACGTGAGTCCAAGTAAATGCAACAACAAAATGAACAAGAGTAAATGGGACCACACGAGTCCAACAGAGAACAACAAGGGACCACCACGAGTCCAAAAAAGCGAAAAGGACCACACAGAGTCCAAAAAAAATTAATAAAGCCCAGGGTGGATCCCCTCGCACTCGGGATTCCACCTGCGCTCGTGGCACAGGTCAAGAGGCTTAATGCTTAGGGTTTCCTAAAACTACTCTTCGGTTTGAAAAAAGTAAAGGAGAAAGGGAGAAGAGATAAGCTTACAACCGGGGAGCAAGTCCCGGGTATCAAACCAATCACAGAGATCACCAGGAGCAAGAATCACCAAGATTCAAAGAAGAACTGTAAGACCAACCCACCACGAGGCGGATAGGTGCTCGATACCCTTGTTGGGTATCTTTCGCCTCGAAAGATTGATACACTAAGTACCAAAAGAAAACAAATACGGACTCGATCGCTATTATCTGATTTGTACTCACAGACTCTTTGCAATAAAGAAAAATACAATAAAAGAAAGATTATGATTACAACGAAATATAACACAATCAGAACAGGATACAACCCTAGATCCGAATATTGAGATTATTCGGCTCAGGGACTGGTAAACCCTAGATGGAACTGTCACCACGAATCACAACCCAGAGAACCAAAGAAAAAGCCACAAAAGCCTCGCCACAACACCTAAACCTCACAGCCCTTAAACCAGAAAACCCTAGAAACCCTGGATCTGAATCGAATCACCCAAAACCCTAATCACTCAGAAATAAGGATCTTGTACACAGAGTTGGTGAACAAGACAGCAACAACAATACCATTTGATACTTTAACATAGTTTATTAGAACCATTTTAAACTAATTAAAGAGCATTGATAGTGAACAAACGATATCTTTTTTAGGTGTGGCTATCCCTGATACGATACAAACCCGACCTGAAATTATTAAGAGAAACCCAAATATGATCGAACACAACTAACACGAATCTGACACGATGTTATCAATTTTTCTTAAGACGTAATATCTTACATTTTATTGGGAAAAATAATTCTGCTAGAGAATAGTGTGGGATATTTTTTGGAATAAAAAGAATGAATTTTGATAGTGTGATTAAATGAGATGAAAATGTAATAATGGAAGTTAATTTGATGTAGAAATAATAAAATAATGATTGAATATTATTGGTTAGTTAGAAATATATGAGTGATTGAATAGCTGAATTTGTTGAAAATGGGTAATAATGATTGGTGAATTGATGGATTTTCTGAAAAAATGGGTAAAAGTCATTGATAGGAGAAAAAAGTGAAAGTGAATGAATATTGTAATTTTTAAAAAATGTTTATAAACATTCACATTATGAGGTAAAAAATTTCTCTAGCGGAATTGAAATGAGTTTTTTTCATAAGCAATCGCAACCTAATTTCCCATCCTCCAAATGTTAGTTTAAGTGTGAGGGTGGGGTATGTAATAATCAACAGTTGGAGGGGATGTTTGTTATTTATCAAAGACTTGAGGGGTCAAACATATTTAGCTAGCCCAATACTTTACTCACATAAAATAACTCAAATTAATTTTCTGGAAACTCCATCAGTATGTAGTGCTAGTAGGGTGCAAAAGGCAGCACAAACTTTAAAATTTACATATATAAATATAGCAATTAAGGCCATAGATCTTTTTTAATACACCAACACAAACTATGGAGAAAAATAAACCACTTCTTTTGTGTTGACAATGAAAGGGAATATCAAATGAGGAATAAAGTAAAATACTAAAATCTTGAAGGAAGCATCTATTGAGATTTCCTATTCAATATTTTGTTCCACTATTTTTCCATTGCGACAAATAAATAATGCGTGTATAAGATGATGTAATAACATGTACAATTATACATGTGTCTTTCATCCAATATAATAGAACAAGAAAGTGGAACAAGAGATCTCATCCCGAAAGCATCAACATCATTCAGAAAAATTGGCATCGAAGTAATTATATGGGATACTTTGTTAATTTACTACTGTATTTTATCTGGTATTTCAATTTATTAGGTGCGTACCACGTTACATTTGTTATATATATATATATATATATATATATACCATATGAAATACCGTGGTAAATAAAATATTGCTTTTTTTTTTTTGCTTTAGATAAAGAACCAATACCCCATTTCATAAGAATATTGGAGACATCAACTGTTGTGTCTTGAGGGAACAACTGCCTTTTCCTTTCTCAATAAAACCACTTAATTAGTTAATTTTTTGCCTTTTCATAATATTGAAAAAAAATTATTTATTATTCATATATATGCATATTTTCTAAGTTAACTTTTCTATATAGTTTGAATAAATTATTATGTAGGCTAAGTTAATCATACCCAACTATTTACACTTTTATAAGTATTAGGTAAACAATGAGTAGATGCCACTTTTCATTTACTTTTACTTTTCTTCCTGAACTCAAATTGTCTCAAAAAAAATAAAATTTGACAGATCAAATGTAGAAGTTAATCTTTTTATTTTCCTTTTTTTATCACCGAGATTTTATGTTTCCACCGAGTTACAAAATCTATATTGCCGTTTGAAGCCCTCCATATTAATTGTTCCACAATTATACCTCGGAAAGCTTGAATCCTTGACCTATTATGGAGAGACTAATTATTAGCTCACTTCTAACCAATTAGGCTAGAAGATCATTGGTTAGAATTTAATCTGTAACCTAGTAGGGAGGAAGAAAACCCAATTTTGCATCAGAAAAATTAGGGCTATCAAAGAATCCATGCATGTTTATTTGAAACCCCATCGATTGATACATGAGATTTTGATGAATTACGAAACAAAAATTAGATAAAATTATACGGTGTTTGACCGAGCTTATAAGCACTTTAAATCATCTTCCGACTCATTCCAGAACTAATAACACACTTAACTTTATATATATATATATATATAGTAATATCATGAAAAACACATAATAGGATCTAATTATAAGTTTTTGAAGAATAAAAAGATCCTATTTTTATCGTAAGAATTTTAACAAACTCCTAGATTTTAGTTTTTGACAATATTGATTATAAATAGGGCTGCAATTGAGCCGAACCGAGCCGAACAAGAATAGATTTGGGTTCAGTTCATTTAGTTTTTGGATCGGCTCGAGTTCGATTCGATCTTTCATAATTGAGTTCGAGCTCGACTCATTTGAAAATTATTAGGTTCGCGAACAGTTCGAGTTCGGCTCGTGCAAAACTCGTTTAATATATTTAACAAGTTAAGCTCAAGTTCGGCTCGTAAAAGGCTCGTTTAAGCTTCGATGAGCTTAGTTCGAGCTCGGTTCGAGAAAGACTCGTTTAAGTTTTAACGAGTTTGGCTGGAGCTTGGCTCGTAAAAGGCTCGTTATATGCTCAAATTTGAACTCGTGAAAGCATACTTGAGTTCGTTAAAGATTGAGTTCGAGTTTAAGTTCGTGAGCCGAGTTTCGAATATAGGCTCGTGAGCCTATAAACGAACATGTTCGCGAACTTCCGAACCGAATATCTGTGAGCTCAAGTTCGACTCGTTTAAAAGTTCGAGCAACGAATTTTAGGCTCGAGTTCGGCTCGTTAAGCCTGACGAACGATCTCGAACAAATATTTTTTCGAACCGAAACCCGATTAGCTCGCGAGCGGCTTGGTTCATTTGCTGCCCTAGTTATAAAATTGAATTTGCTTAATCTTAGAAGTTTTAATATCTCTTTTTTCTTTTTTGTTTAAACAACTCAAAAATTTACTTTCGAAATAAGATTAGTGTCTTACAATCCCCAAAAATTAATTTATATATTAAACTTTAGCTAAATACCCTCTTAAAACTCACTAGTTATTTGCTCATACACAAAGAAATATATAATTAATACTCTTCCACAATGATGTGAGATATCCCAATGATAATGGAATAAGAAAAAGAGAAAAAGAAAAAGAAAAACTTAAAAAGGATTCAAGGGTGGAATCAGAAAAATTATGTGGTGGTGTATTGGGTGCACCCCACTGAACCCAAAGTGGGTATTAAAATAAAATGGTCCCAACCACAGTTCGTTTTCGTGGGACCAAAAACGTCATTCTTTTTCCTATTGCTACAGTTTTCACTGCTTTCCACCAATAAAAATAAAGGAAAATGGATTTAGTAATTCAAAAAATCTTGAAAAGTAATGATACTTTAGTTTACCATTTAAAATCTCTTTGTAAATTGATTGGTTTAAAATCTGAGATTTGGCTTATATTTAATACATTGCTATTGATTTTCTTTTTTTTTTTTTTTTTTTTTTTTTGATAAGCTTGATAACTCAGCAGAACTGCGCTTACGACTACGCCCGAGGACAAGCCTCCGGCTCCTCATTCTGCCGCCAAAGGTAAAGCGGGATGTGCACGCATCGACTAGTGTTCGACAGGTCTGCGACGTACAACCAGATCCTCCGGGTAAAGAGAACAATTATGTTCGACCCCCCAATCTACTAATAACGATCTCTCCCCGAATCGAACCCACACGGATGCTATTCAGTATGAGTTCCCACCAAATCTTCACCAGCTCGCATATTGCTATTGATTTTCTACAATCTCTATCTTTTGTATCAATATTGTCCTTCAATGGTAGATATTTGTACATATTCGGGTGATTATTTAGAATTTGATCTCATACAAGTACATGTATTCTCTTTTTTATTTTCTTTGAATTGTACTAAAAAAACTCTCTTTTTTCTTCTTCTTAATTTCAATAATTTGTCCTCAATAGATGATTTTTATTTGTCCTTATTAGCGACTTTTATTTGTCTTCATTAGGTAATTTTTTTTTCAGTTAATAAATTTGTATCATATGATGGATTTTGTTTAAAAGACTCAAATGTTTCATTACCCAATGATATGTGACAAAAGTGAGATTGATTTTCTTTGTTACGTGTTTTGTCCAATGCCTTCGTTGCAATGTTCTTAGTCTGTAGATTAATTAGATCTATTAAGGTTTTAAAATTATATGTTTTAAATCTATGTAGGTTTATGCTCATGTGACAAATATGTTCACTCAGAGTTATAATCACTTGTAAATTTCTTTTGACCATCAATGAAATTCATATTTGATTTTAAAAAAATACATTGTTTATATATATATATATATATATATATTTGCACTAGAACAAATTACTATATAAAAATAGCCATATGAAACATTTCTAATAGATAATGGGGGCTGGGGGGGTATTATTGTTTTGTTCACATATACTCTCATACATTGCATTTTTTTTTTTTTTTGAGAAGGTCATATATTGCATTTAGAATCTCAGTATTTGCACAATTTGTCCTCGACATAATATATAATGTATTATGTATGACATTTAAAGGACCTAATTAAGTCGATGGTTCTATTATCGATTGTTCCACAAAATTAATATATTTATGGTATATTAATGTTAATATAAAAAATGAATACGTTTAAGAAAAAATTATATGTAATAGGCAAAAACTTGCGTGAGACGGTACGGATTTAGATCCGTGAGACGGAGCCCTTACACAAAGTTTTAAAGGTTTTTTTTTTCAAATTTTATTTTTCTTAGGGTTTATAGTTGTTTTTAGGGTTTATTTTGTTTCTTGGGTTTATTTTTAATTGATTTAGGTTTTTAGGATTTTTAGTTTTTTTTAGGGTTTATTTTTTATTTTTTGGGTTTATTTTTGTTTTTCGGGTTTATTCTTCATGTTCACATTTTTAGGGTTTATTTTTGTTTCTTTCATGGTTCATTATTATTTTTAAATTTATTTTCATGGTTCATGTTCTCAAGACGGAGCCCTTAGGAGGTCCGTCTTACGGATTACCGTCTCACAAGAGAGTTGCTCTATGTAATATATTAATGCTTCACTCTTGGTCACATTCTTGTACAAGTTGCCAATTTTAAGAACCCATGTGGCATGTATCACACCTTCCATGCTAAGTTAATTATTTTTGTGAAATATCTTAAATTCTGAAAATAGTATGGTAATTAAATATAGTTAAGGTTTAAGTTTCAAAATAAACTATATCTAAAATTCTGTACACGAATCTAGTACAATACTAGAATTCACAAGTATGGAAATAATTTAACATGCAAAATGTGGATTTTTTTTCCAATTGATTTCATTGTAGCATGAGTAAGACAAGACCCACATGAAATTACATTGAACCAAAATTTTACCCCTGAGGTGAAATATTAAGCACAGCCACCAATCCATTTACATGCATAAAATCATCCAATATGTATATATATATCTCGAAAGATATATATAACAACTAATAACAGGCGCTTTTTCAGCTACTTTACACGGCGGCGGAAACTTTGGCTCCGGCAGCGGCGCCACCAGCTTCCATCTTGGATGCCGATGAACAGTTCTCTTTTCTCTCGTCTTGCGTCATCTTCTGCTGTCTGCACTCTAGGCTACAGAACGCACTATCACCTCTGAAACGAAGAAGAAGAAAAAATTAAACAAGCGGATCTGTAAAATCTCAGATACTCAGAAACAACTAACTTCAAAAAAAAATTAAAAAAAAAAATTCATACAGAGAATGAGAATTGAAAAAATATATACATATGTATGTATATGTATACCTGTACATGTAGATGTCACGGCCTGGGATGAGGCGGCGTTTGCAGAGGGAACAAACCCTCAGGAAATTAGCAATTTGTACTAAATCCGCCGAATTGCGGCGCTGAGGTTTGGGCGAAACAACGGCGGCGGAGGAGGCTAAATACCGTTGATCTAACCCGCCGGAACCGCCGTTGAAAGGATTGTTAGGATCCGACGGCTGATTAACACCTTCGGCGGCGCCGTTGAGATCCAAGGTGAACTCCGTCATGCTTGTAGTCCTCTTCATCGGTGGACGTCCCCTCTTTCCCAACATCATTTCTCCTTAATTTCTCTCTCAATATCTCTGTGTGTATATATATGTATGTATAATTTGGGATTTCAGCGAAAGAGAGAGGGTTTTGGTTTGGGGGAAAAAGGAAGGGGAGGAGTGAGAGTTGGGGGAGATTGTTGGGAAGATAAACAGAGGGCCAGAAACGGAGGAGGAGATCTGGACCGTTGATTTTGTATTGGAGAAAGGTTGCATTATTGTTTTGGAGGAGTGCCTCGTCAGCAGCTTTTATTTTATTCTTATTTTTTCAGAGGAATCTTTTCATAGTAAATTATAATCGAGACTAGAGGTGTCAAGTGGGCTGGGCTGGCCCGGCCCAGCTCGGGCCCGGCCCACTTCGGGCTGGCCCAGGACCGGCCCATGAATAGTAATGGTGTCCCCGGGCCGGTCCTAGTAGTATAAGCTGGGCCCCAATTGGGCCCAAATATATGAACCCAGCCCAGCCCGGCCCAGGCCCACCTGAGCCCGGGACCGGTTCAGACCCAGCCCGGATGGGCTGGGCTGTTTTTTTTTTTATTTTTATTTTTTTAAATAGATTCAAAAGATTTAAAATTATGTTGAGGTAGTAGAGGTTTGAACACCAAACCTCCAAGACACAATCGTGTTCTTACAAACCATCACGCCAACTTAATTTTTATTAGTATATCTGGAATGTATGTTTACTTAATATTGGAAAAATACTATAACATAATAAATATTCTCTGCAAAATGCGTACCACATTAAGTGTAAAATATTTAATAAATGTATTGTAAGGGATTGGAACTCTTGACCTCTTGGTAGGAGATGTAAAAACCTACCACCTTGGCAACTCAATTTTTGATATAAATATTAGATTCATTTATACTTAACATAAGAACACACACAAAAAAAAAAAAAAAAAGCCATGCCATGGCCCATGGTGAAGTGGCCTCGTGGCCCGGCGGGACCGGCCCACTAGAGGCGGGCTAGTGGGCGAGCTGGGCCTACACTTTTATATTTTTATTCAGCCCGGCCCGGCCCGCCCGAGTGGTGGTGGGCTAAACCGGCCCGCTTGGAAGCGGGTCAGGTGGGCTTTGGCGGGCTAGCCTTGACCGGCCCGTTTGACATGTCTAATCGAGACAAAAATTTGTATAAGATGATCTCATGGACACAATACAATCTGTGAGACGTATTTTATGGCTTCGTTTGGTTGAAACATAGTAAAGAACTTGATAAATTCTCACCAGCTTTATTGGCTTTATCTTATGGATATAATAAGGTCAAATAATGTGTTTGATTGAGTGATTGGACTATTGGAATATAAGGGTTGTCTATTAATGTGTTTGGTTCATGAGAGGTAATAATAGTCCAACAAGTATTGTATTACCTTAATTAGAATTTCAATTTCAAAAGTAAGGGTGTTTAGGTAATATCAGCTCACAACCTAATGAGCTATATTTTGCTCATCCCACCATTGGGGTGAGATATGTAATAACTAATTGGACATGATAAATTACCGGGCCAGAGCAATTTCCAGGGCTCTCTTGGCTTGAACCAAATATCACAATATGAATGAAATATAAAAATAAGTGATATCACTCCCATTAACCCTAACCAAACGAAGCTTATATGTATGTAGGATTTCAAAACCCAAAGCCATAAAAAGAACCCATGGTTTTTGTGTTTTGTAGAATCCGTCTCATAAATTTCAATCAATGAGACGGTCTCATAGAAGACCACCTATTACATCAAATCCTCTATAATTCTTTTTCGAGAAAATGTTAAATTCCTTACAAAAAGGAATACCTTAAATCTTTTTATATTTATTTTTCTAAAAATTACCGCACAGAACTCCAATTATGTTGGGAATTATATCAATTATCGAAGGTGCGAAACAGTTGGATGGTACTCCGAGCTTTTTCTATTTGAAACTTGAATTGACTTTTATACCCCACTATATTTATACCTTCTATCTAATTAGCAATTAGATATACCTTTCTATATTTTATGATAGACTGTAGGATGTAAATATTCACAATTTTCGTACAAAATATATATGTGAGCGCAAATATAATTACATCTACGATCAAATGCAGCGTAATTAGATAAAAAGACTAAAACACAAGATGTAAAAATTTATCTACAAGTCAACAAATTTCTAAATATGCCAGTAAGGCGAAACATCCAATAGTAAAAGTTGTGATGTCTTGTATAACCGATTACAAAGACCAACAATGAATATTTATATCAAGTGTAGATCGATTATTTTGTAATGCAACCATCCAACACTGGATGTGATCAGGGGCGGATCCAGAAAGTTTTTACAACGGGGGCGGATCCAATACATTGATTTACGTTTTGTTTTACTTTTGTATGTCTAAAGTTAAATTCTTGGACATTTATACGTTTTTACTTGTTTATATGTTTTTTTTGTCTCTATGTTGTTTATGTTGTTTCTTGGTTATTCTATGTTGTTTTTGTGTTGTTTCTATTGTTTCTTGGTTATTTCTATGTTGTTTCATTATTGTTTCGATGTTTCAATATTGTATTGGATTAAAAACTGGATTGTGTTGTTTCTATTTTGGTTTTTCTGTTGTTTCTATATTGTTTCAATTTATTTTTATTTCAATATGTGTTATTTCAAGTTATGCTTTTTGGTTGTTGCTGGTGTTTCGAGTATAAGGTTAACTTTTTAATTGTGACATAAATTTTATTTCAATAAATTTTTATTAGCAGAAACATGTTCGAAATAACTTCATAAAAAAGTCCACAGAAACGTGAGCGTAAAATGCATTTTTCAATAATATAAGGAAATTTTCTTATTTTACGTATAAACTACATCAAAAATAAAATACACACATTTATAAATTGCATCAAAAAAGTTATTCTGTGGGAAGAGTTATTTGAAATCACTCAGTGACGGTGTTGGTTTTTGGTAAAGGTCATTCTGATATGATGTATGCGGGGAACTTATTGCTATTCGTGTTGGCATGAATATTGCCCTAGATCGACATGTTTGTGTTACCATACTGCCACTGCTTCTCTTCTAGCGGTGCAAACAGTCACCATTTAGAACGAGAACATCAGTTATGTTGGTACAAAAGCATCAAAATTTTGAGAACTTCTTGAAGGTCTTTCTGGTTCCTCCTTAGTACATGCTCCGCATGAGCGTATCCTCCTTATCTATGCGCTCCCCCCTCCCACAAATTTTTAAAAATCTATTATTTCTATGTATACTTTATTTAAAATATTAATTTTTAGTACTAAGTAATTTTTATTGATTTTGTCCCCCACCCAAAAAAAATAAAAAATGAAAATAAATTTACTTATTCCCCCAAATTAAAGTTACATGTTTAGTTCTGCCACTAATGTTCCGTCTTATATTTTTCCCTTCATAACCAAAAAATCATTTTAATCCCCTGATATTAGAAATATTATATCTATTCCGTTAAATTTAAGACAGAATCAAATCTGATTATAATTTTAAAACACCTCTAGCTAGTATTTTTTGTAATTAATCCAAACCTGACAATTGTTTGTAATTATCCCTAAATTATAAGTCTCTCATTGTCAAAAAAAAAAAAAAAAAAAAAAGAAAAGAAAAGAAGATTGGACAGTGGTGGTCCAATTCAACCCACTTTTTTTTAGGTTTTAAATTCTCATCTTTTTCTTTATCCCACCCTAACCCACCACATCATAGCAGCGGAGCACAGCCCACGCAACATAGTGACCACCGTGCACAGCCCACCAAACGCCACTTACTTCGCCGCCGGCGCCGCCACTCCAAACTGTGGCACTGCGCAAGTATAACACCAACCGAAATTACTGAAGGAGAGATGAAATTAGTGGTTGAATATTTTATTTTATTTTTTGGTATATCAGGTCATTCTTTTAAGTTTTAACCTTATTTTAAGTTTTTACCAAAATACAGGGGTTTTATATTTCCTAATTTTTTATTGAAACTTTAATCTTATTTTTTGTGTTTATATTTTTGGTGATATTAAAACGGGTCTACTTTTATTTATTAGAATTTAATACAACTACGCTTTTTCCTTTTAGTTTTTCACTTTAGAGCTGTCAAAATAGTCAGACCACCCTGCAGCCTCACCCCCACCTCCTAGCCCGCACGTGCCACAGGCTTTAGCGGGGCAGTCTATTTTTCACGGCAGGGACGGACCTACCTTGGTGGGGAGGGGGGCCCTAGCCCCCCCAATATTTTTATTTTTTTTATTTTTTATATGTAAATTTTGGGATTAATTCTATTTGGCTTCCTCATTTTTTTTTTGTAAAATGAAAAAGTACGTCAATTTTGTGTTGTAATTATGTATTTTGGGATATTTAATGAAGAATATTGACATTGTATTCGATACAAATCAGTGTTGTAAAAATCGGTGCAAAAAATCGTGTTGGCTAAAAAAAATCACCCCTACGGTCAAAAAATCCGGTCTAGATGCTTGACATGCGGCCAAAAAATCGGTTCTAAGCTCCCGTCTAGGAGGTCTAAGCTGCAAAAACCGGCCCCCCTTAGTATCAAATCCTGGTTTCGCCCCTGTCACCTGGTTCACTGTAGCCTTATTTTTTGTTGTGTCACTACTTCAAGGAAATAGCAGTTGCATATTTGGGGACTATGTATATTTCGTCAGCACAATACGAAACTTATTTGTCTTGCGGAAAGAATCTAAATCGCCTCGGCTTCCATTATTTTTTGTTAGTTTCAATTGTAATATATAGATGGGTACAAGTGGGGGGGTGAGCTAGCCCGTCCGGAAAAAAATGGAGGAGCAGAAAAATAGTACGGCAATTTCATCTCTTATGAAAATGTATATATTTTTTGAATTTATATTTATTATCAATTATTATATTTAACGTGCATATGTGTACAATTATGAAATAAACTATCAAACTAGTATAAAAAAATTTGAAGTACTTGCAACTTAAAATTAATTGGATTGTGAAAGTACGTCAAAGTTGAAAATCCAATTTTGTTCTTTATATTTCCTGTTAAACAAAAAACACTTTGGCAGACATATAAACATCATATGTCATATCAATATTTCAATTATATTACTTGAATTTGGTTGGAATTTTATTAAGATTTCCCTCTAAACACTATTGATTTTTAGAAAAAAAAATTTATTACTTAATTATTATGTTTGTTTATATAGTATTTCAGAATTTTGTTACAACTCGAACTTTACGATTTAGAATTTCTTTATATTGATAATTATTTGATTGTTGAATTATTTATTAAATTGAATCATTAAATTACATAATATATGAAAAAAATATTAATTTTTAATTCTTTTTCATTTTGTGTGAGCTTGACTTTGATATGTTTGGGGTTGGTCTAGGCCGGCAGGATATTCTCGCCCGCCAAAATGGCGCTCATCGCCAAATGTCAGGCTTTTTCGGTCAGTGGGCACTTTGTCCCGCCCGTTTGCACATTTTGACAGATCTAACTTGGATATTGAGATTTATGTCCTTAGATTCCGATGGCCAAAAGCTACTCTAGAAAACCATGCAAGTGCACCTATCGTTTTGTAGTATAGATTATTGAGTACCGAGTGTCATTCCCACGAGGATTGTAAGTACTAATAATTACCGTCTTTTTGTTATTTAATCTAGCAATTTTGAGTTTTGTTTGTTTAATGAAAATGAAAAATAGAGAATTTTAAAATAATTGCAACTTACAAAAGATCAAATAAAAATAGATTGTAGAATTAAGAAATCAAGAGCTAGAAATGTGTTTGAATGTAAATCCTCTAGAATGTTTTTGTGATTTAACAAGATAAAAATACAACCATAATCCCTAAGCAAAACCAACCTCTTTTAGTAAAATCTCATGTTTCATCGATAGTAGAAATTCGATTTAAGTTAAACCCTCTATCGCGCGAATAACTTCTAATCTCAAGTTGATTAATCGAAATCTCTTTCTAGTTAAAACCCCAAGACAAAGATTATAACGATTTGTGAATTCCCATATTAGGTTTGACCCTAATCCGGAAGATTTATGTCGTCTATATCTAGGATTGCATGCAACTCTTTTAACTTATATAGTTCTATTTCACCATGAATCTCTCGATTTCCGGATGAAAAATAAACTTCAAATCAATATTGCGCATATACCAATTTGAATGAATAAAGCATAATATAAGTGAATCACACAAAACATGAAGATTTTATTAAAAACATACAAACCTTAATCACAAATTCATTCTAGAGTTCATTACATTCAAACACTAGAAATTTAGCTACACATGGCTTTGTCAAAAGAGTATACTACACAAGAAGATATGAATAAAATGAACATGGTGTACTTAGCTCTTATTCAAGATCAATACAAGACTTCCTCCTTGGTTGATTTCAATGATGTTGAGCTCAAGTCTTCTCCTCTATTGCTCTTCAACTTCCAACTCTACCTCTCTTTTATCCTCTCAATGTATTTTGCTTTGAAACTTAGAATATACAATGAATATACAATGAATCTCTCTATCAATGAATACTACATGAAATTATCTCCTATCCTAACTCAAACTCTTGGTTTTTATAGGCACTATCTTTGTGAAAGAACACATCAATAATGCTAACAAATGCTCCACTTCCATGGTTGTTGGTTGAATCATTGTGTGCACATTCATGGTTGAGTTGGTTGAATCATTGTGTGCACATTCATGGTTGAGTTGGTTGAATCATTGTGTCCACATGACAATTGAGGGAATAATAGAGTTTGGTGCATCAAAATGAGTTGTAAAGTTGCTCAAAGGTTGTCAAAGCAAGAAGGGAAAGTCTCCATAATTTCCGCCAAAGAAAAACCAAACCTGGCCGAAAAGCACGCCCGTGCTTTAAAAGACGGGCGGCAGCCGTGTTTTCGGATTTTTCGAACACGGTCATGCTTGAAAAGCACGGCCTGGCCGTGTTTGGTACGCGTCGGGTCGAAAAATTGCTCGTTTTTACTTTTAAAAAGCACGCCGTGCTTGAAAACACACCCCGCCCGTGTTTGTCGAAAGGCCCGAAATGACGCGTTTAGCTTGGGATTTTGAGTGTTTTTGCATCCGAAACCCCGGGTATGTTTTGACATGAAACCATGGCCTAAAATTCACCAAAAACAGCTCCAAATCATCAATCTACACCAATAAAAGCACCTCGAGTAATGTGAACCATGTACAATCAAAAATTTATGAAACTAACAATAAAATAACTCAAATCATACTTAAATATACACATAAAACATGCATAAAAAGACCCTTATCAGATTCAATGATTCTTCTGAGGGGTTCAAGGTTATAGCCGCTGCTGCCCAAAAACGTTGGTCATATATGGCGATAAAGAAGATCAAGTTGATGCAGATAAATTGGAAGCTTTAAATTGACCAAGTTAGGCGACTCCTCAACTACTCCGATTGTCTTTCACTCATGTGATTCGTCCGAAGCTATGAAGACTCTGGCAGTTGTGGCTCGAGAATTTTGGGCCGACATTCCACATGATACATAAGACCATCAGGATGATACTAAAGCACGTGCAACAAAAATACATAACAATATCATTCTAAAATCCTCTAGAAACAGATGTCCATATATTGCGATTTTAAGTTATTTTTGTTGTTTCTTTTATGGGGTATTCTTTTTCCTATCAAATGTTTTTCCCACTGGGTTTTACTTTGATAGGTTTTAACGAGACCCCTATTTTAAAGCTAGTTGGTTGGCTTTTAAGTAGTGCACTATATTTTTCTTTTTAATAATATTTCGCATTTATTAAAAAAAACTAAAAAGAAACATATCTACATTTATTTGTGATTCACTAAAACATCTAATTCTCAATTTAAATATCTCAAACACACACACACACACATATATATGTGTATATATCATGTTTATTTAACACATTTCTCATCCTAAGACGTTATATTTGTTTTTAATTAATTTATTTTCTATTGTGCCAAATAAATAGTTGAAAATAAGTTTTAAAGAGACTAATAGAGGATACTGCAAATAATCACGCAATTAAATGGGTAATCTTTTCTTTATTTTATTTGTTTTCTGCTACTGTTTGTCTGTCTGAAACAAATAATTCAATAATTTTTTTTAGCATAAATAATTCAAGAGCAAGTCTCTTGTGAGACGGTCTCACGGATCTAAATCCGTGAGACGGACATCCTAAGGGCTCCGTCTTGAGAACATGAACCATGAAAATAAATTTAAAAATAATAATGAACCATGAAGAAACAAAAATAAACCCTAAAAACATGAACTATGAAAAAGAAACCCGAAAAACAAAAATAAACCCAAAAAATAAAAAAATAAACCCTAAAAAAAACTAAAAATCCTAAAAACTCAAATCAATTAAAAATAAACCCAAAAAACAAAATAAACCCTAGAAAAACAAATATAAACCCTAAAAAAAACTAAAAATCCTAAAAACCCAAATCAATTAAAAATAAACCCAAAAAACAAAATAAACCCTAGAAAAACAAATATAAACCCTAAGAAAAATAAAATCTGAAAAAAAAAACCTTTAAAACTTTATGTAAGGGCTCCGTCTCACGGATCTAAATCCGTGAGACCGTCTCACGCAAGTTTTTGCCATAATTCAATAATGAAACAAAATAAATAGACAAGCTGCTGGAGAGTGACTAGATCTGCTCGTGCGGTGAATTTCCAGAGCATGAATTATTATTTTTTGCCCCTCAAGAAGACCTTATTCATTGTCTGCCCACTAACAAATTATTTATTCTTACACACACACACACACACACACACATATATATATATATATATATATATATATATATGATCAAATGAGACTGGGCCTTTGGTAAGTTAAATACGAGACCACATCTAGACCATTTGATTTAATATCCATGACCCATATTTTACCCATCTATTTTAGTCATGGTAGTGGCAAACAAGGTAGGAAAGTAATGTCTTTTTATTCCAAGGATATAATTGTAAACCCCTAATTTTTGAATTTGGTAAGTCTATCGTCTCTTATTCATATCCCGCGATTTTCTCCACCTCTCCACCACGACACCGATTCCTTTCTCTCTTCATCTGCTTCAATCCATCGCCGTCTCCTAATTCTCGAATTTCATTTGGAATAGGCATATTCATCTCTCCACCACAACACCGGTCGCTGGAATAGGTGTCTTCGTCTGCTACCGTCTCCTCAACCACACCGTCTCCCGTCGTTCATTCTTCAAAGGATAATTGAACGGTTCGATTTTTCTTCATATATTCAACACGGTAGGGTTCAATCGCAACCCGACACGAATCACCCGCTATTTCCATCATGGTTATCGCACAAAAAATTGTAAGTTATCGTGATTTTTATTTCCTTTTTTATTTTTGTGTTTGTTGATACTAGGGTTCCAATTTGGGTTTCTATTATTAATTTATATTGTTCTTATTTGTTTAATTTTAGGGTATAAACTTCTAGGTGCAAGAACATGAGTTCGACCTAGTGTTTGAAATATGTGTAATTAGTGTTTTTAATCATGTGAACTTAGATTTAGAATTGTGTGTTTAGATATATAATAATGTGTTTATGGCTTATGTGTTGCATTTCCGCTCGTTTGCCCTCTTGGATGATGTGGAATTAGATATAGAATGTGTGTATTTATCTATAGAAGTCTCTGTGTGTTTAGTTTTAGAATTTCAGTATGTGGGTATATTTGATTCTAATCATGTGAACTCGGATATAGAATTCGTGTGTTTAGCTATAGAATTGTGTGTTCTATTTTATGTGGGTTTTAATTTTTGGGGGATTGTTGAATGAGATATAATTGGTGGGGGCATGTATATTTGATTTGGAATCATGTGAACTTAGATATAGAATTCTGTGTGTTTAGTTATATAATAATGTGGTTATGGTTTATGTGTTGCATTTTCTTGCTCAGTTTCCCTTTTGGATGATGTGAACTTAGATATAGAATTCTGTGTGTTTAGCTATAGAATTCGTGTGTTTAGTTATAGAATTCTGTGTGAGTTGGTATATTTGATTTGGAATCATGTGAACTTAGCTATAGAATTCTGTGTGTGTAGCTATATAATTCTGTGTGTTTAGTTATACAATATTGTGTATATGGTTTATGCTAATGGACAGTTAGTTGTATGTTTTGGTAAATAATTGGTTCTATTTTTTATGTAGGTCTTGTTTTACCAATTAAATGGCAAAAACAAGGGAAAAGGGTCATGGGAGTGGGGACGAAGGCGATGGTGGGGAAGAGGAAAAAGAATTTATATACGACATTATCGACAGGTCGAACCCAAGGGTGTTGGTGAATGCGCTTGTAAATCTTTCCCGGCCTCGGATTGATGCCATTGTTGATATGGGATTTGGGAGTCCGCTTTCCCTTTCAATTGTTGACTTCCCATCTCGGCTAATGTATCGCTAGTTGCAAATTTTAAAATTTGGCTTAGGAGTTGTTGTTGGATAGTATGAGGCGCATTCGCATTGAACCGAATGATGTGCAGAGTATTGGGGTTCCCAATGGGCGAGCTGATAGTGAAGAAAACAAAATCGGAGACTTGCGATTTGTACACTAGATGGCCCGCTATGTTCGGTAGGGAGGATTACAAGGTAACACCGAAGCAAGTGGCTGATAAAATGCTGAGTTTTGTGGATGGCGGTGATTGGTTTAGAAGGTTGTTCTTGATATTGGTCGAGTACCTTATCATTGGTAATTTTTCAAGCGCATACGTGTATCCCCACTTGCTTAAAAGCCTTGTAGACGCGTCGAAATGCGGGAACTTAGCATGGTGTGAGCATACACCGACTACATTGGTTGAAAAGAGAGTCGCCTGTCGCCAGGAAGATAACATCGAATTTAATGGGCCCTCTTTGTTTTTGGCGGTATTATTTCCCACAATTTTTTTGTTTTTTGATTTTTTGGAGTATGTTCTTTTTTGATGTAATCTATGTAATTGCACGGGTATTTTACGTTGTGAGTTAAGTGCGTGAGGCGTAGTGTTCAAGGACGGTCCCCATCGTGTCGGCTTGGAGCGGGGACAAACTAAAGGAAAGGAACAACAAGGAAATCGACCTTGGTGGGTTTGGGATGGGGCTTATCGAGCCCCCGTTTGATGGGGAAGCACAAACTGAGCCGCAGTTGAATTTGGCTTGGAAGGAGAAAGATGCTACAGGTCAGGGGACCTCGTCATCCCGGCCGATCGAAGGTTGTTCATCTCGCATGTGTATCTTAGTTTTATGTTATGTGCATTCTGGAAGATAATTTTGTGTATATAGTTTTAGAATTATGTGCATTTAGTGTTTCAAATATGTGTAATTAGTGTTAAATTATGTATATCCTATTTATGCACATTCAGGTTAGTGACTATGTTCATTTAGGTGCATATTATGTGCATTTAGTGTTTTAAATATGTGCCATTAGTGTTTAAATATGTGTATTCTAATTATGTACATTCAGGTTATTGATTTCGTGTATTCAGTAATTATGTGTAGTTAGTTTTATATTATGTGCATTTAGTGTTTCAAATATGTGTAATTAGTGTATAAATTATGTGTATTCTATTTATGTACACTCATGTTAGTGATTATGTGTATTCAAGTTTATATTATGTGCATTTAGTGTTTGAAATATGTATAATTAGTGTTTAAATTATGTATATTATAATTATGTACATTCAGGTTAGTGATTATGTACATATACACTCACTGATTTTATACACATATTTTTGATGTGCAGGGGATTACTGGTCGATTACTTGACAGATTAAAATGTTTGTCCTCCGATGTTGTCGAGATTATATCTATTCTTGATCTGCTCCACAGGACTTGGTCGAGGACGCGAGAATTTGCCATGGTTGGGAACGTTGCGGCGGTTTTTATGCTCAACCGCATTCATCGGGTGGGGTTCGCCGTTCGGACGATGGTATGGAAGGGACCAAAGTCAATGAGAATGAAGCCTTTTGGAGCAAGGCGGAGAATATTGCCGGTGAGGCAATCGAAAGTGCATTTACGAAGAGAGATGAATTCAAGAAATGGTGTGATGAGGCACCAAGCTTTTCTATGGCTTGACTCAAGATACCAATGTTGGTAGATGGGAGGACATTCCCGACACGTCTCAAGACTATGAGAAGAGTGTCAACGAAGAGGAGATGTGCGAGATGGTGGTATGGAGCGTGGAGGTTGGGGTATTATATATGCTTGCATTACTTATATAGTATGATTAATCAGTTTTGCTTTTAAGTATTTTTTTAGTTCACACTATTGTATGCTTTGCAGGTTCTGGAAATGAATGTTGGGGGGGCTGTGATGCAAGCGGGGATCGAAAAACCAGCTACTGTATGTTTAAATTAGTAAAATATTATGTGCATTTAGGGTTGTAATTATGTTTATTTAGTTCTGTTTTATGTTTAGTTAGTTACATTATGTATAGGTAGTTTTATTTTGTGTATAAGTAGCTTTATTTTTATATATTTTTGGTTTATAGGTGGAAGATTCGAGATTGGTGGCCCTGGGGCATGACGCGCCCTCGAGTGAGAATCCAAAGACCGTAAGTATATTTTCCCCATCTTTTATGATTTACTTCATCAATGTGTATACGAGTTCATAATTATTCCTATTGGGTTCGTAGGATGTCGAAACGGAGGTTGGTGGCGTGAAACCTAGTGGCTTTAGGGAGGTCAAGGGCGTGCGATATTGCTTAGAAAGATCTAAGAAGGTTTTTTCCCGAGAGCTACTAGGAAAACAAAGCAAAGCGTGGTAATCTTGTCTTCGCCATTTGTGACTAGACAGGATCGACGTCGCTTCGAAGCCAAATCAAAATGAGAACATGATTGCGAAATGGCTTTTTGAAAATCCTGGGTCGAACAAGTAAGGACTCATTTACCATCCAACTAATTAGCTTCATTTGTTTTATCTACTGTTTGTAATTGTTTTTTTCCATATAGAGATGACATCGTATTTAACGCCAAGTGACAAACTTTTGTCGAGAGAAATTGTGGAGACTATGCGTCCGGAGGTTACATTAATGTTTCTATTTTGGACCTTTGAAATGGATGTTGAATGGTATGGAGGATCGAGGAGTAGCGAGTTCATCGAATGCATTTTTTTTTGCTTCTTGTTTTTTGACGGTATGTTTATCCTATTTTTATTTTCTTGTTTTCAGTTTTCTTTGGTGTTTCAAGTCTTAAAATCCGTGTTTTATTCTTTTTATATCTGTGTATATGTGTTGTAGTTATTCACGATCGTTAGTCCGGGGGATGGCTTAGATGAGAACACTGTATCAGTCGTTTGTGCAAGGACTCGACACAGAGCTCGGTGACCCGAGCTCCGATAAATTGAACAACTTTGACATGGTAAGTAATGGTAATTAATCTCATTATTTTTCAAATCTTTTCTGTTAATTACCAAGACCCTAATGTATAGCGTGTTTCGCTTTTTCTTCCCGATTTGTAAAGAGCGAGCACATCTTTTCTGGTGACCTTTGATGTGAAGAGGTTTCACCGCCATATTATCGACAACTCGTCAGCTTCGGTGGAAGCGATCGGGAGAAATATGGAGACTTGCCTAGGACAATTTGGTGAGCTTTTTTTTTTTTTGTGTTGCATTTCATTGCTTAGTTTGCCCTTTTGGATGATGTGAACTTAGATATAGAATTTTGTGTATTTAGCTATGGAATTATGTGTGTTTAGTTATAGAATTCCGTGTGTGTAGGAATATTTGATTTGGAATCATGTGGACTTAGATATAGAATTCTGTTTGTTTAGGTATATAATAATGTGTTTATGGTTTATGTGTTGCATTTCCTCGCTCCGTTCCCCTTTTGGATGATGTGAACTTAGATATAGAAGTCCGTGTGTTTAGCTATTAAATTCGTGTGTTTAGCTATAGAATTCTCGTGTGAGTAGGTATATTTGATTTGGAATCATGTGAACTAGCTATAGAATTGTGTGTTTAGTTATAGAATTCTCGTGTGTTTAGTTATATAATATTGGGTATATGGTTTATCTTTAATGGATAGCATCTTTGCCATGGAATTATGTGTTTTAGTTGTAGAATTATGTGTCTTAGTTGTTGAATTTGTTTTCCATGGTATATTGTGCGAGGTTCGGATGTTTGCAAACTACTTGAGACTAAAGGTTGCCCGCAAATGGCTAGTGTTGTCCAGGAAGTTATCCCCGTGTAGACTATGCATGCTTGGAGAGATACCACAAACAAAGTTGATTGTGGTATATATGCCATGAGGCATATGGAGAGCTACATGGCGGTAGCACCAAGGGATGGGATTGTGGTTTGGAGAAGGGTAATGCGTCCCTGCCTAACTTACGCACGAAGTACTTTCAATGCAATAATCCCGCACCATAGCAATGAGCAAAAGGATAGATGTTTGGAAAAGAAGCAGAAAGTTTTGGAGGGGAAGATCGTATTGTAGTTTTGTTTTAAATAGAAAATGTAGTATGCAGAACCGTGCTCATCATTTTTGTATAGTTAGGTTACTATCGTTGGTGTTTTTTGTCTTTGGGAGCCATTTTGCATATGACTTAGATGGTCTTGAATTGTGGATATGAATGGTTCAGACGTGGGGTGTTTTCTCTTTAATCAATGTAAATTTGCATTTTTCACGTACATGTGGTCGGGATGTTGTTATACAACGTTATTATTGTATTGTAGTTATTACATTGTATGTCTTACGCACAAAATTATGTACAGTTAAGTATCCCCTAACCCAAAACTATATACACATTATTATATAACTAAACACACATTATTCTATTGATAAATACACATGTTCCCAAAACAAGTACACACGCTTGCACAAAAAAACAAAAAACAGTGCTATTACTAAACAAACATTATTGTGAAACTAAAAACACATAATTCTACATCTAAATACACATAATCCCAAACCAAAATATACTTGCACTAAATAACAAAAAACAATATGCTATTACTAAACAAACATTATTGAAAAACTAAAAACACATAATTCCACATCTAAAAACACATAACTCCAAACCAAATATACATGCTTGCACAAAATAACAAAAAACAACATGCTATTACTAAAAAACCATGATTACATAACTAAAATCACATAATTCTGCATCTTTAAACACATAATTCCAAAACATACGTTTATTGATCTTGATGTTGTCATTGAAGGACGATGTGTGTTTAATACACGATAATGTGTAAATAGTTTCCAGATATTGTATGTTTATGTTCAGAATTATGTAAACAAATCATAAATTGCCTCGGGGTGCTTGTGCGGGTCGGGCATGTCCTGTTGTTATGTGTTGCAACCTTACCGCATGTCCCACATTTTCTTTTTCAGATTTTGTGCTTGCTTTTATGGCTTTTTCTCTTTGGCTTTGGATCCCCGCTTTTGATGACTACCACTTCCTTTGTTCTTGGCTTGTTTTGGCGGTAGCACGGAAATGTTTAATTGTGAGGTTGAGCCGCAATAGGTTTCCCATCGATTGTTTGCTAGGCATTGTAGTTTCGTGTTGTTCCTCTAATAGCTTAGCTTTCTCGTTCGATATGATACGAGATAGACTTGACAATTTCCCAATATCCTTGCGCAAGACCGATGCACTTTGTGAAAATCTGCCCACATGGTATTTAGTGTTCTTGCAGCCTCTATCCCTCCCGGAAATTGGTACATGTGCCCATTCTTACCTAAAGAATTATACGAGGTTGCTTTCATCCAACGTGCTGCCAAATATGGAGCTGGAATTTCATCGCAATCCTTGAGTATTACAAATATATGTCGACACAGAGTCGATCTGCTCAAACAATTTGCAACTACATTTGGCTGATGCATCTACCTTGCATTTTGTTACTTGAAACACCCCACTTTCTTCCTTTATTGTGTACGAGATCTCGTTTGTATTGTCATTGATCTGTATAACTGAGCAATGGTAACACGCTTCTTTAATTTCCTTGCTCACTTCATAAAATATGGCGTGCGTGTATACTAAAGAAGCATGCTTTTCAATTTTCAATGGTGTCTGGCAATCCAGAATGGAGGTTTGGCACTGATTATTCAACTTATCACTAGAATGTCGTTGGGATTCCATTGCGCTCGAAATGTATTACAAATTCCACCAAGTTTGATTGGGGATTTGTAAAATTACCAAACCAGCCTATTTGTGCTTTTCGAGAGTGACGTAGTTTTCGAGAAGTCCACCATGGGCACGTCTCTAAAATATGCGGGAATCCAGGTATGTCGTATATCATACATAACCGTGAACCATGGGTGTGATGCTAGATTGAAGTCACCCATAATTTCGTGCCACTTTGTTTTTCAAATTCATTTTGTTGTAATGTAGTTATCCCACACGATTGATTTAAACCGATTGATGAAAATTTTATCTTTGAATGGTTCAGCCGGCTTTGAGACTCGACTTTCTCCATTATGTGCCACATACACAATGTGTTTTCTTTGTCTTGAAGACGGATTTTATGGCATTCTTCATGGTAGGGTCTTGGTCATTCATTATATAATATGGTTCCTTAGCAACAACATCTAAGAATCGTCCGAACAACCACGTATAAGACTCATCATCCTCTTTCAAAATAAGGCCACCAAAAGTTACACACCTACGATGGTTATCTACCGGTGAATGGAGCGAACACCATCTTATACCCGTATGAAATCTATAGTTAGTACACGATTTTAATAACTATGTAAACACTTTTAAGAGTATAAGTGTACACAATTACATTATTATATACACATGTATGAAATCTATTTTGAGTATACAGATTTCAATAACTATCTAAACATTTTTGTGAGTATAAGTGTACACAATTACATTATTATGTACACATATTAACTTAAATATGTACACACACCAACGTAATAAAATAACATGTTACCCAGATTTATGTAACTAAATGGACAGGTATATAAGGATAAATGTAAACTATTGTAATCACAAATATGCAAGATAAATTAGTGCAGTGAATTATATTACCGGTTGGTATTGTACGTAGCATCAAATGATATCACATCGCCAAATGCGGCATAGTTCATTATAGCTGCCTGGTCTGCCCAAAAGAGTCGCGTTAGTTGTTCATCTTGATCAACGTCATAATCGAATACCATTCCGGATTTGCCTCTTCTTTGCTAAGGAATTTGTCTATCACCAATTGTGCATCCGCACCGCATATGTATGCCTTCGGTCTCGTTTGAAATTTTTAAAATCAATTTTGAGCGCCCCAACCTGTGAATAACCGCTGACCATTTCTCTATAAAGCTCGTGTTGTTTTGCACTTCCAATGTTTGCCCGTGTGCAATTTATGATAAATTGTTGGTGCCCGAAGTTTAGGTTCCTATTCACCTTCAAGAATTGCTTATGTTTATCAATTGTCATCGGATGAGTGTGTCTCTCCTCAAACGTCTTTACCTTATATGAACCGGTGCTAGTGTATTCAAAAATACAGCGTGCATTGCACCCAACTCGGTTCGAGGCTCTCTTTCGTGTCCCCTGTTTTGGGATGTTGCCGTCATGCTCAGATGCCTCACCAGGTATGGGTTTCTTAGAGTTCTTGTAGCCCTCTCTATTGCAAACCACGTATTGCACGCGAATATCCTCATTCTTGAATTTCTTCGTAGTGCTTCTTCTAACGTCGAAGCCACTACACAAACCATAATCCTTATAAAATTGTATTCCTGCCTCCAATGTACGGAAATACATGTTGGCACGAGGGATTTTTTCTTGTTCAACCTCCGGGATCCAATATTTAGTTGATCCGGTGAGATTTCGAGCCTCGACCAACGTGAATCAAGGTGTAATATGGATCTTGATCTTAAAAAACACAATATTTTGATATTAAAACAACAAATTTCAATACTATTTACACATATTTTAAAGGTATTGTGTAAATCTATACTTACAGAAGCTATTTTGGATATATTATAGGTGATACACATTTTTACCAATAAATACACAGATTCGAGACACTATATACACATTTCATTAATACTAACTAAACACACATATGTACGTAAGCTATATATGTGTTACATTATATGTGATACATATTTCCATAATAAATACACAAATTCAAAACACTATACACGGATATCACTAATACAAACTAAACACACATGCTCTAAGCATATAATATACACGATTACGTAATTACAAAGCTATATGCACGTAATCATAAAGCTATATATGTAATTCCAAAGCTATATGCACGTAATTCCAAAGTTATATGCACATAATTACAAAGCTATATGCACAGTAATTACAAAGCTATATGCACATAATTCCAAAGCTATAGGCACATAATTATTTGGAGAATTTTTTATTGTGCAACATTACATGCATTCGAACCACACATTTTTTTCCGATGAATTGGTGCCAAATATTACCTTGTTGGGATGTTTTTTGTGGAGGGGTATCATGTGGTCCGTGACATTGCAATACCGATCCCGTTGACGTGGATTTTTGGTGTTTTTGATCACGAGAATTTTGTTGGTTTGATTTCTGCGTGGGATTTCGTGTTTTATACGCGTTGCTTTGATCGTGGGAGAAGATGATGTTGAAGTCCGATATCCGGACGATGGGAGGAGAAGTTCTTTGTGATCGTGGGTTTTTTTTTTCTGGTTTTGGACGATGCTTCACGTTGGGACTGGAAGATGGTGAATTTGGTAAGATTCTATTCCTTGATTTTAGGAAGACAGTTATTTTGGCTGATTTTAACATTCCAATTGTACCCCTATTTGGTCCCCAATATTTTTTAATTACTCTAAAATGCCATTAAATCCTAGCCTTTCAATTTATTTGGTTGAAGGGTGTGGATTGAGTCTCATGTTCCTACCTATAGCTATGGTCTCATAGGATCTCATCCCTATATATATATATATATATATATATGTGATTTGGTTCAAATGAGATCACCCTCCCTAGGTGAGACAATGTGGACTCATCTTACCCATTGATCTTAAAAAATGAAGGGATGTGATTAATTCAGTTTCTTTTTTTAATTTTTCCTAATTTTCGCTGGTTTTAAGGGTAAGGTTGTAATTTTGTAATTCAAATTAGTGGTCCCAGCGGGTTTTCTGTTATGTTTGACTTTTTGAAACTGTTTTTATGGGGTGAGATTGAAACTGTCGGATTTAGTGACGTAATTTAAGGAAGTAGTTTTCTTTCCAAATTTTTTTATTTTATAGTATAGTTATGGTTCTTCTACTGCTTAATTAGCTATTAAATAATGCATATTTAGTTGTTTTTATTGCATTGTTTTACGACTATAAGATATATTGCATATTTTATTTTGGGATGTTACATAATATACTGCATATTTAGTTATTCCACACTGCATAGATAGTTTCTAGATAATGCATAGTTAGTTGATTTGATGCATAGTTTTTGATGCCTTGCATAGTTGGGTATAATGTACTGTATATTAATTTTTTTTTACGTAGTATAGATAGTTTTCAGGCAATGCATATATAGTTGATTTTTGTTGTATAATACCAAATATGTAATATCATATAGATATATGCATCATTTCATAAGTATCTATGCATAATTCCATAAGTATTTGTACATCATTACATAAGTATCTATGCATCGCCTTATTCGTGAAAATTACAGTTTTTTAAGAGTTGATGTTAATGGCTACTTTCGAGTTCCCCATCAATGTCTATATCATTGATGCTGGTGGATAGAGTTTTTTTCTATGATTAATGATTCATCATCATGATTCCAACTCACATATTCGCTATTTTTTCATTTGGAACATAAATCGCATCCTCTTCACTTTTTTTTTTCACAATTCGAGTTCTTCAATGTTTTTTTCATTTGTGTTAATGGAGGAATTGAGAGAGAGAGAGAGACGAGAGAGAGAGAGAGAGAGAGAGAGAGAGAGAGAGAGAGAGAGAAAGATATATATATATATATATATAGAGAGAGAGAGAGAGAGCGACGTGAGATTTGAGAGATGTATGAGAGAGAAAGAGATTGTTATGTTATTTTACTCTATTACCCTTATGTTAATTAAATTAATGTGTTAATATAATTTTTATTCATTAAACCACACCCATTGATTAATAGTGGGGGATGGTTGAGATTAGTCAATTGTGTCTCACCTAGAGACATGGTATAGGGGGAGGTTAAAATGAGACCACATATTATAGTGAGACAGTGTGGACTCGTCTCAACCCTCCATTATCTACATAAATGACTAAGATAAATATGAGTTAAAATTACATTAAATATTTAATTAATGCAAAATAAGGGTATAATTGTCAAATTAACCAAGTGGGGGGGGGACCATCCAAATATAAAATCAGTTATTAGGAGAGAGAAAATCACGTGGGGAGAGAGAAAATCGCGCATGTGCTCTGCTATGCAGTATGTTGTACACTTATCATATATTTGTTGTATACTTAACACTATTTTACTGTATGTTTAGCATAATTTTACTGCATATTAAAATGGTCAAACAAAAATATATGGGGACCGTGAATGAAGGAATCAGTTATATATAGAGAGAGAGAATCACGCACATTAACATGTGGGGACCGTGGATTAAGTAAATCAATTATAGAGAGAGAGAAAATCACGCTATTGTGTTGTATATTTAACATATATTTGATGTACACTTAACACTATTTTGATGTATGTTTACCATTATTTTACAACATATTAAAATAGTCAAACAAAAATATGTGGGGACCGTGGATTAAGTAAATCAATTATAGAGAGAGAAAATCACACTCATTATTATGTTGTATATTTATCATATATTTGATGTATACTTAACACTATTTTGTTGTATGTTTAACATAATTTTACTGCATATTACAATTGTCAATCAAAAATATAAGTATACAACAAAACGCATATAAATATACAACAAATCACATATAAATATACAACAAAAAATCATAAGTATACAACAACATAAATATATACATAAAAAATTAACTACTTATACAACAAAACACATCTAAGTATACATCAAAAAATATATAAGTGTACAATAATCCTAATTGCCTCCTCGTAGACCCTCGTTTTCTCCACGTCAACATCGTCTTCTTCACCAATCCTCCAATCCTAATATCAGAAAGCCCAAACTCGAGCTCTCTAAAACGTGACGACAACATCATATCGTCTTCTTTCTGATCTTGCCCTTGCCACAATACTTCCTTTTGGCTATCTTAATCTTCCTTTTTCGCCGCCTAATAATAGGCTTCAAGAATTTTAAGCCTTGATTGTCATTAGCCATCTCCACATAACAGTAATATCAAGATTAACACCATTGATAACCACTATACCAAAAATAATTGGAAAAAAAAATCCAGTTTCGTACAACACCAACTTTTCCACTAGATAGTCAATGAAGCATGTGAATAATTAATTTGCTTCAATACACATGAAACAATAATATATCGTCTAGAATTAAATGGGGAAAAATCCTACTGCATACCAATGAATATCTCGTCTAGCATTAAATGGGGAAAAATAAGTAATTTGTGATTGGACTCAAAGATTTGTAATGAAGGGAAATGGGACTGAGCTCAAAATCTCATAAACAAGAGGTAATATTGAAAAGCCGAGAGCACTAGTAATTGGGAACTGGAAATCGATCGAAGCTCACACATCACAAATTCAATGTACAACATAAATAACAAATTCATAATTAATATGAGAACTAAATTGATAAATCAAGAATTGAGAAGGGAATAGAGAGAAAAATAATCAAACCTATGCCGTTGTGGTTAATGAGAGGAGGTAGTGGCGAACGGTGACCTCCATGGCGGCGGAGGTTTCGAGACGGAGTGGACTTGACCGAGGAAGCTTAGCAGGGGGGCGGCAAGCTTGAGCGGCGTCTTTCTTATCGTAAATGGCTCAACTAGCTCTCTCCTTATCGCCCTCAACCTCTTTCTCTCTTCGATCTCATTGATTTCGCCATTGTTTCTTTGTCCTCTGTTGAATAATTCTTCTTCCTCTTCGCAGATTATGGTATCATAAATAATTAGGTAATTACACAATTACAATTCGCCTCTTTTCGTGATTTAAAATAAATCAAAAATATTTATTAAATTGGGTAAATCTCAACTATCTAAAATTATAGATTTGTGGACAGGATTAGTCCACACTGTCTCACTCTAATTATGTGGTCTCATTTGATCCAATCTCTCTCTCTCTCTCTCTCTCTCTCTCTCTCTATATATATATATATATATATATATTCACAAGTATCTTATGTGGACAACATACTCAGTACGATGCCTAATCATATATGCAAGTGCACATCTAACAGTGGGGGAGGAAATGCTTTCTCCTTGAAAATTTGATTAATGTAAAAGTTCAAATAATAAGCTTGTCATATGGTACATAAAACCAAAAAAAAATACTAGTTATAAAATGTCATTCCACTACATGATGATAGTGTTCTATGGTAGATAGTATTGCAAAAAGAAGAAAATCATATACGGGTATTATTGTGATCTCCATCAAACCAAAAATATCGACAAAAATTAAACTTTGAGCTATAATACCATTTTCTAAAACTTTGTATAGTCGGGAAGTTGCAATGGCGATTGCTGAAACAACAATGATGCACAATATATTTTGCCACAAA
Source organism: Rehmannia glutinosa (assembly GCA_016081115.2). Lineage (NCBI taxonomy): Eukaryota > Viridiplantae > Streptophyta > Magnoliopsida > Lamiales > Orobanchaceae > Rehmannia > Rehmannia glutinosa. The sequence continues at coordinate 582,036 of JABTTQ020001566.1, forward strand.
TTTCTTTTTGCCGCAGGATGAGATTTCGTCTGAGGATGAACGCAATCAAAATCACCATATCAACGTATACAAAATGATCCTTTTCATCGTCATATATAAAAATTAGAGATATTGTGCCGGTGAGAAAGCCTAAGATAGGCCACACGAGTCGAACGAAATGATGGTTTCCCCACCCCTACATATTTGGAGTCCATTTTCATTTCCTAAATTCAATTGTGCATCCATTTTCGCAAGACTTTTTCTTGAAGAGACGGATTTTTTTAAGTTGGGCAGTAAGAAAGAAGAGTGGTGCATTTAATGTTGGAGTTTATAGTGTGAAAATCGATCCCATCTGCTTCTTTTTAAGGTTGAATTTCATCTAACATATGCTTCGTCTTTTGGCAAAATAATGTCATTTGCAAACATTTGAAGAGGTTTTGGCCAAAATCATATTTTTTAGAATATCTGAATAATAAGTACAAGAGGTTTTGCCCATGCCTGTAGAATTTCTCATTCAATTTTCAGGAATCATAGAATTCTTATATTTCATTTTTTATAGCTGGACGACCTGAAAATGGCTATAGTAACCAGACAACTTTCTTTTTGTTTGTACCGTGTATATTGCTTTTTTCCGTTTTCCATGGATAATTAAAAAGACTCATTTGTCGCCGCCAAAGAAAACCGCGTGACAGCACGACGCGTCTTGGCCTCGGCTGTGTTCGGCTGACGTACAACCAGATCCTCCCAGGTAAAGAGAACAATTATGTTCGACCCCACAATCTACTAATAACGATCTCTCGCATATGCCCCGGGGAGCAATTTGATGGAGTAGGGATTTGATGACCTCCACCCCACAATTGCTTGTGGTGGCCAGGTGGGCTAAGCCACCTGGTTGATTTTGGTCTTTTGTAATATTACTTGCACCTGTCATTCAAAACTGCCATACAACACTATGATCATATAGTGAAATGACATTTTATAATTAGAATCATATTGGTTGTTTTTACAATATTGAAAACATATTAGGGGTGTGCACAGTTTGGTTAATCGGCCGAACTGAACCGGAACCAAAAATTTGGTTCGAACCAAAACCGAACCAAAAATTTCGGTTCGATTTTCGGTTTTCATATTTTCAGAATTTTGGTTTTCGGTTCGGTTTTGAAAGGCCGGTTAACCAAACCGACCAAAAAACCAAAATGTTTTTAATTTTTTTTATTTTTATATATATATCATGAGTTGCTATATTGAATAACAACTCTCATAAAAAAAAAAAGCAAATTTTGCTTCAAAAAAATCGAAAGTATATTTTCCCATATACTAACCATCACTATGGTATTAATAACTTCCATTACTAGTTAAATGCTTCAATTAAAATCATCAATTAATACGGTATTATGATATCATACCTCATCTTGGGTGCATCAGTGAAATATAATGCATGTGAATAATCATAATTATTCCTACTGCATTCAGTATACATATAGTCCTCATAGTATTTTCTATATATAAAAACATATATGTTCTTAAATTTTTAAAATTATAAAACGAGATCCACTCATCATAACTAAGTTCATAAAAATCTTGACGGGTCGGTTTGTAGGATTTAATAAAATATACAACTTTGGTGAAATATTGCATGATATCTTAAGTTAGCTGATTTTGGTCTTTTGTAATATTATTTGCACCTGTCATTCAAAACTGTCATACAACACTATGATCGTATAGTGAAATGACATTTTATAATTAGAATTATATTTGTTGTTTTTATAATATTGAAAACATATTAGGGGTGTCCACAATTGGGTTAACCGACCGAACTAATACCTTTGGAGTCAATTTTCATTTGTTGAATTCAATTCTGCATCCATTTTCGTAGGATTTTTTCTTAGAGAGGCGAATTTTTTGAAGTTAGACATTAAGAAAGAAGAATGGAGTATTTAATGTTGGAACTTATTGTGTGAAAATCGATCCCATCTGCTTCTTTTTAAGGTTGATTTCATCTTGCTCCATCTTTTGGAAAATAATGCCATATGCAAACGATAGACGAGTCACGAGTTTTTGCAAAAATCATATTTTTGAATCTCTGAGTAATAAGTCCAAGAGGTTTTGCCCAGACCTATAGAATTTGTCCCAAAGAATTGGGTCTAAGCTTTAACAAGGCCCTTCTTGCATTTGATTCCAACGATACTTTATATCAGATAGTGTTATCAAGCTATGCCCGTAGTGATGGAATACATTCCAATGAGTGCTCTATTATCATATGTAGTGCTTATTCTTGTTTTTATACACTTAATGATGTTGTTGGATTGCGTTGTGGTTGTTGTTGCAATTAGTTGATTATGATTATATTGTGAAAACAGGTTTAATGTAAATAAAAAAAATAGAAAGAAAATGAATTGAAATTTAGCGGGAAAATTCGCTGCAAAGGTATTAAACTTTAGCGGCGAAATTCGATGCAACGTTTCAACACTTGTGACGAAAGTGGACTGACCGCTAAAATTGGACTTTTTTAAAATAGAAAAAGTCAATAATTTGCGACGAAAGTATAAATTTGGCCACTAATGGTTGTTACATTTAACAACAAATTGTATGGTTTTGTCACTAATGTTTTATTTTAAACAAAAAACTTTTTAATATATTAGCGGCAAATTATTCATGTTAGCGATGAAATGTTTCGTTACTAACTTTTGTGGTGAAATAAATTTCAATTGCCGCTGAAATATTTGAGACGAGTTTACTGCAGCGATTTTTGCGGCAAAATTTTTTCCCTGCAAAAAGTATTTAGCGGCAAATTTTGTTATGTTAGCAGCGAAGGTTTTCGTTGTTGAAAAACAAGTTTGTTGTAGTGAATTTTCAGGAATCCTACAAAATTCTTATTTTTCTTTTTTTACTAAATAATAACATATAGCTGGACAACCTGAATTACTATAAAAACTAGACAACTTTCTTTTCTTTTTTTTTGAGGGAATAGACAACTTTCTTTTTGATTGTACCGTGTATATTATTTTTTTCCCTTTTCCATGAGTAACAAAAAAGACACATTGTTCAGAGCAATTAATCGTGGAAATCTTTAGAATCGAATGAAATCAGAAACATTGATATTGTCTGAATTTTTATTGGGGAGATTCATATATTTCATCCTCGTACATGCATAAATATATTTAATAAAATATACAACTTTAGTGAAAATATTGCATTATATCTTAAGTCAAAGCACACCATAAAAACCGTTGGATAAGAGAAAAATACTATTATACTCTTATCTGCATTAAAATAAATGTCAAAATATCCAAAAAAATCAGAAAAATGACAGACCTTAAAAAAACAAATGGATGGATAAGATTAGTTATCTTGTCTCACCCAAAAAGGATGGTCTCATTTGAACAAAAATGAGCCACTGAATATTTGGGGCCCTAAGCTCTATCATGTTAAACTTATGCTCAAGTTTGGTCCTGAAAACAGATTCTATCCTTAAAACTCTAATAAATATATTGGATTTAATATATTGAACCTGGTTCAACATCTGCATAAAAAAGAGGATTTCGTTCAACCTATTGGACAATGGGATCCGTTTTGAAGTATAAACTTGAATTTACCGATGTGGATAATATGAGATGGTTTAGTTCCGGGTTTGTTGACATGACACTCGAGGGCTCCAAAAAAAGAAAAATATGAACTTGCAGCTATCATTGTAAATGATTTCACCTAGGGATATCAGCGTGGCGAGGCGGGAGTATGAGAGCGATTAGGGATGTCAACAAGATGGGGCGGGGTCGGGGGAGCCATCCCCATCCCTGTCCCCGTGAGATAAAGGGGGAAAAAATTCCCCCCCATCCCCATGTTAGTCCAAGTGGCTACGATAATCTAGAGGGGGTGAATAGATTGTGTCGATTTTTCGCAATTAGCCCTCTTTTTCGAATGACCGATCAAAGACAAGAATAAAGGTGCGGAAATTAAACAACACACTTCGATTTATAGATGTTCAACCCACCTAGGGCATAATCCTCTACCACCCCAGTATCTCCGGGATGGATTTCAAAAAGAAAAAAGATTTTATTAATTAACACAATTAATACAACATCACCTTACAAGACCTCTTTGGAGATTATCTCAATCTCCCTTGAAGATTACCACAATCTTCCTACGGCACCTTGTGAAGATTACCACAATCTTCAACATTGAAGAATACCAAATTCTTCAACACCTCAAAGAGCACCAAACTCTTCATAAGAATATTACCACAATCTTCTTGCACCTAACACCTAGATCACCCATGTGTGTTCTTACCACAAGAACACTCACAAGGATATCTTGTGTTGAATGATGAACCCAAAAATTCAAGATTACAACTCTATAATGAACAATACAATTTTGAGTGCAATCAAGAATCAAACCTAGACCTCAAGATGTGAAAGTGAAATACTTAGGTTATAAATACAACAAGAGTGTTGAATATGAAAGCTTAGAAATTTGCAGATTTATTGTTGTGTATTATCTTGTGTTGTTCTTCTTTTGTGTCTTCAAATCATCTTCTATTTATAGGAGAGTTTTCACAAACATAAGCTCCTCCTTCCTCACTTTTGTCTACAAAAAGAAGATCACAAGATGTAGAAATATTGTACAAAAATGAAAAGCAAATCTCTAGATAAGGATGTCCAATGTCTGATTTTTCTTTGTCAAAAGATTACATGTGTGACCGGTCTCCATGTATAAAATTTCGAACGTTAAATGAAATTAGTGCGATCTAGACACAGGTTGCAGCGGGGGTCCTACCAGTCACAGGGAGGTCCGACCGGTCGCCCTAGGGTCCGACCTATCGGCCCTATTTTGGACCGGTCGACCTCCCTCTTTTTTCACAAAATTGCTTTCTGTTTCATTTTTTGAGCTTTCAGATACGGGTCGACCATTTGCTCGACTGGTCGACCTCCAAATTGAAGTGTTGTTCGATTTTTGTCAAAAATAAACTTCAAGAAATACTCCAAAAAATTAGTAAAAACATTTTAAATCAATTTGGAATATTTAGACAACATTTATAAACATTGTTTTGGTATAAAAACACATTTAAACAAAATCATCAAAATCTTGATAAAAACATTTATCTAACAATCTCCCCTTTTTGATGATTACAAACCAAAACAATTATAGGAGACCGATTTTAAAAACAAAATACATTTTTCGGTCTAAAACATCAATTCATAACACGCAACATTTGTCATAAGTACAAACACTAGGATAAGAGCAAATATATTTCAAAAATATTTTTGCACAAGCTCCCCCTATCAATATGCACATCAAGAACAAGTATAGAAGCACCTAACTAAAAGCTAAAAGCTTAGCTTTTACAAAATAAGCTTGAATTGTTTGAGCTTAGAAGCTCCCTCTGTCACAAAGACATCATTAGTCAAGTATAAAAGTCCATAATACATCAAATGGACTAAGTATCATTCACAGCTTTTGACTTTTAAGAGCCTTAGCTTATAACTTTTCTTGCGAGCTTATTTTTACTTCTTTGAGAGTATGCACGTTTTTTCTGTTTCTCCCCCTTTGGAATCATCAAAAAGAATGTTAGCACGATAAAAACATCATTCAATTCTATCAAAGTGCGCAATTTAATCGATTTATCGAGCATTTTGAACATTGAAGCTTAAATTCCAAATAAAAGGGAAAAGTTGCTCATTTGATTTGGAAAAGCTCATTTGATTGATAAAACATGATCTCTATAAATTTATAAGACTTTTCAAATCAAGAGAATCATGTAGGTGATGGATTTTTCAAAGAATCATTTTGCCGAACACTTGGCGTGCGTCGAATAAAACAAGAGATATATAACGCCTTTGTATTTCATTCAAGCCAAAACTTTTCATCACCAAATACAATTTTACAAATATCATCCATCAACAATTATCATATACATTATACTAACACAAGAATTTCATCAAAATAGCAAGATACAAGCACATTCTCAAGGGTTCAACCCAATTGAGATTAAAAAGGGAAATTCTTACCAATTGATCGGAGAAGTCGGATGATATGGATGAAATAGAAGTTACATAAACTCAAAAATATAGATTTTATAAGAAGAAAACATTTTGAGTGAATTTTGTGTGGAAAATGCAAAGGGTTCGAGTTTTGAAGAACATGATCAAAAATACCGAAATGAAGGACATAAACAATTTTAACCCTGAAATTGCTTAGGGCGATCGGTCGACGTGTAGGGCGATCGGTGCCTGAACATGGTCGATCGGTCGACCTCCCCGTCGACCGGTGCCTGAACACCATTCTGCATTTTCGTAAATTTTTGCACTAAAAATCTGATTTTTCACCCCTAAGTTTTAAAAACATGCAAATCGCAAACATATACCTCATTCAATATACATTATGCCTAAAAAAGCTCGAAATTAGGTAAAAGACTTGGCGGTTAACGGTTAAAAACAAATGTCCGCGAGTTATCCTTGAGACGGAATTAAACACGTCTCAATTTTCCTTTAAGAAGTATGATCCCGTAAAAAATATTGAATCTCAATATGTATTATTTGGTTATGAAGAACCATTTGATGAGAACCTATTTTCACTGAACTTGTTATCCCGAAAAATATTTAACGTTTTAAAACTTTGGATAAAACAAGCCATAAGAAGAAGTGTCTTTCAAATATTTGAAAATTTCTTTTAACAGCACTTTAATGAGATTCATTGGGATAGTTTGAAATCGAGCATATAGACATAAGGCATGAAGAATTTCGAGTCTATAAGAATAATGAAAGTTGATAAACATACCTCGAATTTATTTGTCAACTAATATGCCTTTCACAATCTTGACACTTTATGACGTAGATGGCCATGGATAAGTCTATGATCATTTGTTCCTTAAAACCAAAACATTTCCTGCAAAAACTTGACAAAATATCTTGCACAAGAGCATAGTAATATCGAATAATATACACAATATTGAACAACATAGAAATTGAACAAGTAGCACATACTATGCTATTTAAGGAATCAACAAAAGTTTGATAAAACAAGTGCTTATTGAAAATCTATATAAGGTCTCTTTTGAAATTTGAAAATACTAGAATATAAAATTGAGACCTCATTTTTAAGAACAATTTTTATAAAGAATTTTATCAAACAATACAAAATTAAAGGCATGAAAATGTGCAATAATTATAAAAGACAATGCATACTACAAGAAGAGGATAAGAGTTACCAATTTCTCCATTGCCAAGGGTTATATCTTTCCCATTGTTGATTATACCTTCTTCTTGAAAAATAATGTTGTTGGTAATATCTCCTCGTTCGATCATATGGCGCGATCGTTTGTTGTCTATATGACAATTTAAAACTCCTTTGATTTTTATTGCGCCGATTACCTAACATAAAATTTTCTTGTGGTACCCTCAAGTGTTTGGGTCCTTTGGGATTAACATTGAGACTTTTAGGTCTCCAATAATAACTAGAAGTATTTTTAACCCGACAAGTATTAGTCGTGTGACCAATTTTAACACAATAGAAACAAGTAATAGTTCTAGAAGCATAATGACCAACATGCACAGAAACTTGGTTCTTTTTCTTAACATTAATAACATTAGGCTTATAACAAAGTCCTAGTTTTAAATTATCAAAACGTTGAACATCAATAATTTTGGTCATTTTATTGGTACTTAAGTTAAACTTCAACATATCCTTTTTCATGCAATCAATATCCTTAACTAGAGTACTATTTTCTTCTTCAAGAATTCTAACCTTATCAAGTATAACATTATGAGCACTAGTAAGAGATTCATAAGAAGCATGTAAACTATCCTTTTCATTATTCATGGTGTTGAATTCCTTTTTCAAATTCTTATATTTAAAAAGCAAGCTTTGGAATTCATTTTGAAGCTCATCAAAATCATTTTGAAATTCATCATAATCATCATGCAATTCATTACTAAAAGAAGTATACAGGCTAGAGCGTACCTCATTGTCTTCTTCAATTCCCATTAGATATTGCTCGGTTTCTTCATCGTTGGAAGTTGTTATAAAATCCGGTTGAGAGGTGGATGCTTTTGAATTACTCCTTTCATTTGTATATGCTTCATAGATGATAAGATTTCCAATAAGCTCATCAAAATTTAGAGTTTCTAAATTTTGAGCTTCCATGAAAGCCGTCACCTTTTCGGACCAAGAGCCGGGAAGAACATTTAAAATTTTGGTAACTTTGTATTCTTCCGAAATGACTTTTCCGAGTGCCCACAAAGAATTTACAATATTTTCGAGCCTTTCAACCATTTTTGAAATCCGTTCACCCTCGAGCATTGTGAAATTTTCAAAATCTTTAACAAGTACTATTTTTCTAGCTTGTTTAACTTTCTTGGTGCCTTCATAGATATTTTCTAATTTTTCCAACACATCATGAGCGGATCGAATACCTCTAATTCGATTATATTCCGTAGCGGTAAGAGAACAATGAATAATATTAAGAGCTTTACCGTTTAATGAGAATATTTTCCTGTCTTCATCATCATACTCCTTGAGGGCCTTGGGAATTTGAGTCTCGTCTTCCTTTTTCTTCATCGGGATGGATACTCCGTTTATGACCGTGTTCCAAATATCGAACCTGCAACCTTGTAATAAGCATTCCATTATATCTTTCTAAAAAGAATAATTGTTGGGGTCGAAAAGAGGTGGTCTATTGAATGATGCACCGTTTGGTAGATAGCTCTCGTTTGTAGCCATGAATCTTTCCTCTTTACTCGGAACGAGCTAGCCAAAGAGTTTGGCTCTGATACCACTTGTTAGTCCAAGTGGATACTATAATCTAAAGGGGGTGAATAGATTATGCCGAATTTTCGCAATTAGCCCTCTTTTTCGAATGATCAATCAAAGACAAGAATAAAGGTGCGGAAATTAAACAACATGTTTCGATTTATAGAGGTTCAACCCACCTAGGGCCTAGTCCTCTACCACCCCAGTATCTCCGGGATGGATTTCAAAAAGAAAAAAAAATTATTCATTACCATAATTAATACAACATCACCTTACAACACCTCTTTGGAGATTACCTCAATCTCCCTTGAAGATTACCACAATCTTCCTACGACACCTTGTGAAGATTACCACAATCTTCAACCTTGAAGAATATCAAATTCTTCAACACCTCAAAGAACACCAAACTCTTCAATAAGAAGATTACCACAATCTTCTTGCACCTAACACCTAGATCATTCAAGTGTGTTCTTACCACAAGAACACTCACAAGGATATCTTGTGTTGAATGATGAACCCAAAAATTCAAGATTACAACTCTATAATGAACAATACAATGTTGAGTGAAATGTAATCAAGAATCAAGCCTAGACCTCAAGATGTGAAAGTACAATACTTGAAATTGCTATAAATACAACAAGAGTGTTGAATATGAAAGCTTAGAAATTTGCTTGATTTTTTTGTTGTGTATTATCTTGTGTTGTTCTTTTTGTGTCTTCAAATCATCTTCTATTTATAGGAGAGTCTTCACAAACATAGGCTCCTCCTTCCTCACTTTTGTCTACAAAAAGAAGATCATAAGATGTAGAAATATTGTATAAAAATGAAAAGCAAATCTACTGATAAGGATGTCCAACGATACAAATTTTGTTGTCAAAAGATTACACAGCGCGACCGGTCGCCATGTATAAAATTTCGAACGTTAAATGAAATTAGTGCGATCTAGACACATGTTGCAGGGGGGTCCTACCAGTCACAGGGGGGGTCCGACCGGCGCCCTAGGGTCCGACCGGTCGCCCTCCCTTTTTTTTTCACAGAATTGCTTTCTGTTTCATTTTTCAAGCTTCCAGATACGGGTCGACCATTTGCTCGACCGGTCGACCTCCAAATTGAAGTGTTGTCCGATTTTTATCAAAAATAAACTTCAAAAAATACTCCAAAAAATTAGTAAAAACATTTTAAATCAATTTGGAATATTTAGACAACATTTATAAACCTTGTTTTGGTATAAAAACACATTTAAACAAAACCATCAAAATCTTGATAAAAACATTTATCTAACACCCCATCCCCGAGGGGGGATTCCCCACCCCCGTTTCAATTTATGTTTTTTTGCAAGAAAATAATATTTTTTTTAAAAAAATAACCACTTTTAAATATTTAAAAAATATATAAATTATATAAAAAAAACTAATAAAACACCAATTAATAAAATAAATTAAAGATTTTATCATTTTATTATATTTAATGTGGATATATTTATAATATATTATATATATTTAAATTATTATATTATATATTTATTATTCGGTTCTCCGCGGGGAACAGTGCAGGGAGTATGATCCCCGTCCCTGCCAATGGGGAGAAAAAATTCCCCGTCCCCATGGGGAAAAATTCGGGGAATCCACGCTCCACTGCCATCTCTAGGAGCGATCCCCATCCCCCGAGACAAAAGGGGAGAAAATGCTCCGCACCCCTATCCCCGAGGGGATCCCCACCCCCCGATTTGTATTTTTTTGAAGAAAAATTAATATTTTTAGCATTTTTAATCATTTTAGTTATTTAAAAAAATATATAAATTATATAAAAAATTAATAAAGTACACTTTATGCAAAATAAATTAAATTTTTTGTCATTTTAGTATATGTATTATGGCACATTTATAGTATATTAAACACATTAGAAATATTATAATATACATTAATATCTCGGGTTCATTGGGGAATGGGGCTAGGAGCGGTGACGGATCTATGTGGTGGGATTGTACCCCCAATTTGTGAAAAATCAAACAATAACCTTTACTTGTAAAAATAAAATAAAAAAATTGTACCCCTATTTTTACAAAAATAATTAGAAAATTTTCAAATAATACTATACAAATTCCCATAATAAATTTTAAAAAATCAAAAATTGATTTATCAACGTTAATAAATAAAATACACGGCAAATCTGCAAAAAAAATAAAAAAATAAAAATATCCATAAAAATAAATCTAATAAAATAAATAATGTTATCAAAACTATATTTTGTTTTCTCATATTTTCTTAATTATTCTAATTAATTCTTTTATATGTGTATTAATTTTTCGTGTATTGTTGCACAATTAGCTTTTGTAAAAATTTAAACAATATTTTCTTGTAGGACTTTAAATATTAAAACAATATTTATATGCATTTTTCCAAACATATAAAATCCTAGATTCGCCACTGGCTGGGAGTACAATACTTGCCTCTGTCCCGTTCCCGCCAATAGGGAGAAAAAATCCCCCATCCCCATCCCCATTGGGGAAATTTTGAGGAACCATTTCTCTCTTTGGGGCGGAACCTCGCGGGGAACAGAGATTTACCACCCATTGTCATCCCTATCTCACTCCATAATAAAACAAAAACAAAACCCACCTTTATAAAATAAATTTTGTACTTTGCTGACTTTGGACTTTTATCACTACAAGAAAACAATCAAATTCCAACGGAATAAAAAACTACTGGAATTTTCAAAATTCCAACCAAAATTCCAATGTTACAGCATACCGTTGGAAAATTCCAACGGAAAGTCCAACGATAAGCAAAACTATTTGTACTACTGGAATATTTTTTCATAGGAATTTTCATTGGAATTTTGTCATTCCAACGACTATTATACTAATAGTGCTTTTCCATTGGAATTTCTGTTGGAATCGATAATTCCAATGGAAATTGGTCAAATACCAACGGATTTTTTTCGTTGGAATTCCCCAGTTTTTTTGTAGTGTATGTTGAATTATATAAATTTCTTGGTAGTCAATTGAGATTTTGTTTTTGAATGTGAAGCAGGATGTAATTTATTTTATGATTTCAAATGTTATTTGTGATCCGTCCAATATTATGTATTCAATATCAAGCAGATATAATCTTCAATTATAAATCTTATTGCATTATATAACTATATTGCATCAACAAGAAGATTAGTGGCATTAGGTATGTGATTATTTATCACCAATTTCATCACCATTATTCATTCAAATATTAGAGGCCTAATAATTAGTTGCATAGTCCAGATTACAACAAATTATTACAATAATCTGTAATGAAAGCAAAATCAGCTTCTGTAATTTTATTTCCTGCCAAACATTAAATGCTTTTTCATCCGTTCCACTTTTCTTCAATCTATAAAATAATTTATTTTGTCGCGAGCATGGCTTAACTGGTGCAAAGAACCTGGGTAATTTGACGTCCGCTTTACTAGCACCGCAGCGTGGAGGTTCGAGTCCGCCTGGTAACAGGTTTCTTCACGTCAATCATCTTCCCGATGGGAAAGTCTTCTCTTCTCGTCTTCCTCTTCCCGAGAGGAAGTCTTCAAGTCTTTCTCCGAGAGCTGGAAAATCTTCGATTGAAACTTGTTCGCATACACGCGCAAAGCGTTAGAGGCCTCGAGATTGTCCGGGGAGGCCCTCCGACGCTCAAGTCGGACGGTGAGCGAGAGAAATAGATTTAAAAATGAATCTTGAATAATAATACGTAGGAGGATTCTGAATTAATTAACTTGCAGTTAATTGGAAGAGAAGACTTGAAGACTTTCCCCTCGGGAAGATGATTGACCCTCCTCTCTCGAGAAAATGATTTTGGTCAACCCATTGACTTGAAGTGATTTGCCCTAAAAAGATACATCAAGGTTAAAGAGAATTTCTTGTATGATAAGTCAGTAGTTTATCAATTTAAATCATCTCAGTGCCTTGACTCATTGAGATATATTCCAATATTCACTTATTCCACGAAACTCTAGGAACGGGACAATGGGGCCCAACAGGCGTGGAGTTCATTCTTTTTATAAAACAGTTCATTGTCCCTCTTCAAACAAAACCGCCACAGAAAAAAAATGAGAATCCATGGCCAAAAGCTCTCTCTTCTCCACACAACAATATTTTTCCTATTTCTATCAGCAGAATCTCTCAATCCTCCATTTTCGTGCGACCCATCAAACCCCTCAACAAATTCACTCCCTTTCTGCAACACTCTGCTCCCCATCAGCGCCAGAGTCAAGGACCTCGTCTCCCGCCTAACACTCGACGAGAAAATCCAGCAGCTCGTCAACACGGCGGCCGCCGTCCCTCGGCTCAATATCTCCGCCTACGAGTGGTGGTCGGAGGCGTTGCATGGCGTTTCGCGGCATGGTAAAGGGGTTAGTTTCAATGGCACCATCACCTCCGCCACCATGTTCCCTCAGATCATTCTCGCTGCTGCTTCGTTTGATTCCCATCTTTGGTATCGCGTCGCCCAGGTATTCGACTAAATGTCTAGCCTAGATTTTTTTAAGTTCCCTGGCTAGTTTAGAATTTGTGTAAATAGGGGGGAGCAAAAATATATTCTTAGGAGTGCTTGCAAAATCTTTTGCTTTAAAAATTAAAAAGGGTGATTTATTGGGGGCAGAAATTAATATTAACTAAGAATCAGAAGTTGACTATGTTTCCGATGCTAAAAGTTAAGAGATAGTGATTAGTAAATAAATTATAAAAGTATTTTATTTAGGAATAATTACAAAAGCTACCCTAAGGTTTGGGTGAATTACAAAATAACCACAAGTTTTTGAAAATCACAAAAAAAGTCCTAAGGTTCAATTCTGTATTACACTTTACCCTTCATAAATGTATCACACAGTTACATTTAACACAAAATCAGAAGTTGAAGTCAGTATTTTAACACACTAAAAACTACTTCTTAAACCAAAAGGTGACAGTCACTTTGTTTTGTTAAAATGTATTTACACGTGATTATTATTATTATTTTTAGGGATAATTACAAAAACCTCCCCGAGGTTCGGACTAATTATAAAAAAATCCAAAAATCTTTGAAAATTACAAAAAGCCCCTTGAGTTTTGATTCATCTTATATTTTCCAACTTCATAAGCAACAAATATTTAAAAAAAACCCTCATATTTCTAAAGTATTACAATGATCCACTTAAATTTAAGACAGAACAAACATGAGGGGGCTTTTCGTTAACATAACTGTGTTTTTTTGTAATTAGACCAAACCTTAGGGTGTCTTTTGTAATTATCCCTTATTTTTATTTTGAAGCAACATACGATTATTTTTAGAGGGACGAAATTTTGCCCCTCTATTTATATAGTTTATCTATAGTATGACTCGTGGAATATAAGTATGATACGATCGTTAATACAATTGGTACGTAGGCAATTGGAGAAGAGGGAAGAGCAGTATTTAATGCAGGACAGGCAAAAGGGATGACATTTTGGGCACCAAATATAAATATATTTCGGGACCCAAGATGGGGGAGAGGCCAAGAGACACCCGGAGAAGACCCTTTGGTTGCCGGAAAATATGCAGTGGCATATGTTAGGGGAATTCAAGGGGACAGTTTTGAAGGAGGGCAGCTTAAAGATGGCCATCTTAAAGCCTCTGCTTGTTGCAAACATTTCACTGCTCATGATTTGGACAATTGGAATGGGGTCACTAGATATGTTTTTGATGCCAAAGTAAGTGTTTTAAAACTTGGATTGTTGGTAAATTATATCATGTGATCTTGCTTTAGTTACATGTGCTGCTCACGTGATTGAAATCCGATCAAGAATTGAGATTTTCATATAGTTACAGGTCGATGCCCAAGTAAGTGTCTTAAAACTTGGATTGTTGCTAAATTATATCATGTGATCTTGCTTTAGTTACATGTGTTGCTCACGTGATTGAAATCCGATTAAGAATTGAGATTTTCATATAGTTACAGGTCGATGCCCAAGTAAGTGTCTTAAAACTTGGATTGTTGCTAAATTATATCATGTGATCTTGCTTTAGTTACATGTGTTGCTCACGTGATTGAAATCCGGTCAAGAATTGAGATTTCCATATAGTTACATGACTATTTTGCAGGACCAAGATAGAGAGTTTTCTACACTTTTTTGCAAAACGTGATTTTTACAGCTACCGCCTACCGCCTATATTACATGACCAATTTTGTAATTTTGCCTAAAAGAAAATCACGAGTTTAAAACACAATGTCTGTGTTCTAACGTTACGTTACATGGACTCGAATCTTCTATTTTCAAATGGTAATTTCAACTCATTAATACATGTCAAGTGATGATGTATGTGCAAAGTGTTTGGTTCATCACAATTCACAAGTCTTGTCAAATTATTATCTTTTGTAAATTTTTAGTAGTTTTGAAACTATACAACTCTGTCGTATCGTGGGGTTTACATGGAGTGCACAATTATGAGTCCGAACGTCATATTCCTTCCATTTGGTGTTTCAATTCACGAAGTAATTGTCAGTATACAATAATAGAATCATCTTATTATTCACGTGACATTTACATAATGAAAACACCAAATGGATTACCTTAAGGAGTAAGAAATCTCTTATAGGTAGAATTCCTCTTTCGATGTGTAGTAGTAACAATTTGCGTGTGCATGCAACAATCTCAAACCTTTCATTATACTACATGAAATTAATGTACATGTGTTTTAGGTAAGCAAGCAAGATTTAGCCGACACATATCAACCACCATTCAAGGCGTGTGTGCAAGAAGGGCAGGCCAGCGGCATAATGTGTGCTTATAATCGTGTCAACGGTGTCCCGACCTGTGCCGATTACAACCTACTGACTGAAACTGCTCGTCAACAATGGGGTTTTCAAGGGTAAATTATTCCTCAAAGCATAAGAATTTAGAACTCTATGTTGCCTTAATCATATATGATTGTATTAATAACATGCATTGTTTTTTTAATTAACAAAAGGTACATTGCCTCAGACTGCGACGCTGTTGCGATTATACATGACCAGCAAGGCTATGCCAAAGAGCCAGAAGATGCAGTTGCAGATGTTCTTAAAGCTGGTATGTAGTAATCTTTTCTAGGGATAATTACAAAAGCTACCCTGAGGTTTGAGCTAATTATAAAAAAACCCAGAGGTTTTTGAAATCTGCAAAAATCACCTCTAGGTTTGATTTTGTATTACACTTTGCCCCCTTCACTAGTAAAAACATTTCAAACGCCCCATTTATATTTGTAAAAATATTACAGTTATTCCATTTACTGATCTAACCTCAGGGTGTTTTTTGTAATTTTAAAGTTTTCTGGATTTTTTTGCAATTACCCAAACCTCAGGATAGTTTTTGTAATTTTCCCTCTGTTCTGTTTACTATTAGCACAATTTTTTAAGGCTGAATATCTGGAATATTTGTGCCTTATGCTATATTTGATCATAATTGTACAATTTGTCTTTTAAATCTTTAAAATAATCACACCCAAACCAAAAGATGTCTATTACATCCCTTTATGTTGGATAGATAATGATTCTAAATATTGAAAAAAAAAAAACAAATTTCCTATCTTAAATATATAAGAATTGAGATTAGTACTTCATAAGACACTACTGACCCTCCAAAATACACCATACATTGTCTAAGAAAATAATCATCATCAATTGCACGTTATCCCACTACATGGGATTGGTGGTGTGAAGTTTATAGTGTTATTAATTGTCCAAAATTAATTAATACCACAAATTTACACAAAAAGCAAAGTGACAGTTTTACACCGGATGCCCTTCCGGACACAACCTTCATACAAAGGAGAAATGAGATGAAATTCCAAAATCACCGACATAGGTTTTTCCACTTGCATGAAAAATACGATGAGACAACGATGAGTTGAGATAGTTGCTATAGTCATGTTCCATTACATTACTGATATTGTAAAATCAACAAGTGACATCACATTACAAGTGTCTAAGAAAATAATCGGTAAAGAAAAATTGCATCAATTATTCACCTGAAGAATATGTCAGAATACTTTGCCTAGAATTGATCATTATAAACATTGGGACCATTAGCATTACTTTGTCCTTTTATATAAGCATGCTTCTATTGAAATGAGTGCTGTATTCTGTTAATATTCTTGCACTTCTTGGCCATCAAGTTCTCTGCTTTTTATAACCTTTTTGACACTATATATTGGTGGGCTCTAGTGTGCATGCACACAGCACATTGATGATTATCATGGCATGCTTACCAAATCCTCCCATTTGCCACATTTTTGCGGATAAGATTTCATTAACAAAATACTCCTAGTTCACAATAAGAATAGTTTTGGTTGATCAATAATTTTTCAAAAAGAGTGACATTTTGACATTTTCCTTACTAAAAGGCTTTGACCTAGCCTATTTATTAAATAGGCTAGGCCAGGGTTGGCCGGAAGTAGGCCAGGCCATAGGCCCTGTCGGGTAGTCTGGCTTATTTCTACCTCTACATGCTAGCTGCCACACCCCCCACATTCCATTTTGAAATGAATTCCCATTCCTTAGTGATGTAATCATTGGCGGATTTAGGGCTGGGCCAACTTCGGCCCTGGCCTAACCCTTTTTAAAAAAAAATGATTTTTTAGTGATAATTGTTTTTTTTTAAATAGTTATAATATTATTTTTTTGGGGTTTTCCGACCCATTATTTTTTATTTTTCAGACGGCCAACATGACTGCTTTAGGGTCTTCAGGCTCCGCCATTGGATGTAATAAGTATGTTAATTTCTTGGACCAAATTCCGAGCCTGTCAAATTTGTCCGACAGGGACAAAACTTAAAATGGACCCAACTCGGACATAACTTAGAAGGAACTCACCTTGCTGCTTAACAATTCAAGATACATTTGGGCTGGTCAAAATCCAGACATGGACTTGAGAAAAGAAACTGTGATCAAATTTCGAGTCCAAATGGGTCTGAGTTGGGCTCAACTGTCTCTTTAATTGAGTCTATAAGAAAAAATATATTATGCCCAGATTCTGATGAATATATCAAGGTTGTATATATATACATATTAATTGATAATAATTTATATTTTGTTGTAATATTCACAAATTTAATTGCAATAAAACTTGTTTGTAATTTTTTATTTTATTTTACCAAAACGAAAGATTTTATTGCAAAAGCAAACTCACACAAACTTACAAACAATGCCCACTGGCAGAAAGCCGCTTGCATAGATAAAGGCAAGGGGAGCTCAACAACCTCCCAAGGAGGACTAGAGCACTCCCA